>MU225359.1:3085242-3118616 GCA_018584345.1 Thuja plicata
GTTACAGTGAACATTTCCTATAATTCCACCAAAAGCAAGGTTGAATAATTTAGTGATTTCATTATTCAAAGTTGTTAAGGGTATTCCCGCCCGAGTTTGTGGAGCTCAAAGTGCAGAAGGTTTCAAACCTTGTTTTTGTTATTCTACTCTATGCTGAGTCAGTGTCAGGGATAAATAGAGTGAACCCTCAGAGGGTATCTTCATATCAGCAAGAAAAGGGAACAACACTTCCCATTAGTCCTTCATCCCATGAAGAGTCGCAAGAGAAATCTTTTCCATTCCTATCAAATGATATATCCAATGATAAGACCTCCCAAGGGCTATCCACAATAGATTTCAATGTTAATATCCCTCGTACAACTCAGATATCCTAGATCCAATGCCACAATATGCTCCATTCCTAGACGAACCAATCCAGAGAGTCCCATTCAAAATCCTTCTCCCTCGTGTCAAAACATTGAACCCTTCCAAGAATCCACCATAAATATTCCAATTGATACCCTATATCAAGAGGATGATGCAAAGCATGAAGAAGCAAGTCCTAAAGAAGATCAAGATCCCAAGAATGACCAAACCTGTGTAGTTTTCGACCAAGATCTTATACTTCTAGAAACTCATGAAGATTCCACTATCCTTGACAATCCTATCCAAGTTGATCCCCTTCCATCCCAAGGAAAAGTTTCCTTCCAAGTCTTATGGACCTTCCACTTCCCATTCCTAAGCAAGATCATGACATCCTTCCCCTTCTTTCCAAGGATTCCATTCACAGTCAAAAGAAAATCACCCCTAAAATGGAGTATAATGGTCCTCTTCCAAGTCAATATCAAAGTATCCCTTGACCTTCATCTCCACCACAAGATCCCATCATCCCTCCAGATCCTCCTCACAATTCTATGATTCCTTCATCTCCATGTCCTAATCCTCCCTCTTCTCCATAAGATCATATCCTACCAAATTATCTTGTCACTGCTCCTATTCCATCACAAGATCCTATCATTCCTCCTAATCCCCCTCATGATCCCAACACATTTATGCAAGTTGTTTACGGACCCCATGCATTTCAAATGGATTCCTCTACTTCCATCCGGTCTGGTCCACTTCATGATCCTATTGTTTCTTCCATATCATATCCACCTCAAAATGGACTCGCGTCTTTTATAAAGTATCCTACTGGTCAAAGAAAGCATTATCAAGTCAAAGGGTTAGACCTCCATGAACAAAGTACATTAAAACCCTTTTATATTAAAGAAAATTCTGATGGTCATGGCCTCCATAACAAAACACATTCTCAAGATGTTGGTACCCCTTCCAAATCCAAATCCAAATGTACGCCATCCCCTTCACCCCTTCCATCCATCTTAGGTCCATATATTCCTCCATCCACTAGTTCACAATCCAGTTATCCTTTCCTAAATCAAGGTCAACAAAGGCACACATCTTGGACAACCTTCCACCCATCCAAAATGTCTCCATACCATTATTATCCATCCATGGATCACGTCACCCTTTCAAGAAATTTGGATGCCACACATAAGTTCCATAAGTCAAGAAATCCACATACAGTCAAGGATCAACATGTCTAGTCTAATTGACATGTAAAAACAAAGAAAAATATGATCCAAAAGGAAAAGGAAATGTCCAAAAGGCCACAAAGGCCCCTTAATCAAAAAGAAAATTCAAAATCAATATGGGTTCCTAAATATCTTATAGAAGCAATGTGTTCTAAGGGCCCACAAAAGAATAAAAAATCAAAATCCATGTGGATTCCTAAGAAGCTTCTTGAAGCACAGTATCCCAAAGAAAAATCCAAGTTGGCATCCAGAATTTCTATCCATCCATTTAAACACCTCCAACCTTCCAAATCCATTTTGGGTCCTTATGTCCCAAAATTCATAAACATTCCTCCATCAAGTCCAAAATCTCTTTTTCTTCCATCAAATCCAAAATCTCTTTTTCCTCCATCACTCCATCACCTCTCAAGGTGTTTGCTAATGTTGTTCGTTCCCACATATCCATCCACTCAAAATCAATTATTCTCGCAATCCCTCCATTATCCAACACATATATTCCAGTCTTCCATCCATCCTCTTATCCAATCCTACACATAAAGCATTACCCTATCCCACTTCATCCATTTTATCCCCCTTTTCCATCACCATATCAACATCTTTGAGCATACCTTCAATAGCCATGATCTATTATAACACATATTACAAGGTTACAATCTGAAGAGCAAGATGCTTAAGTCCTTCCTCCATTTCCTTTCACGAGTATATTATCTTCCAAAAAAAGAAGAAAAAAAAAGAGAGTAGAAAATATTCGCCCAATAGTGAAAACCTGGGAAACAGGCACATTAGGCAAGTACCATGATGAAAACCAGACAAACATGCATCATGTGTAATTTATGAACCTCTTGTATTTTATACATGGGGGCATGTTCCATCCATATTTTCCTATCATATCATATCCCTTTCATTTCCTCCATTAACTTATATCCCTCATATCCCTTATCTTATCAGCATCCATATTTTTTCCAACTTTGATCTTGACAAGGCTAGGGATCTCCCTAGAAATAGCACATGTCCTATATGTTTCATGGTGTCCACATCCCTATGGTCCATATTTCCTATCTTTTCATAGCCTTGAATCCATATCCCTTCTCCTTGTCCATTCTTGATCTTGCTTTCCCTATCCATATCCTATCATTATCCTATCAAATCCCTCTCTTGGTCTTGATAGAAAATACAGATAAAAAAATGAAAAACCTATTTTCAGCATCCTCTTGACATGTCCACTCTTGTCAACCACATGCCAATAAATGCACCATGTCTTTATCTTATCTTGTCATGTATAGTCCCTTATCTTGCAGAGAAACATGTTATCTCATCCTGTGGATAGTCCTTGGCATCCAAACAACTTCAAGACATACTAAGAGACCTTTGACCTCCATCCATCTTCCAATTCATCCATCAATCCATAATTTTCTCGCCTTGCTAGAATGGGGGCAATCTGAGAAATTCTATGTGGGGATTTGATCTAGTGGGAAAGATTACACCATCTTCAACAAATAGACACAAATACATCATAGTAGCAACATAGTACTTCACAAAGTGGGTGGAAGCAATTCCCCTCACTTATATTACTGGCAAGCAAATATTGATGTTCATACTTAACCACATCATCTGTCGATATGGGATCCCTCAAACCATCCTAACAGATCACGGTACACCTTTCCAAAACAAAGATGTTGAAGAGCTATGTGAACAGTTCCATATCAAACAAGGGTTCTCTTCATTTTATTATCCTCAAGGGAACGGCCAAGCCGAAGCTACAAACAAAACAATTTTGAAAATATTGAAGAAAACAATGAACGAATCAGGACGAGATTGGTATTTACAGCTGAGTCCCGCATTATGGGCATAAAAAAATAGCATGAGAACACCCACATGAGCCACTCCTTTCTCCCTAGTCTATGGATCAGAGATGGTCCTACCCCTGGAAGTGGAAATCCCATCCCTAAGGATATCATTGAAGAACCTGATTACAGATGAAGACTACAGAGTAGTAAGGCTCAGTGAACTGGAGTTACTAGATGAAAGAAGACAACATGCATTCAACCACTTACAAGGCTATCATAATCACCTAGAAGGAACTATCACAAGAAGGTGAAGCCACAAACATTTGAGGTAGGAGACCTTGTCCTCATGGAAAATCAAAAGAACCAAGCAGAAAGAGTGAAACCAAGAAAGTTTGAGCCTAACTGGCTAGGACCATTTGTCATTGTCAGCTCTACTCAGAGTGGGTCATTCATACAGGCGACACTAGGAGATCAGCTCCCCAGATACATCAACAACATGCACCTCAAGATTTTCTACCCTTGAGGTCTCTATGGTTAAGGCATCTATCTACATATCCATAAAATACCAAAAAAAATCAGAAAATACAAAATGTTGCCTTGGTGAAAACCTGGTAATCAGGTGCCTTGGTGACAACAAAAAAAATCAAAAAAGCAAAAAGTAAAGAGAAACAAAATCACTCTTTTAGTGAAAACCTGGAAAATAGGTGCTATTGAGTAGGTACCTTGGTGAAGACCTGGAAAACAGGCACCAAGTGTTCAAATCTAGCTTCACCATCAATGAACTCCAAGATCAAAAGCTTGAGCATACTTCAAAATGCAAGACGAACTACCCAAGATATATCCAGAAGCACAAACCCCTCTGAGCACCAAACACCTATCCATGGTTAGTACTGGTCCACCAGACTAGGGGGTGGTTCTAAATGTTCTGCAAAAAATTCCTAAAAATTTGGAAAACTCATCAAAAATCCTAAAAAGATCAAAATGTCCTGAGAAAATCAATTTTCATCAAAAACATTCAAAAAATTGCAAAATCCCAAGCAATAAAAACAACTTGGTTATCAAGAGAGCAAAGGGTGATCACACCTAGTCAATCAATGTCACAATCATGAGCTTTTTGAATCAGCATTGGGCTCATCTGACACAGCCTTATCGATCGATCAAATCAATTAGGAAGCAACTGGCGACCAAGCGAATCTATCAATTATTAAAATCATGAGCTTTGTGAATCAGCATTGGGCTCATCTGACACAACTTGATCTACTACCAAATGATCACAATCAATCAAATCAAATCCCATCAATCATCTTACAGAATGATAGATACGCTCAAACCAGATAGGTCAGTTTTATATGAGTCATCTATTACTGAAACCATACACACTCAAGCAATCAATCCAATCAAGCCTATCAAAAGAGTCGAGCCAATCAAGAGAATCAAACTGCATCAAGGAAGCATCCAAAAATGTTGACTAGGTAGTCAAACAGTCAGATGTCAGTCTATATTTCATGGTTATGTTCTTACACTACTCCAGGATCCACCATGTGAGGAGAGTAGCTATGATAGATCATGACTTATTTTCTTTGATTGTTGTCAGTTGAATGTTCACTTCGATTTCAGGGCCATGATGATTTATGATAAATGTGGTAGATGCTGTCACTTATTTGGCAACCACTCAGTTCCACAATCTGAGCTTAAATTGGGAAAGAATTGGACATTCCTTCTCTTTTATTTGCTTGTTTAGTTTATAGAATCAAGAGCTCGCGATACTATCCAGATGGATTATGGGTGCGTAGGAGTTCTATCTTGATTTCTATGGTCTTTTAATTTTTTCACTCAAGAGCTCACGATGCTATCTAAAAGGACTCTAGGGGCATAGGAGTTCTATCTTGTTTGCTTTGGTCTTTTTCTTTACAGAATCAAGAGCTCGCGGTGTTATCTAGATGGACTCTGGGTGCATAGGAGTTCTATCTTGGTTTCCTTTTTTCAGTTAATTTAGAGGACAAAGTGGTATCTAGATGGTTAATATCTGGGTGCTTTTGGCTCTCTTTCTTTTCAAACAAAGAACATAGTTGAGCCCAGATGGTCAATATTTGAGTGCACTAAGTTCTCTTTCTATTCAATCTCTCTACTCCTTCTGCTTATCAAGAGGTCATGGCGGTATCCCGGTGGTATGTGATCTAGATGCATTGGACGCTCTTCAGAATTTCAAAAACAAAAAAAAGACGCAATGATGACAAATATTGGAAATAGGGGCGGCGACTTGGGACACTCATCTTATCTATCAATTCAATTCTATTAGATCAATCCCAGAGAACATCTATCCAAACTAACTTATTTCTAATTAACACATGCATTACTCAGACATTTTGTGCATTATAGATTGCATTCATTCCATTTAAGTGCATCAGAAAATTAAAAAAAAAACATAGTAGTTGCATACATGGTAAATCATAAATCACATGCATCAATAAACATCTCATATAAACATGTATTTCATTACCACCATATTGCATAAACATGTCAATATCATAGGAAAATTAAATCATCCATTTACGAGTCTGCATAATAGAATTATATTGCATATAAATTTCACCATCTCAACCACATCATATATAATCATACATATAGCAAGTAAACCAATGCACATCATATCAAAAACACTAGTTGCATCTCATATAAATCAAAGTATCTGAGTACAATGAATGGTCGCAAGTCTAAACAAAGGAAGGTAATCAACATGTATATCAATAAATATCAGTGTGTCAGGATACAAAAATGGATACTACTCAGAGTATATCACATGATCGTCACTACAAAAATGGTACATGATACAAAGTGGAAAGGTACATAATCAACAGGTGCTACCCCCACCCTCGCCAGGAGGTGGACGAGGGGGTGGCATATCAGTAGAAGCCCTCTATGAGGAGCTAGGAGCACCAACACCACTGCTTTGTGATCTCTATGATCTATGTGCCCTACTGGATCTCTGAGAGTCTATATAACTGGGAACTCTCTGCTCAGCAGGAACTGCACCCTCATCGTGACGTCTCCAATACTCAATCTCTCTTTGAGCATCACGCCCAGATCTATAGTATCGGTCCAGAACATCCCGGTGAGAGGCATCTTGTATACTATAAATAAATGAAAAAACCTATGTCTGAGCCTGTCGCTCTCTAGCCTCGGCCGCTGTAACCCTAGCCTCCAATGTAGTAGCATGGGCATTAGCAGAAGCAAGTTTGGCTTGTAAATCCTATACTTGCTGAGTGAGATGCTCCAACTCTGAGGGATCCACCTCCATACCTCCCATGGCCACATCCATATCCCCCTCCTTGGCCTTGTCCCCCAATCCCTCATCTCCACTCCCCCTCACCACCCAAGAATCATCCTCACTCTCTGAACTCTCCCTAGTACTATTGTCGGTACTGCCACTGCTAGTAGAAGAGCTCATACCTGCACTCTGCTCATCCAAGGCCTCCACATCTATATCCCTTATCTCTATGTCTACATCCTCTAAAATACCCTCTCCTCCACCCTCGACACCAAAACAACACCAATACGCTAACGAACCCTCCGCACTAACTGGGGTGCCTCCTCATCCATCGCCTCCTTGTCCTCCAAAATAGTACTCAAACCAACTCTCTGAGTACTAGTATGACCACCCCTCATCTGGACTCCACCACCTGCACCTCCAAGACTAGGATCATCTCCCCTCCCCCGTCCTCCATCCCTACCACCATATCAACCTCCAACCCTCCCTTTGTCACGGCCACCATCCCTCCCTCCATCCCGACCACCCCTGCCCCGTCGTATGTGATGACATCTCCTCATGAGAGTCCTCGCAACAGGACGAGAGACATCTATAAGTGTAACTATCTGGGTTTGTGCCCAATGAGCATCATACTGCAGAGTAGTGCCTGCAAAAGATCAAATTCCAATATCAGTACCACATCAGATAAAGGCAATGTATCATAAAGAAGATAGACTAAAAAAGTAGTAAGGAAACTGAACAAAAGGTGTGTAAAAGAAAAACAAACCTGCATCTACAGTAGTCAATTGCCATGCCCACGCAATAGGAAGTAAACCTGCAAACTTGGTACGGGCAGCATTAAGTGACACAACACCACCCTAGACGGAAGAGTTCCTCGACCTACGCACAAAATATGCATACGAGTCAGAAACATCCTGCTGCTCACCAAACTATCGCAACACCTTGTCGGTGTTGTGGAAGTCAATCATATGTACATGGTCAGTCACACAACCAATCAGGTATCTCCACTGACGACAAAAAGGAAGATGGATGTCCTCTCCATCCCACACAAGGCAATATCTATATGGCCTCCAAATGAAATAGGGCATCATGTCTAATTGTTGACACCAATACAACAAATGACCCATGTGGGTCTGAACAATGGCTCCATCATACATGAAAACATATGGCCTGTCTGCAGGCAGAGAACGTATACCAATAGGATGACATACAACAATGTGCTCCCACGCCCATATCTGCAGGAGGGTAGCACCACAATCAAGTGACTTACCATTAAGGTAAGTTGCGTAGAACATATGGAAGTGCATATGAGCTAACATGCATGGCCCCCATGCATAAATAGTATGATCCTGAACCATACTCTACAACACAGAACCAAAGCTGACAGAAAATCCACGCTGCCGATGATCGGGACATAAGATGCCACAAATCAGACTACCTAGTAAAGTCGACAACCTATCTAGGCCCAAGCCAAATTGGGACCATGGAATATCATATGCACTAGAACCAAGATGATCCCGAGGAAATCCAAAAAGCTCCATCAAAGCAACAATATCAGGTCGGGTGGCATACTCCACAAGTGCACCCTGGATCGGAAGCTGAAGAATGTGGTACACATTCTCCAATGTAACAGTACAATCTCTAGTGGGTAACCAGAAAGTGCATGTCTCTGAATGCCATCACTCTATAAGAGTCAAGATCATACCCCTGTTGGTCGTGATCTCTGGCATATAACAGAACCAATATAACCCTAAGTCCCTAAGAACTGACCTCTCATCCTCAGAGAGCTGGAACCTGTAAACAAGACCCACCAGTCTAGACTCCCGACAGTGCAGAATCCTTCCGGTGAACTGCACACAGTAAAAAATTAGAAATTTATCAGTAACAGTCATACAAGGAAGTGTCAAAAACCAGCATTTGCAAAAATGAGACAAAGAAATATAGCTAATAGTTCTAAAAAAGCAATTGCGGTAAATAACCCTACAAATGCGATACTCTGATGCGATTGCGAAACATGACATGCAAATGCGGCACATAAAAAGCAATTGCAGCATAAAAACATAGCAAGTATGATGCTCTTATCATTTGCGACACTAAGCCTGCAATTATGACATTCAAACTACAATTGTGGCAAAACCGCAGACGATTGCGGTAACCTATTCAAAAATTCAGAAAACAACAATCTTTCAAAGCACGAAAAAATGCATTAATGACACACAAAGTGATGAAACTCACCAGATGTCCTACGCTAGCTGGTCTCTGATACATCCGGACTCGGTCAGATATGTGAGTGACTCCAGGTAGGCCCGCCATCACAAGAAAACATGAGGAAAAGAAAAGAAAACTATGAACAAACTCACCAAGATTCCGAGAGCTCAAAGAAGGCAATGTGACAAATGAATGGCTCTTTTGGCTACTTATAGGGATTTCCAGAAACCCTAATTTCTCTTAAAGGTCATATTTTTCTTCCTGGTCCCCAAAAACTTTGACAGTCAATATCAGAGGCAATATAAGGCATTTTTAAAATCAGTCAGTTACCCAGATTCGGATAATGCAATTTCAACAAATTAACGCTCATGTCGCAACTTTTCGCTCAAATTTGTTGAGGGGGCATAAATACACCTATCGCCGGGGCAAGCTGAGGCAAGATCAAAATCAAAGAATCTTTGACACACTGCGACAAGTCACATCGCATCAAAGAGGGGCAAATGTAGACACCCAAAAATGGACAGGCTTGCGACTTGACATTAAAAACACTAATTTTCATCTATTAATTAATAGTTTTTTAATCATTATTTAATCATCTATTTTCCTCTAAATTCATTTTCCAAATCATTTAATCAAATTCCCAAAATTAATTAAATAATGAATTTTATTTAATTAATTAACCTTAATTGATTGATTACCATTAATTAATTAATTAAATTCAATTTCTTATAGTTTAAATTGAAATATTTAAACTTACTAGTTAAATTCTTCCAATTAAATTAATTTAATTTCATCAAATAAAGCAATTCTAAATAAAAAAGAATTAAATTATCTCACATGTTGAAAACATTAATTAAATAAATGAATTAAATATTCATTTATCTTCAAAGAGATAACTCCAAACATATCACATGGGTTACTCCACCCACCTCTCCAGTTCACATGGGTAACTCCACCCACCTCTTCAGTTCAAAAAGGTAACTCACAATTAGCTCTTTAGTCAACCAAACTCTATCTCTTCTTTACCAATTGAAGAGGTGGAGTTTACTGATGGCTTCTCCAGTTCCTTTTAATCTCAATCGTTCATCTCCCTATCTCTGGGATTGATCTCAACTGTTCATATCATCCCCAATTCCTATATAATAAACCCTTCATAACCATTTGAAGGATCCAGGA
Organism: Thuja plicata; assembly: GCA_018584345.1. NCBI lineage: Eukaryota > Viridiplantae > Streptophyta > Pinopsida > Cupressales > Cupressaceae > Thuja > Thuja plicata. Next base: position 3,095,253 of record MU225359.1, read on the forward strand.
TTTCAAGCTCTTGTGTGCCATTACTATGTCAATTTGGTTCTAGCATTCAAGTCATCTTGCGATCACACACACATTTCAATTAGCGAATTCTCGACAGTTCTCAAGTCATAGGCGCTGCCACACTAATGTTGAGCATCAAAAATAGCGTTTCAAAAGGAGTAGAGAGAGACAATAGAAGCTTCAATCACTTTGGGGTTTGCATTCATTTGTTTTCCTTTCATTGCTTGTATATTTTATTGGTTATGTTTCAAGTTATTCATTTTAGTAGTTTTTGTGTATTTGATTTCTATTATTGTAAACCGTTGCTACTAACCTTAGCCTTTGGAAAGCTTGGGAACCATGAATCACGAGAGAGGAGGCGTACAGTAATAATTAAAATATTTATAAAATAAATAACCTTTTAAGTAATTAAATAGTTTTAAATTGATTAAAAAAAGTTGATGGATGGTGTGCAAAGGATTCTTGGGAAGACATGTGAGAGTTTCATGGTTCATAAAGGCCTACATAGCCAAATTATTACTATTTCTCTCTTCTAGTGTTTGATCTATGCCTCCATATTCTTGTTTATAGAAATGGGGCTAGGTTTTGTGGTTACGGGTCTAATTATCTTCTTTTGTTTGTTTTTTGTTTTGTTTTTTTGGCGGGATGCAAGTTTTGTGCTTTCTTTTTTTTCTCCTTTATTTTTGTCCATTTATGTTTTTTTCTTCCTTTGTTTATGTAGTTCTCTTGATGGGAGATGCATGGTTTCTGGTGAAGGTTTGGGGATCCCCCTTACCCTCTTTTCAAGGATATTTTAAACCTAGAGGAGTCTTCTAATGTTTGCACAATATAGTTGTTCAATTTCTCTTACGTGTAGCCAATGCAACTAGATCTAAGAATCGAATGTCGTATTGTCCAAACCTTGAAATGTGTTTAGAGAAAAACAAAGACCGGGTAGAGATAGTCATCAATCTAGAGGCAATTGTAGATGATGCTCTTTACCTTTCTAAGCATGTATTAATCTATAAGTTCATATTTCTTTGAATATCTCATCATTTTGTGGAGTAATGGACTCTGAAAAATTGGAATTTAAAAGGAGGCATAGAGATTATATTGGTTGATAATTTTATGGTGGTTTTTACCAAAATGACATATTGTATTTTGAAATTTAAGTGAGGTCCTTATTCCCATAACCCATCAATTATATTTATTAATCCATGGTATATGGGGTTTGATTTGATAAAGGAGCTAGCAACAAAGATTCATGAATGGATTCAGTTACTGAGGCTCCTAATGAAATTGTAGTTATTGGAAAGCCTTTTGGCCCATCTTGACAAACTTTGGATAGAAATATGGCTAGTTATGTGCATATTTATGTTGAAATAAATATAAATAACCCTCTTACAAACTCTATGGAAATTAGACTAGGGAGTATGAGTTGGATCTGATAGGTTGATTATAGAGTCATCCCCTTTTGATATCAAACTTGTCATGAATATTAACATCTTCAAAGGAATTGTACAAATTTAAGAGCCAAGCCTATGCACTCCACCCCTAACTCTCAAGTTGTTAATCTAACTTGGTAAAGTGTAAGGCTTTAGCTCTCCCAAATTAACCCAATGTTGATGGGTTTATTTTGGTGAATCCTCAAGCAAAAGCAAGAGTTGGATATCATAATACAAAATAAAATTCAAGAGAAAAGTTATCCATTAATAAGTTTGGCATTCTAGAAAGATTTGAGGAGATTGATTCAATGGATCTTGAGGGATGTTTTTTAATCAAGGCATCTCTTTTAAAGGATAAAGCTTTAAAATTGCTTCTTTAGTCCTTCCTTTGGATTATGGGTGTTGGGCATCTCAACTAAGAAAGCTTTAGTTTCTAAGGACTTGTTACAAATTGAGAGTCTTCAATAGAAATAGGGCATCTCTGACGTAGAAGGCGAGGATATGTGGAGGGAATACTTTCTACTAGAAGCAAAGGAAGTGTATATAGCTACATATTCTAGTGTCCTTCTCTAATATAGAAGATGTCAATAAAAATCAGGCTCTAATTCTACTAGGACTACATTTGAAGAATATCAATAGACGGGGAAACGAAAAAAAACACCAAGATTGGAAGGAAAAAGAATTGGGGGGAACTAAAATCGGTATGAGAATTTGTGGTTGAATCTGGTGCTATTAAGACATTATATTCACAATTTAGCAACTCTAAAAAATGATTGGTATCTTGGAATGCTAGGTACTAGGGTAGCACTCCCTATCAAAAGGCCCGAGAATGTGATTCGCATTCATGCTCCAAATATTGTTTGTATTTAGGGAAAAAAATCTCAATAGAGGAAATGACTAATATCTCCTCTAATATTTGGAAAAAAGGGCCATTGTGCTAGTACAATGGGGCATAAGGAATGGTTGGTGGTATTGCATGTTTACAAGAACCATTTAAACTTACTCCATGATGGTGAGTTTCATGTAGAAGCTCTCTTTTTTTGTGGTGACTCACTTTTTTATTGGTGAAGAAATTCAAGCTTTCCAAGTAATATTTTACTTTGGTCTCAAATTAGAAATATGCATTCTATAACTTCTTTACCTTGGAGCATTATTGCATATTTCAATGTCATTGGTATTTTGGATGAAAAACTAGGAGGTATATGTAGATTAAGTCCTTCTTTATCTATCTTTAAAGGGATAACATTTCCTTCCTCAATTTTGTGGACATAAAGCTAAGCAATAGTATCTTTACTTAGAGTAATAAAAGGAGTGGGGCAAAATCCATTTTGAAAAGATTAGACAGATTGTTTGTTTCATACTTCTGGAATGGTGATTATTGGACCTCTCATTTTTAAATTTTGGGGTGGAAGGGTTTTGACCATTGACCAATAAAATTCTCTTCTTTGTTTAATCTCCCTAAGACGGCTCGATTGAAGTTCCAGTTTATGTGGCTCCAAGATGCTAATTTGGCTAGTCTAGTTGAAAGATTGTGGCTGGAAGGGAGGATAGGTTTTGATACAACTATATATTCCTTTTATAAGAGGTTACAATATGTTGAATCAAAATTGAAAAGATGAAATAAATTATCATTTAGAAATATCTTAAGTCATAAGAAAATTTAAACTCAATTGAGCAGAGTTCCATCTAGTATTAGAGAACAAAATATTCCATTGGACCTTCTATAGGAAGAGAAAAAGTTATCAAAGGAGTAATCTGAGTCAGAATTACAGGAAGAGATATTTTGGAGGAAAAAATCTTGGACTAATTGGCTTTAGAAGGGACAAGAAGAGGAAATATTTATGAAGGAGCTTAGAAGAGGAAAGATTCTCTATTCTTGGATCAATTGGATTCTTTATAGGATATATATGTAGAAGTGATTTTCTATTTTACCTCATATCAGTATATAGGGGGTAGGAACTTGGAAGTGGAAAGTCAAAAGCTTTTTTTTATCCCTAATATAGTTTTGTATTTTAATGAATGGAATGCTTCTTGATATTGTCTCTATCGAGAAGCTAAGGAAAATAGTTTTTTCAAATGAAAGAGGGTGAATCTTCTGGGACTGATGACTTCCCCCATTGAATTCTTCTAGGCTTGTTATGAATCGTAAATGATGGGCTACTAGAAGTGGTTGGAGAATCACATTAACAATAGACACTCAAGGCTATTAATTCTACTTTTCTAGCTCTTATTCCAAAAAAAGGTGTCAATTCTTTTGATAATTTTTGGCACATTTCCCTTTGTATTTCACCTATAAAGTAATCACCAATATTATTGTTGACTATCTCAACAATATTTTATCCTTTAATCTCCTTTGAAAAAGGAAGTTTTGTCAAAAAAAAAAAAACATGGGATTATTGGGGCTTCAAAGGTAGTCTATTCTATGGCCACATCCAAAGTTAGATTTATGTTTATCAAATTAGACATGTTCAAAGCTTATGATAGAATCAAGCAGTCCTTTCTTCAATATATTTCATTGACCTTTTATTTTTTCTTTGATTGGGTGGAATGGCTCGTGAGTTATGTTTCTTTAGCCTCTTTTTTGTGTTGATTAATGATGTCCCTTCCAATCTCTTTGTAAATTCTAGTGGTTTATGGAAAGGGGGCCCTCTTTCTCTATAACTTTTTATTCTTTTTGCTCACAGTCTAGGTAGACTAATAAAGTACTTCAAAAAAATGGGGCACATTCATGGATGACAATGGAATCAATTTATGGATCCTCAATCTGATTTTTATTTGGTTGATAACGCGATTCTCACGAGTTTGAATAATGTTGACAAGGCTTCCAATATTGGAAAAGTCTTAAGGATATAATGATTCCCAAATAGTTAATTGGAAGAATGCCAATTTAAAAATGGACCATATATATTGATGAATCTATGTTGAAAAGCCTTGGCCATTATTTTATTTGCCTCTATAAGAGCTAATAAATTAGGCATCAAAATTGCAAATAGATGTTAGACAACCAAAACCCCTATCTCTCATAGCAATAGTCCTATTCTATCAATTAGAGGTTGATGAAAATCTAATTGCAAACAATAAATCAAATCAAATGCAAACAAACTCAATTAATCGTTCACTATCTTTCTCCTCTTTGACTTGGTATGTTGGCTCTCAATCTCGACACCAATTTACTTGGGTGAGTGCACAAAGATTTGAAGATCGTGGTTAGCCAAGATTGGGAAATTAAGGCAAATTATATTGATTTTACGACTTCAATGGAGGGTTAAAATTAAAATAAAATAATTTGAGATTCAATTAGACAAGTTGTTGGCGAGGAAAACAAGTTAGAATTGACTAATTAAACTAGAAATATTGACTTCATTGAGATTAAACATGTTGCATGACTTGAATAGATTGAATGAACTAGATAGATAAGTGGACTGATTGGGAGATGACTGACTACATGACAAAGATTGACATAATTAATTGATTATCTGGATTGACAGAGAGTGACAATTTGGGAGGTAGAAGTAGAAGACATAATTAGAGTTAAGTAATAAAATTATTATTTAATTATGCATGTGAGAGAATAAATAAATAAAATGATGATTTTATTTATTTTAGAGGAAGTTGCTTTTCAAAAATGGAATAATTAAAGAAATAAAGGAATCTATTTAATTATAGATGACTTTGTTAACTAATTAAATAAATAAATTAATGGAGCCAGGCGGGCGGGAAGAACGTTGGAGGCAACAACTACCTGCAACTCGGCATGCAAAGGCAACAAACCAGCATGGAAGGATGATTTTCAAGAAGCACAAAGGTTTCTCCTATCAGACACAATATGGGAAAACATGGCCCCTCAATCGACGCTCTCAATCAAGGTTCCAAACAAATGCTCAAACCCTCGGCCCACGGATGGAGAATTTCAACTTTCAATGCAAACCTAAATCGAGCTGGAATGGAAGGAGAAGGGAGAATATGGGTCAAAGAAACACATAGATAAACGATTATATGTAGATCAGGAAAAACTTTGACTTCAGACAAATAGCACACAAGTTATACAAACCAAGAGAACCCACTGCTACGGGAGAAGCAAGAAACACAATGGCACAAAGGAAACCCCCTATGGACAATATAAGGTATGAGATAACTTCAACCCTTAAAATTTTAGATGCTCATTGGAAGGAAGCTAGTGTGTCCTTGAAAGAAAAATCTTTTTTCTTTAAATGGTTAGGCCATTGGCCATCTGTTACTAAAATAAGAGCATGGAGAAAAATAGTTTGGGGGAAAGATTGCCAACTCAAAACCCTCACTAATGGCTTATATATGGGGATTTTCCCAACAAAGGAAGATAAGGATTGGATCCTCCAAAATGGGCCTTACCTGATTGAGGGGAGAGGCCTATAGCTTAAAAACTGGGAACCAAATTTCAACCCAAAAAATGAAAAAGTGAAAGAATATCCAGTCTGGTTGAGCATGCATAACCTCCCAGCAGAATATTGGGGTGAAGACACCCTCAGCAGAATAGGAAGTAGTATCAGAACCTTTATCAGAGTGGAGGAAATGATCAATGAAAAGGAATCCTCCATCCATCCAAGGATCCTGATTAATCTACAGGAAAATACACCAATCCCGGACACAATAACTCTGAGCACAGATAGTGGTGTTTGGGTGCAAAAAATTGCCTTTTGGAACTCAAAGGTAGAGGTCATTGCGAACCCGGGTGAGAAAAATGAACCCCAAAGGAAAGAAAGAGGACTGGAAGTGGATGTGCTTCTAGACGTACTAGAAAAAAGGACTCTAAATCAAGAAATTATTAAAACTGAGATAACTAAACAATTTATTACACGTTTGGCAAGCAAATCACCTCACTGGAGGAAAGAGTTTAAAAGAGATGTAGATGAGACTCTTACAAGAGAATAGGGAAGTAAATGTGCACCCACAGGTTGCCTTTCTACTCAAGTAGTTAAGTGCACACTTTTCTCACAACTCGGGGAAGAAGCTGAAACTGAGAAAAGGCCTCCATGCCCCGAAAATTTGTATCCTCACCTACAGAGAGATGAAAAGAATAGAGAGGAATCCCTTGTGGAGGATATAGATGGTTTCAACGTCTCAATCATTCAAGACACCCTGGACCGACAAATCCCTCCTATGAAGGAACCATCAGAATGCCTCCCAACTCCAGCTACGGGAAGGAATGCAAATCTCCATCCAGGAACCTTGGGTCCAAGCCTCGATACCAGAAGTATGCAGAAAGATTTAAGGACATAGAAATCTCACCAATTAGAAATCTGAATAAATCTTTAGAAGAGGAAAAGGTAAATGAGTACACCTCAGAGGAATGGGAATCAGAGTTTGATGAACAACTTGGGGAAAATGATATAAATAACCTAGGTCTCTTCTAATCTACAGGAGTCCTAGAAAAGAGGTCTATATAGAAAACAGGGTGAACACGGAAAAAACCAAACACTGGTTCGAAAGGGAAGGGAGGAGAAAAATCCACAAGGGAGAAGTTGAAGATAGTAGGGAATGCTGCAAACCAATCCAAATTAAGATCGGGAAATGGCTATGCCATTTCTCGGGAGCCATGAAAACTTTATCATGGAATGTTAGGGGTTGCAATGCCCCTGACAAGATTTTTTTGATAAAGTGATGCCTTGATCAAACGAAACTAGGTTTAGTGTTGTTACAGGAAACCAAAATAAAAATGGAAGATAGTGAGATTTTCAAGCAGAAGTTCGGAAGATGGAAGTGTGAATTGATGGGAGCGCAATGGGCTTCTGCAGGACTTGGTGTTCTCTGGAAGGAGGACACTATTGATGTAACAATAATACAACAAGATCAATATTGGTAATGGATGAGAGTGTATGTGAAACATCTCTGTTTCCACATATCCTTCTTCAACATCTATGGACCAAACAATAGAGGGCTAAAAAGGATGTTATGGGACACATTGATAGGGCTCCTAGAGAATATGGATAGTGAGGTGGTAGTATTAGGAGGGGATTTTAATGCTATCTTAACACTGGAGGACAAAATGGAGGAAAAGGATGGAGCAATGAGAGTCAAAGAGACTTCAACTCCTTTGTTATTGAGTGTGGACTGATGGAAATTCCATTCAAAAAAGGTGATTTTACATGGACAAACAAAAGGGAAGGCTTCCTAAATAATGCAGAGAAGCTTGATCATTTTTCATAGGGGGGAATTGGGCAGACACAAACTGGTCTTGTGATGCAGAGATCCTACCTTTCAAGGGTTCAGATCATTTCCCAATAAGCTTGAGAGTACAACATGAAGAAACCCCTGATAGGTGCCCCTTCAAATTTGAGCAACGTGGTTTATAGCCAAAGGTTTCATTATCTTGATCAAAGAGTGGTGGACACAAGCCCCAAGGAGACCAGGTAACAAAGCTTTTATTTTTTTCAAAAAACTGCAATTTCTTAAGGAGCAGTTAAAAACATGGAACATAACACATTTTAAAAATATCTTTGCCGAGAAACATAATGTGGAAGAAAAACTTACAGCCTTAAGTTTAAGAGTGATTGAGAAAGGAATGGAGGAGGTTGATTTTGAAGAGTAAAAAAGATTACAACATGAATTAGGGGATCTATTGAAAAAGGATGAAATTTTCTAGAGGCAAAAATCACGAGAGACAGGGTTGAAGGAGGGAGACCTGAATACAAAATTCTTTCACAACTCTCTCAAATAGTGAAGAGCCTACAACAAGATTTTCAGCATTCAAAATGAACATGGCGAGGAGGTGAGGGACAAAGATTTGATAAATGAGGAGGTAGTCACTTTTTTCTCAAAAAATAAATTGGCAAACAATAGAGAAAACCACCTTTATGACTGATTGCTAGAAGTTATCCCAAATGTAGTATCAGAAGAACAAAATAGATTTCTACTTTCCCCTATCTCAGTGGATGAGGTTAAGAAGGCACTAATGGGATTGAGAGGGGATAAGGCACCAGGACCTGGTGGATTCCCTGCAATGCTTTTTCAAAAGTTATGGCACATCTTTGGACAAGAAATCTAGGAGGTAGTGGAGGAATCTCGAGAGGGATGCTTCATTCTGAAAGACCTAAACACCACATTTATAGATTTGATCCCAAAATGAGAACCACAAGAAAATTTTGAAGACTTCAGACCAATAGCCTTGTGCAATACTATTTACAAGATAATTGCTAAGATTATTGCAAACAGACTCAAACTAGTTTTAAACTCAATGATCTCAGAGGAACAAAGTGGATTGTCACCTGGAAGGTCTATTTTTGAAGGTGTGGTGATAGCACATGAGGCAATTCATTCAATTAGATCCTCAAAAAGTCAAAATATGATGGTCAAACTAGATATTAAAAAATCTTATGATGTAGACAGGAATTTTTTACTAGAAGTATTGGGCATATTTGGTTTTGGACAAGATTGGATTAGCTGGGTTAGGAGTTGCATCAAGGCCCCAAGGTTTTCAGTGTTGGTAAACGGAAGTCCACAAGTTTTTTTGCACAAGACAAAGGAATTAGACAGGGAGATCCCCTCTCCCCTTTTCTCTTCATAATCATGGTGGAGGCCTTGGGGAGGTTAATTACAAAAAAAAGGGAAAATGGAACATGGAAAGGTATTCAGATTGTAGGAGTGGAGTCTCTCTCACACATTCAATTTGTGGATGACACCTTTTTAGGTGGTGAGGCCTCGAAACAAGAAGCCAGAATCATGAAAGAAACCCTTGATATGTATGGAAAGGCTTCAGAGAAGATGATTAACTAGAGAAAATCTGAGATTTTCTTCTTCAATACTCCCATGCACCTACAAACTAAAATCAGCAGCATTCTAGGAATGAAAGCTGGACTTCTACTAGGCAGATATCTAGGCATCCCCCTTTTCAAAGGGAGAAATAAAGATGACTTTTGGAAAGATCTTATAGAGAAGTGTCTAAAGAGGATGGATGGCTGGAAGGGCAGATGGCTATCATCTGCAGGCAAAAATTTAATGCTACAAATAGTTATCTCAGCTATGTCTGTCTATTCGATGATGTGCATGGACATCCCCAAAAAGGTAGTGAAAACTTTGAGTGCAAAAATGAGAAGGTTTTTTTGGTGTGGGGATAAGGAGGAAGATAAAATCCATTGATAGCTTGGGAGAAAATCTGCAAACCAAAAGCCCACGGAGGGGTAGAGATTAGAAACTGGGAAATCATGAATAAAGCTTTGGGTGCAAAACTTAAATGGAGTATGTATAAGAATAATAACCTTTTCTGGGCAAGAATTCTGCAAGCTAAATATCTAGACTCAACAGATTGCTCACGGATTTTGACTATAAGAGACCCTCCTCATGGCTCAACTATATGGAACTTCATGCTAGCATATCATCCAGTCATCACTGAACACATTACATGGCAACTCAAAGATGGAAACTCTGCCCTCGACTAGGAGGACTCTTGGGATGTACATAAGGCCTTACAGGATGAGAGAGAAATGCTCTTGGTTAAAAATTACTTTCAAACACATTGGGCAAGTAAGGTAAAGGAATATGTAGAAGTAAGAATGACAAATGAGGGTGAGAGATGGGGATGGAAAAGGATGGATGATGAAGACATACCCCCAGAGCATAAAAATAGAATGATGGAGATCTTTAGCGGCAGGGAGGTTACATGAACTGCAAATAGGGACAAAATAAGATGATGTGGATCCCTCTCAGGGGAATATTCAGTTAAGATTGGTTAAATTTTTTTGGAAAATGTAGATGAACCACAATTTCCATCAAAAGATCTATGTTGGAGTAAAGATATCCTACCAAAGGTAGGAGTGTTTTCTTGGCTTATTTGCAGGGGAAGAATTTTGACAGGTGAGAGGAGGAAAAAACTAGGCCTTAGTGGTCCCACCCGATGTGAACTTTGTGAAAATAATGAGGAATCATTAGACCACATGCTTCTATAATGTGACTTTGCATCAAATTGTTGGAACTTTTTCCAAAAGAAACTAAGATGGATGACTTCGCGAGCTAACACTATTTCTGAGGTTTTTGCAGGTTGGCCTAGGGAGAAAAGGAAATCAACACTTTCAAACATATAGAAGATAGTCCCATCCATGGTAGTATGGGAGATATGGAAAGAGAGAAACAAGAGAATCTTTAGAGGGGAGAAGGAATCACGAGAAAGGTTTCTGAATAGATTACAACATGTCATTGGGGAAGTTGTGAGCGTTTTAGCTACACGAAGATAGTTTTTAAAGATTCCATACACAAAGGAAGACATGATGACCCAAATGAATTGGCCTGGAGTAAGGTTTATCTCTCCAGTAGGAGCTTTAGTGACTAGAAGAAAGATAGAGGAAGTAGAGAATATAAAATGGCAACCCCCGGAGGGGGGGTGGATAAAAGCAAATTTTAATGGGGCAGCTAAAAACAACCTTGGACAAAGTGGCATTGGGATCATTTTTAGGAATGAAATAGGAGAGACTACTTTGAAGGCAACTAAAAGATGCAATGATGGAACAAATAATATGGCTGAATGTCAAGTAACATTATTGGCAGTGTAAATTGCACAACATAAGGGTATAAAAAAATTGCACTTAGAAGGAGACTCACTACTTGTAGTGCAAGCAATCTCCAAATTAGCTATAAGGGCATGACACCTAGAAAAATACACTGACTCAATCAAAGAAATACTAGAGACCTTTAACAAATTCAAGGTTACTCATGTAAAGAGAGCAGGAAACTCTGAAGCAGATGAGCTCTCCAAACAGGCTCTAAATATCATAGTGATAATTGAAATATGGATAGAAGAGGAGTCCTCATCGAGAAAATAAAATATGAAAATGTGCGCAATAGTTATATGGAGATTTTAATAAAGGTAAGACCCGACTGCAAATGGATCTAGTTTGAGATCTGGTGCGCATAATGAAAAAGGCAAGTTGGCATCATCATATTAAATGAAAACACAAGTAATGATTAATTGGCGGTGGAGAATGTCTTGTTTTTGGGTGGCGAAATATGCAATTACTACCTACCCACATGCCAAAGTACTTAAGGATGCTTTACATTGATTTCAAATCACTTGAAATTAGTTATATAATCAAAGACGCCATCTCCTAAACCTCACTCTGCAAAGTGGTTTTGAAAACACAACGCGGGTTTCAATTTTCAACAAGAAGCTATTGTGGAAATGGATCCTAGGTTCACATTCACAACTAAGCGACAACAAAAGGCCATCTATGGGCCTATGGAAGATCACAGAGTAGAGCTCTTGATAAAATTCCCATCACAAGAGGTCGTGGAAGCTTTTAAATAAACCCTCAGGCCGCTCTTCCATGAAGCCACAAATAGGTGGAAGCTGCAAGTGGATATCACGGCGATGATAATGGCATGGGGGCTTGAATTAGGAGAACACGAAAGGGTAGTGAAGAGAGTAATGAATTCTCTCTTTGAGGTAGACTTAATCCCTAATGTTGATCAACTGCTGGAGTGAGCGCACCCTGGATGGGCATTCAATTACAGTGAATTATTTGCAAATGAAGAGGAGTGAATAACAAAGGGCATTCTTCCCTTTTTACAGTGGCCGGAGGGGGTGGATAAGGAAAATTACAAGAGGGATAGGTAAATGGCTTGGAATAAGCTGAAGGAGGGCTTCCAAAACTACAATGCACTCCACCAAAGGTTGATAGTTCCTACCCTTTTCCCGAGGAGAGGGAGGACTCTGCGCGAATGAAAATGAAGAATAACGTAGCAAGGAAATCCTTAAAAACAGACCAGAGGTCTAACAAGAGTTTTTTGGTGTAACAAGTGGTTTTTGAGAAGCACAATGAAATTCAAAAACCTGGGTAATGATGAACAGAGGCGAAGGAATTAAGGGCCTTTTTGGATGGTGTTCATTTTTTAGCATTTTTTTTGGAATCTAGTGCAGAAAACCCACAATGCAAAATCAGTGAATTTTGAAGGATGTTCGGGCTCCCCACCAAACTACTGCGTAGCTGTGATAAAGAACACGAAGACTCCGACTGAGAGTCTAATCATTTCACTCAGGTGACTATGGAGGTTTTTTTGAAAAACTAGGTAGAAGTGATGCACAGATGATGTCATATCTGTCAATTATAGTGATGTAAATTTCCTTTTTGGGATGGGTTGTTGGTAGGAAATTTGAAATTGTAAAGGGGGATGCTAATGAAAGTTGAAATAGCATAAATATATATAAGAATTTCTTTATGTTAATAAAAAAAACTAATATTACCGACCAAAAAAAAATTTAAATAAATAAAATATTATTTCATTTTAGAAGAATAGAATAAAATAATTTAATTAAATAGTGAAATTTATTTAATTAATAGAAAAAGAGGAAAACCCATAAATAAATAATAAATATTATTTAATTATTATGGAAGAATCAATAAGTAAATAATAAAAATCAATTAATCAATTTGGGAATACATTACAATAAATAATGAATTGTATATTATGTAATTAATTAAGAGCAAAATTAGTAAAATTATTTCTTGCAGATATGGGATAATTTTAGTCGTCTACAACCTCCAAAATAGTGAAACCTATACTTGTGAACAACCTCCTTATCCTTCCCACCTATCCTTGTTCCTATAGAGAAACCCTTCATTCAATTGTTCTCCATTATTCCTACATCCAAAAGGCTCAAATTATAAGATGACAAGAGCTCCAAAACACCAATAAAGATGTCCAATGAAGCCTCTTCATTCCTCATAACCACAACTCTTAGAATGCCTATATGGAAGTCAAAAAAAAATACATTTTAGTTCCAATACTTTTCTTCCAACCTGGTCTGCAATCTTACAAGATAAACATCACATTATATACAATAATTGACCAAATACCAAGAGACGCATGTTGCCTCTTCCAAGTGCCCAATTGGAGAAGCCTAAATGTCACTTATTTTTCCACTTTTAAAGTCATTAATTATCACATTCTATGCACCCACATGTGGGGAAATAACATTGATTAATTGTGTTCATAACCTACCTTTATGGTTGCTAGTGCAATCCATCAACCCTTATGAATGCATTACAAACAATAGTGAGAATTAAATATTACCAATATTTTATCAATACACCCTAAGTGCCTTAAGAAATTTTTGAAGGATGTTGAAACCATATCATAGGATTTATAAGGTAGATGGCACCTTAATCCTAATAGTCGCATGAGGCATACTTTCTATTTTTGGAAAATTGTCTTCAATTAGAACTCTGCAACTTGGATGTCATATGCTATGCAAAGCCATGTATTCTGGATACTTTCAAAGATTGTTATAATAATTAAAATTCCAAAGCAATACAATATGAAAGATCTTTGTTGTATTTTTTTCCTAGCACAATTTTATCAGTGTTTTCAACATAAAATTTATGTTTAATGATTATTATTTTGTCTATATAAGTTTTCTCTATAAATTTTCACAACATTTGGTATCAGACTAAGGTATATTGTGGAGACGTTATAATTTTATAAGGAACGATGATAGGAAGAACAAATACCTAATTTGAGGTGCAAAAGTTGAATGGATCCATTTTCTCTATAGAAGCTAAAGAGTCAAGCTTTATTGGTGAAGGATTAATGTGCTCGAGCTCTTAAAAGGATGACACCAAAAATTATTGTCATGAACTAAGTATATAGGGATGAAAGGGATAGTATTGCTAGAGAAACAATCCAATTATCTCTAGCAGATTCAGTTGTGTTCAATGTTACAAAGGAGAAAATGACACATGAATTGTGGAATAGCTTAAAAAGTTGGATGAGTCAAAGTCATTGGCAAACAAAATTCTATTACAAAGGTAGTCGTATGATTTGGGGATGCATGACAATTTAATATCCATAGATTATATAAATTATTTTAAAACACTTACAAGCAAGTTGGCTTAGGTGGGATTGAAAAATGATGAATAATATAAGGCAACAATATTATTATGCCCATTGTTGAAAACTTGGCATCAATTGGTTATGGTTCTAATTAGCTCAACACTGAATGGGAAGATGGTCTTTGAAGATATGATGGTTACAATAATCTCTGAAGATCCAAAGAAAAAGATATCGATAGGATATTCTTCAAATGAAGGCTTAATTGCAAGAGGTAAAACTCAAGAAAGAAGCAATACAAAGTGCATATAAACCAAGCCCAAAACCAAGGGGAAAAAAAGAATAAAATGTTAGAACTATGGAAAAAATATTCATGTCAAAAAGGACTATAGGATTCTAATAGAAAGAAAATAAATCCTAGTTGATAGGAATTTAAGTTGAACCCAAAAAAAGTTTAAACATTATTGGAAGATGGAGAGGTATGAGTTGTTGATCTAAGAGGTTGTTTACTTGATGCTTAGATTATTGATTTTTTTGCCTTCTTTCATATGAATCAACACAAATAAAAAAATGTATTCTTATTGGTCTTGTGATGAATGTATATGTTAAAGGGGAAACAATAACCCTTATGAAGCTATTGGTCAAGGTGAGGTAAGAATCAAGATGTTTGATGGAGTAGTAAGAACTATTAAGTGTATCAGACATATAACGAGAATAAAGACAAATTTGGTGTTATTAGGGATTTTTTATGAGAAACCTTATTGATTCAGTGGAAATAATAGTTGTCTCAAGGAAACAAAGGTAGTTTTGGTTGTGTTAAAGGGAGAATCAGTTGGCAATCTTTATAGGCTAGTTGGAGAAACTAGTAGTGGAGAGGTTACAATGGCATATGATGTAGAAATGGACTAAGTATCAACTTTTCACCAACTGATAAGACATAAGACTAAGTGTGGTCTCAAGGTACAACTAGATATAAATCTTCTACAATGTCTCAAATCTAGCTCATATGTTTTGTTTGGGATGCATAATAGGTGAGTTTTCCAAGAAGTACTACTATGTCACATCTTGACCTTGAGTAACCTAATTTTTAGGAGACATGATAGAATTTGTTGACTCTTGGTGACTATGTTTGATTTAGTCAGATAATTTGATCCATGATTAGACATTCAATTGTCATGTTTTAGGGATGATTAACCATTTGATTTGATGAACTATAACTGATTAAATGTTTGAAGATGATAAGTTGATGATCACCAAGATTCAAAAGTGAATGCAAGAAATTAAATCAGTTAATGTATTGTATTGTCATTGATGTCAACTTGATATAATCTGATTGGTCATACACTTATTGTCATAGACTTCAAGAGCTAAAAAGATAAAGTTTATGTTATCAGTAAAACATAAAAAGCCAGTATACACCGAGTGACAGTGTACACCAAGTGATAGTAAACATCGACGAACAATGCACACCGACAAACAGTATAAACCGAGCATCGCAGTAACTAAGCAAGCGTTACCGAGCAAGTGTCAACGAGCAGTTCATAGTGTATACTGAGAACCATAGTAACTGAGCATAATTGAAGTTGTTACCAAGGACAATTGGAGTAAATGACCGGCTAACTGAAGTTGATCACCGATCAGAACTAAAGATAGAGAATGACAAAAACACTTAGCTGGCAGGAGCTATATTTAGAGGTAACTGTTTGATTGCTTTATTTTTATCGATATGTTGAACTAAAGTAAAGAAGAGATTTAAAGCACAGATAACAAGGAGAGATTTGTGGAATAAATCTAAAGGAGAGCTTTACAGATTAAAGAAAGTATGACAAGCTTTATGGATCAAGAAGAATGATCTACGATGAAAATAAGAAGACTAGAACGGCTAAATCATGTCTATGTAAAGAGACAAGGAATTCATTATGAAAGAGGAATGCTGAATATAATTCTGGTGAAGATAGAAGTCTTCATGCAGATCTGATCATACAGGCTGAAGAATAGAGCCAAGAATTTTGCAAACACCGAGCAAAAGAGAGCAAGAGCATTCACTGAGAAGAAGAAAGAAGGGGAGCAAAGGAATTGAAGAGAACATTGATCAGAGAGGTATTATGGACTAAAAATAGATCTGAAAATCTGCAAGTTAAAGTTGTATTATTGAATAGATCATTTACTGTTTCAGTTTAATCATTGGTTTAGAAAATCTCTTAACTGAGTGGGATTTAACCATCCTTAATGTATTGAGATACTCAAGAGTATCAAAAGGTTTTCTTGTTGACAACATAGTGAATGCTAGGCCAAAAGACATACTATTATTTTTGAATTCTCTAACAAGGTCACACTTAACAGTCTGTTTGTAACCTTTAATAGGGTTGGCTCTTCACTGAGCTCACTTTAGAAGAGTGAAAATTTTGGGTTACCATCCCAAGTGGTTTTTCCCTTAATAGGGTTTCCACGTTAAAAATCCATGTGTCAAACGTGTATTTCTTTCATTGAATTGATAGTTTACTTTACGCATTACTAAAATTGGATTGGTTAGTAAACACTAAGTTTAATTGTTGCTACTCTGTAAAGCTTAGGAAAAGATAAACAATATATCTTACCGAGCAACATATATTTGTTAAATTTATTCAAGGAATACATCTTGAAGCACTGAAAGATAACTAAGGATATTATATTTGAGATATAAATGTTTGGTTGAGCTTTTGGAATAATTTTTGAGGCCACTGATTCACCCCCCCCCCCTTATTCTAACAATTGGTATCAGAGCTCTGGTTCTTAAAGAAAAGTTTAAAGGGACTTAAGCCAAAGTTCACAAGATGAGTAAAAGGGATGTGCCTAAGTTGAACAAAGACCATTTTGCATCATGGCAAATTAGAATAAGACTTCATCTATTAGGTATTGGAAATTATGTCACACAATACTTGGATACTGAATATGTTGTACTTACTAGACCTCTGACCATTGATCAATTAAGAGATAAACATGAACACAATTCTATGATGATAGAACATGCTTTTTCACTCTCCGATGTTAAATTTGAAGATGTCAAATCATGCACCATTGCAAAGGAAATGTGGGACAAACTCAAACTAGTACATGGAGGAGATACAAATGTGTTGGGGCTATAGCTTAAAGCCTAAGAGGAAATTTTGATGACCTAAGAATGAAAGAAGGAGATAACATCACTCAGTACAGTAGCAAAATCAAAGAAGTTGTTAATGTTATCTGAGGAGTAGGAGGAGTACTTAAGGAAGAAACTATGGCAAGTAAAATTTTGAGGACCTTGCTGCCTATTTATTCTATTAGAGTACCTAAAATTCAAGAAATGAGAGAAGTAACAAATAACAATATTACTCTTGATAGTTTGATTAGTAGACTTATTTCATTTGAGATGAACAACTATGACAACAATGTCTTACCAACTATTGATTATGCATTCAAATCTTCTCTGAAAATAAACAAACACACTAAGAGAAATGATAGTGATGAATAAGAACTTGATGAAATTGAAGCACTAATGGCTAGAAGATTGCAAAGAGGTAAAGGAAGATACAAAGGTAAATTACCATTGGTCTGTTTTAATTGTAAATAAATTGGACATTTTGCTGCTAGATGCCCTAACAAGAGAAAGGATGAAAGAAACAATGACAGATCTTATGAAAAGAAGTTTGACAAAAGTGATGACTGAGACTACAGAAGCAAACGACACTCTGACAGAAAAGATAAATGAGACTACAAGGAAAAAGGCAAGAAGGGCTTGTTACCTGGTTGAAAACAAAGCTGAAAATATTGACACCGAGTTTGATGAAGATGTTGAGGTAGTATTTGTTGCTATGAAGGATGATTCAGACGAAGAAAAAAGGTATGTTGAAACTACACTCATATCTAAAGTTATCAAAAATGATGTCTAGATTATTGATAGTGGTTGTACTCACCACATGACTAGAGATAAAGAAAAGTTTGAAACTTTTGAATATTATAATGGTTGATCAGTTAGGATGGGTAATGACTTGCCTTGCCCAGTTGAAGGAAAAGGAACCATCATGTTGAACAATCTGATCAGATGTGAAAATGCATATTGGGTGAAAGGACTTAACTATAATCTATTGAGTGTTTCATAGTTGAATAACATAGGACACCGAGTTGCATTTGAGAACAAAAAGGCAAAGATATATAGTGGAAAAGGAAAGTTGATCGGTATTGGTGAACAAAAAAAGGTAACCTATTCTATCTTGGTAATATTGAGACCACTTGTTTATTGGCTAGAAATGAAGACATTTGGTTATGGCATAAAATATTATGTCATGTAAATTTTGACAACATGGTTAGGATAAGTAAGAAAATAAAAGTAAGAGGCTTACCGAGTATGTCAAAACCCAACCATGTCATGTGCAAGAATTGTCAAAAAGGAAAAAATGACAAAGTCTAGTTTCAAGAGAAAAACATACACATCTAATGCTATTCTAGAATCAGTCCATATTGACTTATGTGGATCAATGAGAAAAAATAGATATTATGGTGATAGATAGTTCATTCTATTTGTTGATGATTATTCTAGGATGATTACTGCATATTCTTAAAAGAAAAATCTGAAGCATTTAAGATGTTCAAATGGTATAAAGCTAAAGTTAAAAAACAAAGTGGAAAAGAACTAAAATGTTTAAGGTCAGATAGAGGAGGATAATTTATTTCTGATGAATTCACTAACTTTTGTAATGAGCATGAGATTACAAGACAAGTTTCAACACCAAGAACACCACAACGAAATGGGATTGGTGAAAGAAGGAATAGATCAATTGTTGATTGTGCTAGAACACTGATGATTGAAAAAGGAATCACACAAATATTCTGGAGAGAAGCTGTAAGTATTGTTGTCTATACACTAAACTGAGTTCAATTGAAGAAAGACACCTTATGAGCTATGATATGGATACACACCAAATGTGAGTTACTTTAGAATTTTTGGAAGTCAATGTTATATATTAAAAGATGATAGAAATGGGAAGCTTGAATCTAAAAGTGATGAAGGAATATTTCTAGGATATTCTACCAAAAGAAAGACTTATAAATGACTTAACAAATCTTCTAACAAAATAATTGAAAGTGCAAATGTTAAAGTGGATGAATTTAGTGAGAAAAATGACGAGGAAATTAGAAAGGAACCAGAAGATTACAAAAAATTTGTCTACAGTGAAGAACCTAACACCTTGCCCGAGCAACAATGTAATGCTACGAAGTGACAGAACAATGCAACCAAGCAATAGGCTGCACACACCGAGAATCAGGAAAAATGCTCACAATGGTGAAATGAGTGATAATGAAGATCAAAATAAAGGTCAAAATGATGATCAGAATAATGAACAGAGATCTAAACCTGTACTTGCTAAATATGTCAGAAGACACCATCCACATGACCAAATCATTGGAGACAAAAGAGCTAGAATGAGAACAAGAAGTAAGTCACTTAACACTAGATGTTTGATTTGTGATTTTGAGCCTAAATCTGTTAATACTTCACTTGAGAATCAAGAATGTGTTAGTGCAATGAATGCAGAAATTGAACAGATTGAGAAGAATAAAACATGGACATTAGTACCTAGACCGAGTGACAAAAATGTCATTGGTACCAAATGGATATTCAAAAACAAACTGAATGAGAATGGAGAATTCACAAGAAACAAAACAAGACTGGTATGCAAAGGGTATGCACAAGAAGAAGGTATTGACTATGGAGAAAGCTTTGCACCCATTTCTAGACTAGAAGGAGTAAGAATTCTACTTGCTTATGCTGCTTTTAAAGGATTCAAAGTATACCAAATGGATGTTAAATCTGAATTTCTGAATCGAATACTGGAAGAGGAGGTGTACATTGAACAAATTGAAGGGTTTGTTGATCCTAACAACAAAAACATGGTTTGTAGACTACACAAAGCCTTGCATGGATTAAAACAAGCACTAAGAGCATGGTATGAAAGACTCCACTCTTATCTCATTAGTATTGGATTTGTTAGAAGAAGTGATAACAGTAATCTATATTTGAAAGGATACTGATGATAATATTCCGATTGATGAGATATTTGTTGATGATATCATATTTGGAGGTAATGATATGTTATGCAAGTCATTTGCTGATGAAATGAGAAAATAATCTGTGATGTCAATGTTTGGAGAGATCAAATTTTTTCTTGGTCTACAGATTCTACAACATGATGAAGGCATCTACATCACACAATCTATATACATTAAAGAAGTTATGAAGATATTCAAAATGGAGGACTCCAAACTAGTTGGAACACCTATGGAAACCAAATGCAAATTGACAAAGGAAGACAAGACAACTAAGGTAAATTAGACCTTATATAGATCTATGGTTGGAAAACTAATGTATGTTGTACACACGAGAACAGACATAGCACATGTAGTTGGTATAATTGCTAGATTCTTTGCTAATCTTAAGGAATCACGCATGACTGCTGTTAAAAGAATTCTGAGATATCTGAAGAATACCAAAGACTATGGTTTATGGTATAATAAAGAAGGCAAATTTGAGCTACAAGTTTATACCGATGTTGACTGGGCTAAAAACATAGATGATAGAAAGAGCACAATAGGAGGAGCATTCTTTATGGGTGACAAACTTGTCACATGAATAAGTAAAAAGTAAGGATGCATATCTCAATCAAATGTAGAAGCAAAATATGTGGCTGCTGCTGAAAATTGCTCTAACATTGCATGGATCAAGCAATTGTTGAAAGGTATGAATGAAAAAATTCTTGAACTAGTAATTATCTATTGTGATAATACTAGTGCTATAAACATCTCAAAGAACCCTGTGATGCATGCTAAAACAAAGCACATAGCTATCAAGTATCATTACTTGAGGGAACAAGTACAAGAGAAAGAGGTGATACTAGAATATGTACAATCCAAAGAATAGTTAGTAGACATATTCACAAAACCATTGCCAAAAGATACATTTGAGTACCTGAGGGATAGACTAGGGGTTCGACCCTTGTCTACTAGTCACTAAGCTGACTAGGAGGCTGCATCAGCCTAAACATTATCAGAAGATCAATCATGATGATGCAAGATGAGATATGGACTGCAATGACATATCAGTACAAGAAGGTACCTATCTGAACCACACACCAGAGATATTGTTGGCTACTATAGAGCTGTATTGCTGATGAACAAAAGAATTCAATGATATATTTATGTTTGGCATTGCTGTCAAATGGAGAGAAGTATTCAATGAAATATCTATCATGATCATACAAAGGAAGAGAAATATCCATCAGGGAGAAGAACATCAGTCAAAGGGAGAGAAAACATTAGAGAAATATCCATCAGGGAGAAGAACATCAGTCAAAGGGAGAAAAAAACATCAGAGAAAGAAGTTTCTACAAAGGGAGTGAAAGATCCAATGATGATTCAAAGAAACAACCATAGAAAGAAGTTTATACAAAGGGAGAGAAAGATCCAATGATGATTCAAAGAAACAACCATCCATCCAAGGGAGAGAATTCGAGAAAATTTAACACTACATATCTATCCAGAAAGGGAGAAGAGATTCTACAATAAAGGGAGAGATAGAAGCAGAAGACAAAATTGCTACACCTATCCATTGAAGGGAATGAAGAAAGGGAAAGCACTCTACAAGAATAAAATTTAAGCTAGAAGAGATTACCGAGAGTCAGATATTTGAATTAGTTATAGAAGAATAAGTTTGGTATGATATGGCATATTTCATATTGTGTTGCCATCAATGCCAAAGGGAGAGATTGATGAACTATAACTGATTAAATATTTGAAGATGATAAGTTGATGATCACCAAGATGCAAAAGTGAATCCAAGACATTAAATCAGTTAATGTATTGTATTGTCATTGATGTCAACTTGATATAATATGATTGGTCATACACATATTGTCATAAACTTCAAGAGCTAAAGAGATAAAGCTTATGTTATCGGTAAAACATAAAAAACCAGTGTACACCAAGTGACAGTAAATATCGACGGACAGTGCACACCGATGGATAGTATAAACCGAGGATCACAGTAACTGAGCAAGCATTACTGAGAAAGTGTCACCGAGAAGTTCACAGTGTATACAGAGCACCACAGTAACTGAGCATAACTGAAGTTGTTACCGAGGACAACTGGAGTCAATGACCGAGCTAACTGAAGTTGATCACTGATCAAAACTGAAGATAGAGAACGACAAAAATACTTAGCTGACAGGAGCTATATTTAGATTTAACTAATTGATTGCTTTATTTTATTGATCAGTTGAACTAAATCAAAGAAGAGATTTAAAGCACAGATAAAAATGAGAGATTTGTGGAATAAATCTGAAGGAGAGCTTTACGGATTAAAGCAAGCATGACAAGCTTTACGGATCAAGAAGTGATCTACGATGAAAACAAGAAGACTGGAACAACTAAATCATGTCTATATAAAGAGACAATGAATTCATTATGAAAAGAGGAATGCTGCATATAATTCTGGTAAAGATAGAATTCTTCATGTAGATCTAATCATACAGGCTGAAGAACAAAGCCAAGAATTCTACAGACACTGAGCAAAAGAGAGAAAGAGCATTCACCGAGAAGAAGAAAGAAAGGGAGCAAAGGAATTGAAGAGAACATTGATCAGAGAGGTATTATGGACTAACAATAGATCTAAAAATATGCAAGTTAAAGTTGTATTACTGAACAGATCATTTACTGTTTCAGTTTAACCATTGATTCAGAAAATCTCTTAACCGAGTGGGATTTAACCATCCTTAATGTATTGAGATACTCAAGAGTATCAAAAGGTTTTCTTGTTGACAACATAGTGAATGCTAGGTCAAAAGACAAACTGTCAATTTTGAATTTGTTAATGTTTGTATCTTCAGTCGTATGATCATTAGAATACATATAATATATGTTGATTAATAATAATATAATATATATGTTATATTATTATTAATCATATGAAATTTAATATTTAATATTAAATTATTATATTATTATTATTCTCTAATTAATAATTGATTGATGAAACATTATAAGATTGATTAAATTATAATTAGTTGGAAGAGGTATGTCCTTTCTTATAAATAATAATGAATAGACATGTCCCATGAAGGGACATGTCTCTCCTATC
>MU225359.1:3120799-3132759 GCA_018584345.1 Thuja plicata
AATAATAATGAATAGACATGTCCCATGAAGGGACATGTCTCTCCTATCCTCATTCCCAATATAAATGAAAGAGAGATTGTTGCATTTGGAAAATACATACAACATAGAGTGTTATTACATTTTCAGCTATCCTAAAAAATTAACTGAATCCTCTAACAAGGTCGCACTTAACATTGTGTTTGTAACCTTTAATAGGGTTGGCTCTTCACCGAGCTCACTTCAGAAGAGTGAAAATTTTGGGTTACCATCCCAAGTGATTTTTCCCTTAACATGGTTTCCACATTAAAAATCCACGTGTCAAATGTGTATTTCTTTCATTGCATTGATAGTTTACTTTACACATTACTAAAACTGGATTGGTCGGTAAACACCAAGTTTAATTGCTGCTACTTGGTAAAGCTTAGGAAAAGATAAACAATATATCTTACTGAGTAGTATATATTTGTTAAATTTATTCAAGGCATACATCTTGAAGGACTGAAAGATAATTGAGGATATTATATTTGAGATATAAATGTTTGGTTGAGTTTTTGGAATAATTTTTGAGGCCACTGATTCCCCCCCCCCTCCTCTCAGTTATTCTAATGTTGATTATCATGTTTTATGTATATCATGTTATGGATTTACTTTGATTATGTTTATTGTGCATCATAATCATATGTGTTATGAAAGGTTGAATGTGGAATGAAACAAATTAATGATGCAATTTGATTATTGATTATGGATTATGGATTATGGTATGAGCCCGAACTGATAAAAAATTGAGTGTTGTAAGTTGTGGATAAGTTTGAAGGCGAGAATGAGGCCCAAGTAAAGAAGGTTAGAATTTTGGCAACGAAAAGAGTGATAGAATCTGGCACTCACACACTTGAATAGTTATTTTATTTTTATGTCTATTTAAATAGATTTCTAACTCTACCTGCAATTTTTTTTTATAGTAGATGTACGTAACTTTGAAATAATTATTGTGTTTTCTTTCATTAATTTTGTAGGAAGCGCACTAAAATGATTGTTTTCAATATATTTTTTTGATTGGTAGTTATTTTCAATATTTATGATCATAATAAAAAAATATTTAAAATTTCAAGAGAATTACAATTATTAATAATATTCTTTTACAAAAATTTCATACATGTAAATGCTAGTGTATTATATTTTATAAAATTAAATCATCTTGTATTTATTTTTTCTAAAATATATATATATATATAAGAGAGACTAGATCATCTTTTGAAATGGTAAAAATAAAATTTAAAATTAGAAATAGAATTAAATAGATTACTAATTAAAGTTTTAAATTGAGAGTTTAATTTAATTATAATATTTAAATTTTAATGAATTGCCCATGCTACTTATTTCAAGAATTTGACTACTCTTGGGGGGATTTGAATGCATACATCGAACCATGAGAAACAAAACTTAAGTTATAAAGAAGAGAGAGAAATATACAAGAGAGAGAAGAGAGCGAAATATATAAGTGGGAGACTATTTGAATGTGTGCCTTTATTTTTATTTTTAGGTGTCTTTCCTTCTACACGCGTGTCACCCATGCTTGATAGGAAATGTTTGGGGAAATTTGTGGAAATCGACGCTTTAAAATTTGCTATTTACTTTAAACAAAAATCTAAAGATTTATTTTCTAACATGTTTATGCTATTAGGCATGTCACGGTTGACACGGGCTGCATTAATACATGTTGATTCAACCTTTGATAACCAAATTTGAGAGATTTTATGTGAAACCCAACCGATGATTATGTATTACCTAATGTTTACTCACCAATATTTATAAAAACATAGGAAATAAAAGGTAGTTTGTAACAAAATGATATTAGTCTTATTAGATAAAAATGATCCAAAACTCTTAAAAAGTTCAGTTGACAATTTTTATAAATAGTTAAATAGATTATGTCTACTATTAAAACAAGGACGTATAGCGTCTAGTTCTGGCCTAAGTCCTAAAGATTAAACATTAGGATATTTGGCTCGATGCGAGAAAATAACTTGAAAATGGAAAATTCATTTGTCTGCTCAACAAGATAGTTTAATATTAACTAAATATAATCATTAATTATAGTTGAATATTAAATATTAAATATTAAATAGTAAATATTAAATTAAGATTTCTATTAGAGTATCATATTCAAGTAATCTATGATATTTAAATTAACATTGATTTGGTACTTTTTATGCAATGTTATGAATATAATAATATATTATATTAATATAATATATAATAAATAATATTAATATTATACTATTAAGTTAATATTCATATATAATATAATTAATTAGTTACCAATATAATATATATTTTTATGAATAGAGGCCTTTTCTATTAATATAACAAAAGAGTACAATATTCACAAAAAAGGACCGGGGATAGAAAATCACCCCGTGAAGAGTCACACAGCATCACGTCGAAATCAAACAACTATTCATCAAAAAAGCATGTAAAGAAAGCCCTCAAGCTGCAAGAACAGTAGTAGAAGAGGGAGGAGGATCTTTATCATTGGGATTACCCCAAACATTGGGCCCAAAAGTCTGGTCGGGAAGCGACCACCCATCCTCTGTATCTTTTTCTTCATTCTCCATTTCTCCTTCCTCCCGCTTGGGAGAGATGGCAAGAGCCAAGCGGGGGATTTTGTCAGAAGTGGCAGGAGGCCATACAGGAACATTGGTCATCGGTCGAGCAGTAGTAGAAACAAGCAGAGGAGGCCAGCTAGCAGCTGAGGTCCTCCTAGCAAGAGGGGAGGCAGAGCGGCGGTGCCAAGAGTTTGACGTTCTAAAGCGTTTGGCAGAGGAACTCCGGTTGTGACGCCAGCACCGGGGTGGCGTGCGGTCAGTTGAGAGGGAATCCAGCGGCACCCAAGCCACAATACACGGGGCATCACCCCAATGTTGAATCAGCTCCTGCAAGTGGGCGACCTCAAGGGCCACCTTGCCAGCTTGTACTTGAATCTGCATCATGACATTATTACATAAAGATGCCTTAGCATAAAGAGAAACATTGACATCCATAAACTTGTGAGTAAAAATAATAACATTACGATCTTTCCATAGAGAAAACAAAATCTCCAACCTGAAAGCATGCTAAATCTGGGTATACTGGGAAGGCATTCTAAGAGAATCACCAAGGAGAGCCATATGCCAAGAGAAGGGCTTAGGCCGGAACGACATAAAAAAGATATGAATCCATCTCCAATAATTCTAGGCCCTTCGACATAACCAAAAAATATGCATAATGGTTTCAGAGTGCCCACAAAATGGGCATTTGGGATCAGGCACACCCAAGTGCCAGAGCTGAGCTCCCAAAGGAAAACCATGATAATGCAGACACCAAGCAAAATGAGCAATTTTGGGTGTAGTAATAGCATCCCAGATAGTGCAGAAACGCCAGCTCCAGGTTTTCTGAGAAGAAGAAAGACGCCAACGATGATTGAGAGAATCAATCATAGGAAAATGAGGCACCAGCCAAGAGTACCCAAGCTTGGGTTTGTAGTTGGTAAATGGTGTATCAGGATACCATTTCCAATCTTTCCACCAAGTTTTAACTGACTAAATTCCAAGTTTATGCAGGAGATGCGATGAAATAGCAAAGACAAGCAAGTCAAAAGTCTGACAATCTAGACGAGTGAGCCGGAACTGAACCCGAAGATCATCCCAAGAGCGAAGACTCATGGTGGCTCTAGAAAAAAAATACTTGGGTATTTGAATGCCACATTTGTGAAAATGAAGAGCACTAATCCACTAGATTTTGGCTAGAGGAAGCCCTTGTTGAGCAAAAAGAGGGGATTACCAAATGTTCTACTGATTGAAAGAAAGCCCATCACGGAAGCCATTGCCAACCCAGCGAAGCCAAGGCTTGATAGCTTCCCAGGCTCTCCAAATACTTTTGACAACAAAAGTACCTTGGATTTGAACAGGGTGCTTCATAACCAGAAGGGTTTGAAACCCAATCCCCTTCCAAGCCGGCTTGTGTAGTGGGTAGCATGAAGAAATGCAATCTCAGAGCAGAATTTTCCAGGCCTCATTGCCTGTGAGACATCGCACAACCCATTTTGCACAAAGGGCTAGGCCTTGTTTTAGGGTGTCGAGTAAGCCAAGCCCACCAAAGGCCTAATGGAGACAACAAAAATCCTAGGCAACTCTGTGAAATCCATGGTGATCAGTGCCAGAGGCCCAAATAAAATCCCTCAGCAATTTCTCGAGCTTCTTGTAGGAGGTTTTTGAAGGAGCCCAACAAGAAGAGTAGTAAACATGCGTAGCAGCCAAGACCTTGGAGCAGATCTGAAACTTCCCAGTGAGAGAGAGCGGCTTGGTAATCCAATAGGTAAGTTTCTTTTCAATTTTAGCTAACACAACATTCCATAGTTCAGTAGAAGAGGATTGGAAAGCAAAGGGAATGCCAAGGAAATGAAAATTTTTCCCATGTTGAATCCTGGACCATCCAAACTGAGAAAACCAGGGCGGATCGAGAAGGGAAGACTGCCTGTAACACAAGGTTTTATGCCACTGGATGGCTGAACTAAAGGCTAGGAAAAAAGTGTCTAAACACTGCAAGGCTGCCTTGATATTATCTTCATCCTCTGCAAGAGTGAGAAAGGAATCATCGACAAAATGGCCATTGACCAATTGTCAGGTAGAATCAGGTAAAGAAATCCCACGAACACGGCCCAGAGGAATGGAATGAGCAAGAAAATAGCCAAAGCCTTCGGCTTCCAGAACATATAAGGCAAGAGCTAAAGGACAACCTTGCCGAATGGATCTGAAGAGCCCAAAGGTAGAAGATTGTCTGCCATTAATGGTGATGCAAGTAGAGGCATCCTGAAAAAGCATCTGCACAGATTGAAGAAATCTGGGGCCAAAACAAAGAGTGTGAAGCATAACAATAATAAAAGGCCATTCAATGTGGTCATAAGATTTAGAAAAATCAATTTTAAGGAAAAGGGTTTTTTGTTGAGACTTACGAGCCCATTCCATACCTTCCCAAACTACTATGATATTAACAAGAATAAATCTTGGTTTGATAAAGCCAGTTTGCTCTGGCTGAACAATTTGAGGCAAGATGTGATGGATCTTGAGAGCCAAAGCCTTGGAGATGATCTTATATAAGACATTGAGCAAGGTAATAGGCTGCTAGTTGCAAATATCCTCAGGGTCCCCAGACTTGGGACTGAATTTAATGTTGCCTTTGTTGATAATGTCCCCCAGAGACTGGGAGTGATAAGCTTCGAGGTAAACCTAATGTAAATCATGACCAATGGCATCCCAGAGTGTTTTATAAAACTCATAGGGAAATCCACCACAACCTGGGACTTTATCATCAGCCATAACGAACACGACTTCACAAAGATCTTGTAGGGTAAGAAGTTGATCACAGAAAGCTCCCTGAGTAGGAGAAACACATTGAGGCACCACAATAATGCAAGCATCAAGAGATTGATTGCTAGTAGGAGAAGATCCCTGAGTGGAAAAAACTTGTTTGTGATGATGAACAAAGGCCTGTAGAATATCAGGAAGCTCTGTGAGGATGGATTGACCTTCTTTAATCCTGGTTATGCCCACATTGGTGTGACGGGCACGGAGAGCAGAGAATTTTTTTTTAGAGGCTTGATCTCTGACCTTTAACTAGTGTAACTGAGCTTTGATCTGAGCACCTTAGGCAACATAATTGTCTGCAACTTTCTTCTGCTGACGCAGTTGGGCAAGATGAAGTTGCAAGCCCTGATTGAAAGGATCAAGGGCTAAGGCCTCCGTAGCAGCACAAAGAGATTTGGTGTTGACATCATAGGAACTACGGTAGTAGATGGAAGTTGTCTACCATAAATACGTAGAAAGCATGTCGTACGTCGGATGGCATCATTCCACCATTGAATTCAGCCAAATGATTGTCATGGCCGAGACTCAAGGTTCCAAACCCGATGAATGTGGGCCACCGTGGAAGCATGGCTAAGAACAAAAGTATTGAAAAATAACTGAGCGGTGGGATGTTGAGACTTAGCTGTCTATCATACAATATTAAATTGAATGGGGAAGTGATCCGACAAGGTCACATCAACAAGAGGAGTAACTAACAAGGCTTGTTTTTTGGAAAAAGAGAAAAAATATTGAGCTGAAATCATGGCACGTTCAATCCGTTTATGAATTTTTTCAAAAGAGGCTCTAAAATGAGACCATGTGTGACAAACTCCATCAGGTCGGTAGTGGCCAATATTGGGATAAAAAGGCCCAAATTATTATGCATATAATACCAGGCTTCCCATTCACTAGCTATCCAGCGAAAAGGAAAAATGTCATCTTTGTTAGAAGCCACTTCAACCATATTAAATTCACCACAAAAAAGCCAAGTTGCAAGTGGTAGAGAATCCACAATCCAATGCCAAAGGTGAGATCTCTCAACAACATCATTGGGAGCATAAACAATAACTATGCCAAAAGAATGATTCTCAATAATGAAAGTGGCCCACACAGATCTTTGCATGGGATCAGAACCATGATTGATTAAAAAAGAATGTCAACAAGGATAAAGGAGAGTAACAACTCCACCTCGACCAGCTTCGTGTTGAGAACATAGGGCAAGGCTCTTAGGCCAAATAACCTTGCAGACAACATCAATAAAAAAACCAGTAATTTTAACTTCCTAGAGGCATAACACATCCAGATGACTAACACAACGATGCACATCCTTGACAAAATACTTTTTGGATAGGTCTGTCAGACCTCTAACATTCCATGAGATGTACTTCATGAGAAACAGTGTAGTCCATACCATCACCATCCCCAAGGGAAGCAAAACTATTTGACAAATAGGTTGGAGAGAAATCATTCGCAGGAGACTCTATGGAAATATTCCTATGTTTTTTTGAAATGCCCTCCAGCGCAACATCAACATGCCCATCACGGCTGTGAGAGCAGCTAAAAATGGGAGGGGTGGAAATCACAGAAGCTGCATGAGGTGTGAAAACCCAAGGAGGGTTGGTACTAGAATCAAAATCCTTCATCCCTTGATGGACATGGTTTGAAATGGGAGCATTAATCTCAACATGAGAAGCAGCTCAAGCCGCTCCAAGAGGAGGTGGCGACTGTGAAGTGGAATCTGAAATGGTAGGCTTGACTTGCTTGTTCTTGCAATTGACGGTTACCCAGTCATCTTTATTGGTGTCCTCTTTTTTACCTGACTCAGTAGGTCGCGAACCAAAATCCTTTGAAGGAGGTTTGGGATGAGGAACTGCCAAAGGGTAGTCCTTGATCTTGTGCTCTACGGATTGACAACGA
Organism: Thuja plicata; assembly: GCA_018584345.1. NCBI lineage: Eukaryota > Viridiplantae > Streptophyta > Pinopsida > Cupressales > Cupressaceae > Thuja > Thuja plicata. Next base: position 3,128,077 of record MU225359.1, read on the forward strand.
TAACAAGTGTTGGGAAGGTTAAGGTAAAGCACCTTTTGAGAGAAGATGGTTTCACCAACCTGGATCTCAACAAACTCTTTAAGGTCTCTGGGAAGGTCAACCTCAATACAAAGCCTCTTCTGAGGATGAGGATTGAGAAAATGGTCGTGCTCACTATAAATAACCCTACCTAGCATTTGTGCAATGGCATGCATGAAAGGCCAACAAGGTAGAGGGAGACCAGGGAACTCAACCCACACAGGAAATTTTAGTTTCTTGTCATCAGAGACAGAAAGTTCTCGAGACCAGCGTTGGAAAACTAAAAGGGAATCCCTAATATTCCAGGGTCCTTTGGAAAAAATGGCATCCACATGAGTAGGATTGGAAAAGAAACAAAAAAAACCTTTGGTAAGACTCTGAATGCCATCCAAACAGATTCCATGAGGAGTCAAGGCTTTCGCAACCCAATCCTTAATCACATTTTTAGGAGGGTTGTGACCCAGAAAGTAACCAATAAGAGTATGTGTTTCAAGCCAAGAAAAGGCATCATCAAACTCATGAATGGGAAAAACAATATTAGGTTGAGACATACCTCATGAAACACTTTGGGCATAAACTTCCAAGGTCTCTTTCTTGGAGGCGCCATTATTATCCGTCACCAAAATAACACTAGCATCAACTGCTGGGCTAGTAGTGGTCGGGGCCATAAATAAAAAAGAAATTCTCGCAGTAAATGCGGTCTGAAAGGATAGGAGGGCTCTAAACAGTGATGCAACTCTAAACCCTAGCAGAGTAAAAAACTCCTACAAATATAATATTATAAACTATAGTAGCAAAATTCAATAATAGAAAATTCAAAATATATTAGAACTATATACATGTAAAAAGTTGTTAAAAAATAAAGTGTTATCATTGGACAACTAAAATGAAAAATATCTCTCCACAAAAAGACAAAAGCCTCACACACTACTGTAGCCACATTCAACCAATAAAATTAGAGATAAATAGTTGCTATTACAATATAGAAAACTCAAAATATATTAAAACTATATCAATACAAAAAGTTGTTGAAAAATACAATGTTCTAATTGGACAACTAATAGAAACAGTTGCATTGCATTGGATGCTATAGAATCCTACCTATGGCAGGAACTAATAAGAGTGAAGTTAGTTAAAGTATTTAAATGGTAACTAGTTGCATGTTCTATGAATTTAAAAGTTTTGTGAAAAAGCTTAATAATGAAACTTGAAATTGAAATTTTTCTTCTCAATGTGCAATACTTTAATACTAACTAGGTGGAATTTATTTCTTGAGACTATTGGATGTATCCAAAAATGACTTGTTCTCATGATGTAGAAGTGACCATAAGGTTTCTAATTGGGTAGCAAATGAATGTTAGCTTATAGGGAATATCATTTTTAAATGTGCAATTAGTGGAAGAAGATTGTTATCTTAAAGTGGTATCATTAAAAGAAAACTTATCTCGAGTCTAGAATTGTTAGCTCAATTCTCATATGTGCATAGTCATTTTCTTAAGCACACTATTATTTTCCATTCTTACTTATAAAGGGAGAGAGTATATTTATTTGTGATTGAAACAATCATGTCGTTTAATTTTTAATTGTTTTTTTCTAATCATGTGTGTTTGTATTATTGGACAGGTGGCAAATATAGAGTGACTAAGAAGGATAGGAAATTGGTTTTATGACCTATCTACCAGGGAACTAGCCAAGTGATGATTTTTCCAAAATGAATGTTTTCATTCATTTGATACAAGTGAATGTATTTTTTTATTTCTCTTTGTCATATCATTGTGTAGATACTTCATTGTTATAGTCATTATTATTGTTGAGATGATAGTTAGAACATAGTGCTACACTAGATTCCATCTGACCTATTGATTCTGGTTTACTAGGTTCCTCATGTAGGGTCGAGTGCTCAACCTTTCATGTTGAGCACCAAGGGAGCGAACAACCCTGTGGTTGGGGGGAGAAAGCATCTAGACCTCATTCTCGTCTCAAGCATAGCAGGTGGAGAGAAATTTGAGGCTTAAGGAGGTGAAATGATGCACTATAACACTTTATATTTAATATGGTGTATCAACCTTTTGATATCCTTTATGTATCTTTATCATTTTATGTATTGACATGTAATACCCTTCCATATGTTTCCCTTTTAAGTATGCATGGTGAGGAATTTTTAGGATATTGATGTGTGTGATGGAATATTTATGATGTTTTGATGGTATAAGACTCAATGATGATGTCATTTGATGATTTATGCATATGATGATTATATTAATATTGTTAGAATTATTAATTATATTTCTCTTAATGATTATTATTATATGATGTTTATGTTTTATATATAGTTGTGTTTTAACCCATGATTCTGGTAATGTTATTTAGGATTATTAGGATATGGATATGCTTTGTATACATGTTATGTTGATCCTTTTATGATGTATTTGTATGAAGAGGAATGATGTCATATTACTCATTTGTGAGTCTTGTATGATTTTTTGAGTCTCCCAATATCATTGATTATGTTGTCTTACATATTATATATGTATATACATTTATGGTTCTTATAGTACAAGTGATTATGTAGGTACCAGGCATTGACTCCACTTGCCTTCACAGGTCTAAGCGTGCCTTTAAACTCCTCAATGGTGGTATAAGGGAGATAGAATTAAGGCTCGTGTGATCCTAGGCTTGTCATTTCTTTGTGTAAGGAATGACTATGATGTTGAGATACCCTGTCAGATCCTAGGCTTGTCATTGCTTGTGTCTGGTTTGATTTGAGAGTGTGATTTTAGTGGTTTAATGGTGTTTGATGATGCATTCTTATTTGGAGTGATTTATGTTGGTTTAATCATGCCGAAGGATATATTTATTATTTTATTTGATTATATTAGGAAATATTGATATTTTAAATATTATTTTCCCCTTTTTACTAATGTCCTAAATCAATATATATTTATTAATCTTATCTCTTACATAGTATTTTATGGCTATCCTATTTAATAAGAGATTAAATGGTATATGTAGTATGCATAATTACTATTATTATTATTATTTGATCAATAAAAGGCCTAGGCCATAGATTTTATTAAAAATAATTTTAAAAGAGTAAATTGATGTATTCAATACGGGCATCGGTAGGAAAGAATGAAGCAGAGAAAACCTCATCTTGCCCAAGACTTTGCAGTCCATAACAAATTATTCGAATAGTTACATTACATAACTTGTATTAAATTACAGGTGCACACATGTACATTTTCCTCATACGTCCATTGGGAGCAAAGAATACAACAAGGAGATCCCCTATGGGGTTACAACGAGATTACATTATAGTGAAGTCTGGGGTATTGCCCCTCATTCCTGACTATATAATTTAATTACAGTTATGCCTAAAGACTTAATCCTTTGTCCCTAGAGTTCTAATGTCTTCAAAGAGCAACTTTGTGCCTTTCCCTGAAAAAGTCATCCACAAACAAAACACATATATTCTACTCCATTCATAATTTTAGGTCATAACAAAGCATGGAATCATGGGTTAATTAAATCATAAAGCTTTTGCAATAATATGTCCACATGAAATCATTACGATATCTGCCTGTTCTAATCATTCAACTATCCATAGTTTCGACCCATTCAATTTCCATCCATGCAAATTTAAGGTTTTGTATCACAAAATCCTTCATGGATGATTAATCATTAAGAAGTCCCTAAATCATCCTATTTAGGTTATGTGTGAAGTGTGAGTGTCTATAATTTGAGCTCAGTAGATATATTCTGCAGGGTCTGGTTTCAACACAGTAATTGTAAGGGGGGTAAAAATAAGCATCTACTAATTAGTAAAAACCCTAATCTCACTGAGCCATTAAAATTTTTGTACTATGACATTATGAGGCCATGCACCCAGGATAGAGACTATAAAAAAGTTGATACCAAGTTGGCAGAATGAATATCACGGTCGGTATGTGGCCCCTAATAGCTAACTATTTGTGACTGTATGTGTGTGTGTGTGTATGTATATATGTATATGTATATGTATATGTATGTATGTGTATATATATACATATATATAATGTATATATATACCAGAGTAAGTTAATGTAAGTAAGTAAAGAATGTGAGGAATCATGTAAATTTACTTTGTAGAAGATTAAAAAATAAAAGCTAACCTTTACTATCCCTTTATAGTCTTAATTACCTATGAGAAAGTGAGCGGACCTTCTCCCATTAGTATCAATTAAGTAAATCTATATGTAGACCTAATATCTGTAAAGTAAAGATTAGTAGCAATAAACCCGAAAGGAGGCCATTTGGAAAATATCAAGCCTTTGGTAGCTTGTAACTGGTGGTGTAGACACCCTAAAATGGACAGGCTTGCGACTTTACTTTAAAAACACTAATTTTCATCTATTAATTAATGGTTTTTTAATCATTAATTAATCATCTATTTTCTTCTAAATTCATTCCCCAAATCATTTAATCAAATTCCCAAAATTAATTAAATAATTAATTTTATTTAATTAATTAGCTTTAATTGATTAATTATCATTAATTTAATTAATCAAACTCAATTTCCTATAGTTTAAATTCAAATATTTAAACTTACTAATTAAATTCTTCCAATTAAATTAATTTAATTTCATCAAATAAAGCAATTCTTAATAAAAAAGAATTCAATTATCT
>MU225359.1:3154275-3213481 GCA_018584345.1 Thuja plicata
CCAGTCCACATGGGTAACTTCACCCACCTCTTCAATTCAAAAAGGCAACTCATAATTAGCTCTTCAGTTAACCAAACTCTATCTCCTCTTTACCAAATAAAGAGGTGGAGTTTACTGAGGACCTCTCTTGTTCCTTTTGATTTCAACTATTCATCTCCCCATCTCTGGGATTGATCTCAACCGTTCATATCATCACCAAATCCTATATAATAAACCCTTCATAACCATTTGAAGGGTCCAGGATTTCAAGCTCTCATGTGCCATTACTCCGTTAGTTTGGTTCTAGCATTCAAGCCATCTTGCGACCACACACACACATTTCAATTATCAAATTCTCGAAGCTTCTCAAGTCATAAACGCTGCCTAGCCAATACTGAGCATCAAGAACAACGTTTCGGAAGGAGTAGAAAGAAACAATAGAAGCTTCAAGCATCGTGGGGTTTGCATTTATTTGTCTTCCTTTCTCTTGCTTGTACATTTTATTGCTCACGTTTCTGTTATTCATTTAGTAGTCATTATATACTTGATTTGCATTCATTTGTGAAACCTTTGCTACTAACCCTCACCTTTGGAAAGCTGTGGGAATCGGAAAGAGAGGCATATAGGTGGAGACTTCCAATTTGCAATGTTTCCCAAACAACACCAAAGGAAATATATCAAAGGGGAGAGATCATGCTAAATTCTTGCCTACAGAGTAATCATTATAAAAGATTCCTGAAAAAAGGTGATACACCAATCTTGTCCTGCAATGTTATATAAGTATCTCTGGTATTAAATATATGTACAAAACTCAGATAATTACTTAAACATGGCATGTGAATGAACTTATATAAATGCATAAAATGGTAAAGGGAAGACCGAGAAAACTTGTAATCCTGAAGTAACAAAACTACTTGTAAATCAACTTCCAGCTAGATTTTATCCTGCAAAATTTGGTTAGTCTAGGATAATCTATTTGAAATAAAATCTCAAATTCTAGTTCGTGAATAAAATATTACACAGATTTCATGATATAGATGTTTGTTAAACTATGATCTTCAAAATTCTTAATCATCTGTTTAGTCTTACAATCTAGGAATATGTAACAAAATACCTTTATACACAATATATATAATATAAATATGTGTATATATCTCTTATCAATGAATTACTGTAGCTATAAATATAAATATATAAGTATATTTATATATCTATATCTATAAATATATGTGTGTATATATATATATATTTATTTATATATATAATTGAAACCATATAAATTTACGGAAGGTCTAGTGTAACGTTGGAAGAAATTTGTCAAGCTATTCATGAATATACTAACAAAGTATTTAATATTACTATAAATTGTGGTAGTCCCATAGATTTTTGTATATAAAGCCAAAATATTATCTCATGTTCAGTATTTTAAGTACCCAACCCTAGAGCACAAGTATCTTATTTATCTAGTTAACCTATAATAAACATATGCATATTAGATCTAGATATAAGCCAAAATATCTTATATTGGTTTCTTTCCATGGGATGACACATGTTCCTTGCCATGGAAACCTTCCCCATCTTCTCCATCTTCTTCATCCTTGTGTTCCACTTTTTCCTCTTTCAGAAACCATTCTATACCTTTCCATTCTATGTAGACCCAAACATGCATTATGCTTAAAAGAAACATCCAGTTTATTTTAGTCGTTGGGCACCTTTGTTCAAACTTCCTGAGGTCTCTAATCATCAAGCTAGGATAAAATTGAACCAGAGATTCCATGATACCACACTCCTTGTGTTTTGGGATATATAGATTATCATCGATGTTCTCCAGAACATTGTCCAATTCTTCCAGCAAGAATTTCTTAAACATGCTATAAAAAAGTTTACTAATTGTTTCTTTGTCCCTATCAATGTGAAGAATTGAAGCTACAAACATAGAAATTACCTCCTTATTATTCTTAGGTCGATCCTTGAGCTTTGAGAAATCCCACTATCTTCAAAACCGCTTGAAATATCAGACTGTGCTTTTCTTTCATCATCTTCTCCAATTTTTGTTCTATGATTTCCCCCCATAAGGAAATTTCTCTCTTACCTAATTTCATCCTAATCGGTGTATCTATCCTTCTGTTAAACTTCTATGATGAGAATAAAAAACCAGAAGCCACTCTACATTTCTTAAAACACTCACAATGCATGCAGATTTGATTTAATTAAATGCCATAGATACTTGAAGTCCGAGGGTAATCATGATATTAACTCACTTTGATACTGCCAGCGATTGTCCTAATAGTTTGTTTGATTGTCACTCATCTCATTATCTAATGCCCATGCCAGATGTTGAGTGTTGAGAAAGCTTAAAAGGATTGTTGTACTTTAAGAAATTAATATGATGTTACTACTAAGTATGCGAGTAGGAGTATCAACCTAGTAGCATACAATTTGGAATTATATATTAGGATGAAGGAATTCGTTAGATCCCTACTACTAACTATTTAATCTATACCCATTCTTCCCCATCTGCCCCTAGGTTAGATAATTCATGGGCTATACCATTACCTTCCCAAAAAATGTGGTTAATCATAAAGTGTCTAAGTTGACATATTAAGTCCATAATTTTTTTAACCAATCTGTCTACTTGCTAGTTCTGAGTTCCTCCCTTCCTTATCACATTTACTACTAAGGATGAATCTCCCTGAATTTCCACTTTCTCTAGACCTAGTTTAATACAAAGTTTCAATCCTTCCAATAGAGAAGAAAATTCCTCTATGTTGTTGGTTATAATCCCGATTGAACAAGCCCACTTTGCAATTAATACTCCATCGATATTGTGGATACAACACCTAATGCTAGCAATCCCAAGATTTCTCCTAGAAGCCCCATCAAATTTCAGCTAATTCCATCCCTACGAGGGGGACATTCACACACACAGTTTTTCCTAGAAAGCTTTTGAATATTACTCTTAGTATAGACTAAGAGATATTTAGACCATCATCCCCTAAGTTGGCCAATTCATCCACTCTTTTATTTCCCTCTTAGTAGATGTGGTTGACCATTGTTTTTTTGAATGAATTAAATAGTAACAAAGCTTTAGATATTAAAGCATTCAGCTTCCAATCAGGCATATAGCCTTTTCTAATGGCAATAATGATAATTATTGAGTCTCCCTCAATTTCCAACTTCTCTATCCCCAAATCTTTGCATATATTCAATCCCTCAATCAAAGCCATAATCTATGCATAATTGTTTGTCACTACCCCTATTGGGAGGGATCTTCTAGAAATCTCTTCCCCATTACTGTTATGAATGCAACATCCAATTCTTGCGGTTCCAGCGTTACCTACGGAGGCACCATCAAAATTCAACTTAAACAATCCTATTTTAGGTAGTGTCCACACACATTCTATCCACTTACTAATGCTTTATTTTTATCCCAAGCTCACAAATGGGGGTATAAGAGCCCTACCCATTTACCTCTCATTTTTTCATCCCAATGTGTTATCTTAGCCTCTTTCCTTTGTTGATTTCTAACTCTACTATTCATTTTTTCTATGATTGTCACTTCAATTTTGTTAATGACTTGCTTCCAATCCATTTTTTTCTCTAAAAATACGTTTATTCCTTTCCTTCCAGAGCTCCCACAACATAATTGAGGGGGCAGTGATCCAGAGTACCTTGTAGAGGCTGCCTTTTTTAATAATAGGTCATGCCTAAAGCATACCTAAAATTTTGTTTAGAAAGGCCAAGGTCCATCCAAGCTTGTTGCTAAGCCATTGCCAACACTAGTTAGAAAATTTGCAATTTAGCTACAGATGATCAATATTTTCTTCACTTTATTCACACAAAGGGAACCTACTAGGACCTTCAAAACCCATTTTCCTAAACCTGTAAGTTGTGAGTAACCTATTTTGTAGGGAAAACCATGTAAAGGAGCCTGCCTTTGGTAGATAATTTTTATCCCAGCAAAATTTCACTAGTAATTTAGTCTTGGGCCTCAGATGTTTTCTCATAATGTAATTGTAGCCATCCTTTGTGTTATATTCACCATTATTTTCCCCATCCCAAACAAGAAGATCTCTTGTAGTACTAAATGCTATACTTCTATTGTTGAGAATCTCCTTTAGTTTCTCCTTGTCAGACTCTGGTATTTCTAAGCTACTAAGCTCCTTCCACTTCCATCCAATTCCTTCATTTTTGAAGGTTATATAGTATTTTACCATCAAAACCCATCGAGATTCCAAGAGGGTTCTAGTTGCCCCAAAATCACTTGTTTTATCAATAGCCTTATGACCCCCCAGGAATCAGACCAAAATAGAGTTTCCTCCCTGATCCCAAGGCTCCAAGTAAGTTTCTCCATGATGAAACTTCTACAGTCCAACATAAATTTCCAAATATAGGACCCTCTAGGGGGGTGTATTTCTCTAAAGATGTTGAGAGGATCTTTTTTATTCAAGTATTTATGAATCAAAATCTTAGCCCGTTTCAAGTGTGTATTTCTGAACATTCTCCAAACCAACTTAGCTCCAAGGGCCTTACCTTGTTCCCTAATGTTTTTGATGCCCGCCCCTCCTTCCTCTTTAGGTCGACAAACCTTATCCATGATACTAGTGATAATTTCTTCTTCTCACTAGCGCCTTTCCAGCATAAGGTCCTAAGATGTTTGTTTAATTCTTCTCTTTTTTTTACCGGTAGGTTGATGCAGGATAATTGATAGATTGGCATTGCAGAGAGTATTGATTTGACCATAGTTTCTTTACCAACTGAAGACAACCATTTTCCTTTCCAAGTGTCAATTCTTTTTTTATTTTTTCTTTCGTTTGGTCCCATAAGTTGGAAGATCTACAACCCTTATCTAGATGTAGACCTAAGTATTTATAGGGTAGCTTTCCTTGTTTAAAGTTGAGGGTTCTGCAAATTTCTTGTTCTGTTTTGACATTCGTATTAAATAAAAATATTTCATATTTTTCGATGTTGATTTTCTGTCTAGAGGAAATAATATAAGAGTCTAAGACATCCTTAAATGCAATGGCTTCTCTTACCTCCCCTTTCCTATAGAGAATATTGTTATCAACAAATTTTTGGTGAGTAGTTGGGTCCATGTCACCAGTTATGCTTATACGTTTAATTCTTCTCTCTTCCCTAGCTTTTGATATAATCTGCCTAGGGCTTCAGCCATGATGATGAACAAAAAAGGGGAAATAGGATCTCCATGTCTTAAACCCCTAGAGAACTTGAAAAATCCTTCAGGTGTCCCATTGACCAAAACTAAGAATATGGGGGAAGAGATGCATTCAAAAATAAGGTTTATCCAAGCGTTAGCAAAGCCAAATGCCTCTAAACACTTGCAAAGAAATCTCCAATCAACCATATCGTAAGCCTTTTTATATCTAATTTAATAAGCATACTTGGTTCTTTGTTTTTTTTAACAGAGTGAATGGCTTCCTGTGTTATTATTACTCCATCATAGATTGATCTCCCCAACACAAATTTGGTTTGTTATTGACTAATCAAGAGGAGTAATAGCTGTAGAAGTTGAGAAATCCAACTTCACAAATCGCCAAGAACACCTGCATGCAAATAACCCATTGCTGAAAGGAAACCAAAGAGACAGAAGCACAGGTTTGGAAAATCTCAGTGGAGTGAGAGAAAATTGTATTCCAAAGTAATGAAACAATAATTACAAAAGTTCAACCTTAAAGGTGAATGAAACACTAAAAAGGTAAAAGCTAGGTTGCGCAATATAATTAATATAAAATATTAATTATATGCACCTAAGAGACTGCTTAAGTGAAAATAGAGTACATAGACAACTTAATAATTAAATCAACATGATCTAATTAATAAGTGAAGATAAATAGATACTCTAACACCCCCCTTAAGCAAAGCTCAGGAGGTAAGCTAACCTAGCATAGCTATGAAAGCAGGAAAAGAGGGTCCTGGCAACAAGGCCTGATCAGGTACCCAATACAAGGAAATCTCTATGAACTGTAGATAAAGGAGAAAACCCAGTGGGAAAAACCCCTCTCCAAAAAGAGATAAAACAAACATGCTGAAAAAAACATGAAGGAAGGAAGGCCTCAACAAGACCCCCCCAAGGACAACTTCCATCACCCGAAGCATATAACGCAACTGAAGATAGCGCGGAGATGCAAAAGGTTTGGTGAGGATGTCAGCAACCTGTGCGTCAGTGGGAATGTACTCCAAAGTGAGAACATGTTCCTGAATCTGCTGACGGATGAAATGCATATGAAGCTCAATGTGTTTAGTGAATTGATGCTCCACCAAGTTGTAGGAAATGTGAATAGCACTCTGATTATTGTACCACAGAACAGTGGGCGATCAGGAGGAAAGCCAAACTCAGTCATCAACTATCAAAGCCATAGAATCTCCTCACTAGCATGCACTGTCGCTCTGTACTCAGCCTCTGTAGATTAAAGTGCATGAGCATTCTGCTTCTTGCATGACCATGTGATAGGACTAGAGCCAAGACAAAAAACAAAGCCAGAAGTAGACTTTCGATCATCAACATCACCAGCCCAATCTGAGTTAGTGAAGCCAACAATGTGAGGAGCCCTTGATGTGTAATGAATGCCATACATAAGTGTGCCCTGAATATATCTCAAAATATGCTTGGTAGCTTTCCAATGAATCTCATGAGGCTCATGTGAGAACCGAGAGACTAGACCAACTACAAAGGAGAGATTAGGATGAGTGTGTGTCAGGTATAACAAACTGCCAACCAACTGCTGATACAATGTAGGATCCATTGAAGGTGAAGTGTAAGAGGTAGACAAAGTAACACCTGACTGAAAAGGTGTGGGAGCAGGCTTGTAATCAAGCATATCAAAGCGCCGAAGCATGTCAAGAGAATAATTCTACTAGTAAACAAAGATCCCATCAGGGGATTGAACAATTTGTAGACCCAGAAAGAAGTGTAATAGACCAAGGTCAGTCATCTCAAACTACTCCATCAATGCACGCGGAACATCCTGAATCATACAAGATGAGCTACCTATGATGAGAAGATCCTCAACATATAGCACAAGGATCAAAACCTCATCCTCAAGACACTGAATGTAGACTGTAGGATCAGAATGAAAGTGTGTGAATCCTGTAGAAAGAATAAAGGAGTCCATCTTCTCATACCAAGCCTGAGGGGCCTATTTGAGACCATACAAAGAATGCCGAAGTCGGCAAACCAAAGAGGAATCCTGCACAAATCCCTGAGGCTGCTCCATGTAAATCTCCTCAGTAAGATAATCATGCAAGAATGCACTCTTCACATCCATCTAAAAAATGGGCCATCCTTGAGAAGCTATGAGGGATAAGACAAGGTGAATAGAGTTCATCTTAGCGACATGGGCAAATGTCTCAGTGTAATCAATACCCTCAACCTGTGAAAAACCCTTCGCAACAAGACGTGCCTTGTACTTATCAATAGAACTATCAGCAACAAACTTAGTATGATACAACCACTTGCATCACACTAACTTTCTTCCCTTAGGAAGAGAACAAAGATCCCAAGTGTGATTCTTCATCAAAGAAGAATACTCCTCCATAGCACTGTCCCACTTAGTATGTCCTGTCGCTACCGCAAATGTCTGGGGATCACCACAAATAGCATGACTCAGAAGACTAGAACCCGCAAGATGAGACCAGGTGTGATGGGAAGTAGAAGGGTCACCAGCTAGAGATCCTGCAGCATCAACTGTAACACGAGCCCATCTAGGCATCGATGGAGGATCCTGTGGTGGAGGTAAATGGGGATCACCAAGATCATCATTCTCATCATCCTAAAAATAAACTAGAAGAGATGAGGGAGTAGTGGTAAGTGAAGTAGACTCTGGAAGTGGGGTATCTACTGTAGGAAGGCACTCATCAAACTGGACATCCCATCAAAATAGGAAATCTCTAGAATCATGGTTAAACAACTTGTATGCCTTAACATCCTCACAGTAGCCAAAAAAAATGAGGTGTCAGCTCTTCTGCTCCATTTCTCTCCTCTGAGCGTCTAGCACAAATGCCCATGCTTCACTACCAAAAACTTGGAATGAAGATACATCAGGCTTGACATGAGACCAAGCCTCCTCAGGAGTCATATGTCAAACTGCCTTGTGAGGTATCTGATTCTGAATATAGCTGGCACAATTGACTGCCTCTGCCCAAAAAGATGAATCCATGGACCAGGACTGTATCATACAATTAGCCATCTCTTGAAGTGTTCTATTCTTTCTCTCAGCCACACCATTCTACTAAGGGGTGTAGGGCACTAAAAAATGATGCTGAAGACCATGTTCAGAGCAAAAATCTATGAAAGCTTGGTTCACATACTCCCCCCATTATCTGTGCATATCTGGTGAATAGAAAGTCCAGATTGCTTCTCCACAAATGTCTTAAAGACTTGAAATGAATCAAGGACATCAGAATTGTACTTTAAAAAGTACACCCATGTGCACCTAGAGAATTCATCAATGAAAGTAAGCACATATCTGGCACCAGAAAAAGGAGTAGGAAATGAGATGAGGTCACTATGAATCAACTCTAATGGTGCCAAAGCATGAGTAGCTCATCCGTGAGGAAAAGGATCTCTATGTTGTTTGCCAAGAACACAACCCTGAGAAACCCCATCAGTGAAAGCAATCTATAGAAGCCCAAGAACAAGTGTCTGTGTGCTCATCTACTGAAGATATCTATAATTGACATGGTCCAAACACTCATGCCAAAGTCTGCTCACTGAATCTGCATGTGCTATAAGACAGGAACCTGTGCCAGTAGAAGACTCAAATCCATCAAATCTATATAGGCGAGATGTGGTGTCAACACTCCTAGTAGCCAAAATCATATTAGAATCATGTAAGTCCTGAATAACCACATCATGTGGTGAGAACTCAACTATCTTACCAGAGCCAGAGTGTAAAATCTGATAGATAGATAATAAGTTTGTCAAAATGTCAGGGACAAAAAGAACATCCTGAAGAGAACCCCCAGCTAATGCAATAGAACTAGAACCCAAAACTGAAAGATGAGATGAGTTCCCAACAACAATCTATGAAGTAGCATAAGGAGCAAGTGAGGTGATCAATTGTTGAGTATGAGTCATGTGGTGAGAGGCACTAGAATCAAGAATCCAGGTGGGCCCAGAAGTCATTGCTCGTGTAGTAAGAGCATGACCTTTCCCTGCAAGGGAGGATGTGGACTAAGGAGATGAAATGTGATGCTCTTGCATGGCTTCCTCTAAAGCCTCCAAACTCTTCCAACACCTAGAAACAAGATGTCCATCCTTTCCACAAAACCTGCAGGTCTCAACTAATTTCTTCTTAGTCTTGGAGGTAGACTCAGTAGAATTTGGAGAAGATTTACCCTTGGAAGGGTTAGCTAGAGGTTTGGAATCAATTTTCTATACTGTTTTGGAGGAATACTCATTGCCTGCTAAATCTTTCTTTAGTTTGGCTTTCTATTTTGTTTTCCCCTGTGAAGATTGAGCAACCAATGCTTGGCAAGAAGAGCCAAAAGCATCCATTTGTTGGATCTTTGCCTGTTCCCGTGTCAGCCGATCACAGAATGTCTCAAATGAAGGCATGGTGTGTCTAGTACCCAAAGCATCCATGGTGGAGTAGAAAGTAGAAGAAAATATCTGATACTATCCTCTCAACTTTGAGAGTATCAAGAAGATACACTCATCATCTGTCTTGTTTCTCCCACATCCTTGCAAAATTGAGCGCATATATTTGAACTTCATCAAGAAGTCCTCCATAGTGGGAAAGCTGGTAGGAGCCAAAGTGGTTAGCTCTGCATCAAGCTGTAGTGGCCATAACTCATTCACTATGCCAAACAAATCTGAAAACTTGCCCCAAATGGCCCTAGGAGTTGTCAAACCATCCAGGTGAAAAAGGAGACTATCTGAGATGTTCAATGCAATCAAGCCCATGGCTTCATCCATTTTATTCCTATGCTAAAGAACCTCAAAAGGATGCTGCAGGATAGGCTGGTTTTCATCTAGACATGACCATAAGCCATGTGACATGAGTATCCTGGTCATGTGTGCTTTCCAGGTGTAGTAATTGTGTGGTGTCAGCTAGGCCACAGAGGGGTTCGACATTGAGAGAAGAAGAAGACAGAAATAGAAGGGTTGTTTCTGAATTTAAATGATAGAAAGAAAAAACACCCCCCATAATGTATAATTCTATCCCCCGTACAACAAAGAAATAATTACTGAAAGCACAAAAAATGAGAAGAAAACCTGGACGCCAGATGCAGAGATGGAGGAATTAGAAGCCTCTACTTCAACACCAAAAATAAGGGATCAAACAACTAAATCAGAAATCAAGACTAGCACCATTGCATCCATCTCAAAAACACCTTTCCAATGATATTTTGTTTTTCAAAAATGGACACCGTATGCTCAAGTTATGGCCAACAAACCAACGATGCCTCCGAAAAACAACTCTCTAGAAAAAACTAGACACGGGAAAAAATTTGATGGTCAAATGGCTATCGCCCGTCTGCAGAAAAAAATTTGATGGCTGTATGGCCGTCAGATGACTGTCGGCCAAAATTTTTTTATAGTTGTCAGAAAAATAAAAAATTACCAGAAAAGTTTGAAAAAGTTGCCGAAAAAAAAACTGGCAAGTGACGTCACTTGTCGTTGGCAGGTTGTCCGGCGATGGCGGGCCGGTTGCTGGCACTGGCGGCGGTGGTGGCTGGGTGGCTCCCGGGTGGCAGCTCTACTGCTAGCTTCTCCACTGGTTGCAGTGGCCGGTGGGCGACGCGGGCTAGGCTGGGCTGGGCCAGGGTGGCGCGAGGGTGGCGTGCTCTGGTTGCGCTCTGGCTGCACTACGCGGGGTTTAAAAAACCTAAAAAAATCATTTTTTAAAATTTTGTCTTAAAATTCGTGTCGTATGGCCTGGGAGGGAGAAAATTTTCCTCTGGGGTCACTGTGACCAAAACCAACAAAATTTATATGTATTTCAACTCTCCCGGGCCTTCTGAATGCAATAGTGGAGTCCGTTTTGGCTCAAAGTGCTCCAGAAAATAGCGCCTTGTCCAAAATGAAGAAAAAACCCCAGAGAAGCTATGGCTTTCATATGCAACTCATGGCTTCAAAAAACCCTCAGACCAGGCAGTAGTAGGGAAGCTTTGATACCATGTAGAAGTTGAGAAATCCAACTTCATAGATCGCCAAGAACACCTGCATGCAAATAGCCTGTTGCTGAAAGGAAACCAAAGAGACAGAAGCACAGGTTTGGAAAATCTCAGCGGAGTGAGAGAAAATCGTATTCCAGAGTAATGAAACAATAATTACAAAAGTTCAACCTTAAAGGTGAACGAAACCCTAAAAAGGTAAAAGCTAGGTTGCACAATATAATTAATATAAAATATTAATTATATGCACCTAAGAGATAACTTAAGTGAAAATAGAGTACATAGACAACTTAATAATTAAATCAACATAATCTAATTAATAAGTGAAGATAAATAGATACTCTAACAATATCCTTTCAAGTCTACTGGCTATAGTTTTGGTCAGTAATTTATAAAGGGTATTGTAGAGGGCAATTAGTCTAAAGTCATTAAAGTTTGCCGGTTTGTCTTTTTTGGGAATTAAAGTTAGAAAGGTGTTGTTGACTTCTTTCAAAATGCATTCTGAGTTCCTAACCCCTTCAAGGGCTTTGGTGACATCGTTTCCTATGAATTCACATTACTTTTGGAAGAAACAAGTTGGGAATCCATCAGGTCATGGGGATTTATCCAGGTTCATCTGCATTAAAATTGTTCTTACTTCCTCGTTGGAGAATTTAGCCAATAAGATTTTGTTACGATCCTTTGTGATAATTCTAGGTATATTCTTAATTATTTTATTCTAACCCTCCAGATTATATCCTTCCTTATTTTTGAGGATATCTTCAAATATTAGGGTCTTCTAGACTAACCCCTTGATATTCCTTGATACATGATATTCTATTCACTCCTCTTCTTTGTTTGGTGCTATTATGGAAAAACTTAGTGTTTCTATCCGTTGCTTCCAGCCATGTCTCCCTTGATTTTTCTCTCCATAAAATTTCTTCTTTAGCTAGAATATCTTCATATTCCCTTAGTAATTATTTTCCTCTTAGAAATACTAGCTCATCCATTCCTTTCTCCATTACTTGGGAGTTGACTCCTTTTGAATTTTCCTCCAGTGATAGCCTTTTTTCTAAGATATTACCGAACTGATCCAAATTCCATTTTTGAAGTTTTTGTTTGATAACCTTTAATTTTTTAGCTACTATGTACATTTTTAATCTTGAAATTTCTGTTTTCTTTCCACCATTGTTCCAATAGCTTTAAGATATTAGCATCTTTTAGCCACATTTGTTCAAATTTGAAAGGACAGTTCTTTGGACCTGTTTCTTCTAAGATTTTTAATTGGACCAGGTAATGATCAAAGCCTGATATTGGTAGAATATTAGCTTCTAGGGAGTGATTGAAATTCATCAATCCCACCAATAGGAATAATCTATCTAGTTTTTCCGTAATATTACTAAATATTTTTCTCCTATTTTTCCAAGTGAAATCTTTATCTTCTATCTTAATTTCTAATAAGGAGTTTCTATTAACCCAATCGACAAAATTCATTGTTGTCGTTGAAAGTTTATTGCTTCCTCCTCATTTTTCTCTACTCTTGATAATGGCATTCAAGTATCCTCCTATGATACTCACCTAGTTTGGATTGTTAGTTAAGAAGGTCTCTTTTTCCATCCAGACCATGGCTTTATCTTTATTCTGAATAGGTCCATAAACATTAATGATGTTAAAGTTTAGTTTATTTTTGAAGCTACTAACCCGCCCACTCATCCTATTTTGTCTATTCTCTGTAACCCAAAATATAATGTTTCTTGGATCCTAAATAATGGCTAAGCCACCAGATCCTCCAATAGAAGGGGAGTATTCCAACTTTCTAAATCTTAATTTCTTCCTAAAGGAGTCAATTTCACTATTATCAAGCTTAGTCTCTTGAATCATGATTATGTCAGCTTTACTATTAGTAATGCAACATTTAATGATTCGTTGCTTGTTAGGGGCATTCATGCCCCTAACATTCCATGTAAGGATTTTCATGGCTCATTGGGAAGGAACTTCCCCTTCCCTACATTAAGTAGTGATGTGATATTTGTCTATCTAGTTGCCTGCCCATTCTTCATCCTTAACTCAGATAATGATTTTCTTCCTCTCGTTCTATTTTGTTTAGCTTAGTCTGGGGATTCTTTGCTCTCCTGTGTAGATGAAATACCAAGGGTTTTTGGGTCCTGTATCTCCATATTGTTTAAGTTGACCTTCATTTCCTCTTCATTAGATAATTCCATATATCTATTTACATCCATGATACCCTCAATGAGAATTCTTATTTGCAACTCCAGTTCCTCCTGTTGGGTATATTTCTAGTTTTCTGAGTCTTGCTAAAGTTTTTGGTTCCCAATATCAGTTATGCCTAAAAATGTTAAGGTTTGTTCCAGTGTACCATTAAGTTTTCCTGCAAGTGTCTGTGATCCAAGAAATGAAAATAAAATGGTTGAAAAACCCTAAGCCCTAGATCATTTGTGTCCTTTTCATGCAAAAACCCTAGTCCTTCATGACCTTGTTCTAATTTGAAGTTACTTTTTTCGAATAACTTAAGTGATTTATAAGCCATGTGCTTTTTAGCCTTTTTCCTTTATCTCCTGATCTTGCAATCAGAACCAGATATTCCATTTGGTTTAGAGACTTGGTTCAAGATGTTATCTCTTAATCTTGAGATGAATGGAATATGCTCTAAGTCATTCAGAGATTAAGCGCAGACAATTGATCTTGATCTGATCATGCGGCTGGCGCGTAATCGCTAGATATATTTGAAAATGGCTCAAGCATTTAGAGACTCAGCAACAATCGTGGATACAATTTTGATTATGTGGCTAGCACTAGATCTCATGACTTAACTCAAGTTATATGAAATATTTAGTGATCCAGATATTTCTCAGTTGCGTAATCTCATAATATAACCCAAGGACAAGACAAAGTTCATTTTTGCTTTGTCATGTGATCTCCATAAGAAATCAGAGTTAAGTGAAAGATTGCGAGATTCAGTGAGGACCATTGATTTTTTCCCAGATGAGTGGCTAGCATGTGATCTCCAAGAAAATGCCAAGGTCAATGTTTTCTTCAGCGATTAAGCGATAATCATAGATCTTGTTATATCTTTGACTTGATCATGTGCTCTACGTGTGATCTCCAAATTAACTCATGAGTTAGTGAATCTTTTAGAGACTTGGAGATAAGGCTAGTCATGTAATCTCTAGATAAACCTGAGGTTGAGACTAAGTCAAGTAAAGCTTATTCTGAGATTCAGAGATAACTTAGTCGCGTGATCTCATAATGAAGGTGTGGTTAAGAAGAAAGTCTCAAGATTCAGCGCAGGTCATTGGATCAAAGTAGAATCAAGGGTTGTGGTGTAATCTCAGGAAGAATTGATAAGGTACAGAAATATTGTGATACTTAGTGCTGATCGTTGATCAAAAATATATATGAGGGCTAGTGCCTGATCTCCAAACAGATGCTGAGTTAGAATAATTCTCCAGCGACTTAGAGATTCATTCAGTCACTGAATCTCTGAATGAACCATGGTCAGTTGTGGTTAAGTGAGAGACAAGTCAAGTTTGTCATGGGTGAATCTAGCCTATTGATAAAGAAAGAGATGTGTGTCTGGTGCTGAATTTCTAGAAGAAGTCAAAAGGTCAAGAATTATTTAGTGATCAAGAGGTAATGGCTAAGATGCAGACACATGTTTAAGAGGCTAAGAGATCTATGGTGTTTATGAAGTCTCCGAATAAACCCAAGGTCAAGCAAATCTTTCAGTAAGTCAGAGATATCCTTTATCTTTGAATCTCTAGACTTAACCAGAGTTAGTCCAAGCATTGTGAGATAGCCTTTACTCACGTGATATCAGAATAAACTAGAGTTAAGGCCAAAGATTGTGAGATTCAGCGCAGGTCATAGATTAAAAGGAAGATCAAGGGTAGTCACGTAATCTCTAGACAAAATGAGAAAGTACAAAATGATTTAGAGACTTAGTGCAAGGTGTAGATCAAGATCTCATAATGTGGTTTGTGCATGATCTCTGAATAAACTCAGGGTAAAGTAAAACATTCAACGACTTAGAGTTTGTTCAGTCACGTGATCTCCAAATGACTTAAGGTTAAGTTAAGGATAAAAGATGAGTTCACAAGAAATATATGAACCGTTGACATGACTCAAATCTAGCGGTGTGCACATGATCTCTGAATAGATCCAAGGTTAGTTGAAATTCTCAGTGATTCAAAGACTTAGTTAGTCGATGAATCTCTAGATAGACTCAGAGTAAAAACAAGTTTATTGTTTTTCCTTAGTTGCGTAATCTCAGAACAGAATCAAAGTTAAGAAAACCAACTAGAAACTTAGCAACAAATGTTGATGGAGAAGAAGATCATGTTGCTGGTGCTAGATCTCATGATATAACCCAAGTCAAAGCAAACTCTAAGAGACTTGGAGGTAAAGAAGTCTCATGATCGCCAGACAAACTGTGGTCTAGGTATGGTAAAATCTTAAGGATTTTCTCTCCTTCCATCTCAAGTAAATATTATGAAAAGCCAGGGCCTATTAAAGAAAAAATATTCTGACATGGTACAAGTAATCCGCTAAGCTGTGAAAAGAAAGAAAAAATGGCTAATCAGATAGCATGTCAAGCCCTTTTGCATATAATAAGGATTTAAAATTGAAAAAGCACTCATGACTTTTTCGACTAGGCTATTCAAATTTGATTTCTTGTCAACTTCAAGTGCCACGGCTAGGAAAGAAATGATGTCAAGACACGCAGAGTTATTGTAGAAGTGATTGAGAAACAGTTTCCAAATTCTTGACTAGACTAGTGCATTCAATTTTCAATGATAAATAGACGCAGCCTTTGTACATTGTTATTACCAAATTTTTCAAAGTATAGAGAAAAGAAATTGCATAAGTTTCAGAGTTTTTAGAGCAAAGAATTGCTTGAGTTTCAAAGTGAATTGTAAGGAGAAGCATGTGTCTGAGTAAAACATTATTTAGAAGAATCAACAAAGATGAGTCAAGATGGACCAAGCAGTGTCTCAACCAGTGGAGGAAGTAAAGATGCAGAGGATGAGAAGAAAGGGAAGAGGAAATTCTCAGATGAGTTCATTACTCTGCTACCAGGAAAAAACCAAAATTAAAAGGCAGATGATGAATCCTTTTTTGATGCTATGTTTGATTGTAGGGATCTTGTCACTCTGGGTGCTCTGGTTTTCATTTATTTAATTATTTCTATAGCAATATGGATAGGAAAATTCCCGTCTCAAACCTTTGGACATTAGGTCTTGCCAAGTTAATTGTCCCTGATGTCTTTGTAGATTTTGATCTATTAATAACCCTAGCTACAAAATATGACACTACTTCCAAAACAATTAGAAAAGGAAATGAAACAACCTTAGTGACCTTATATAGGTCATCATTCATAAAAGCCTTCAGTATTTATCATTCCTCTACCATAGAGGTAGACTTGAATAAATTGTAGACAAATATGCCAAGGAGGTCACCATAGTCACTAAATTGGTCCAAGCCCATGTGCCTAGGTTGAATAGGAACTATGTGGCCCCATTACCTATTTCAAAGGGTGCACCCTATGAGGTCAAAGACCTATGTTTCTACATAAAGTATATAACCTATGGGTTGTGCATGGTTTTAGACATAGATGGACATATTGAGAGGCTGCTTGCAGACCTACTCATGATTATTTTGGATATTCAGAACTCCCATGCCAACATGGATTTTGACTACATCCAGTATGAGATAGACAAAATGCATGAAGGCCTGATCAGCATTCAGAAGAAGGTTAACCCTAAGTTCATGAATTATTCTCTAATAATGCATTTGATATTATATTTCAATGTTGACAACATGAACACAGAGTTTCTAAGATGAAGAACTGAATTCCAAGGCCAACCAAACCCCATATAGTTATGGATTAGTGATTGGAATTATAAATCTAATGAGAATGAGTTCTGTGGCTTTGAGAACTGGATAATACATCCATTTCTACAATTATTGGGCTTAAATGTAACTAGGCTACCAGTCAGAGCACTTCAAATTCTAAGGCCTTGCCAATATGTAGACAAATGGCCAAGAGATCACAATTAGGGTGATTTATACTGTGAGAATACTTTTACTATAATCGGGGTTTATTGATGTTCCCAACCCCCAAACATACTTCCTACGTATGTACCTCCAAGAGTGGAATTGATAAAATTTATTTGGAAATTGATGTGGACAGATAAGGAGCACCTGGCTCCTCATAGAAAAGGCACATTCACTCCTAGATAATTCAAAATGGCTAACTTCACAATTGGGAAAAGAGCCATGGATCCAGTGAATAAGTGGTTGGGCTAGTATAGGATGAGCATGGCCTTGTACAAGTATGTATATCTAGAAGGTTTCACAAAGGTTATAAGAAGCTACTGACCCCAAGCATCACTACTATCAAAGAGCATGAAGAGTGCGTTGAGGAAGACCACATTAGAAATATCTTGGAGGATGAAGAAGCAGTAAGAAGAGTTGAACAATATAAAGATTTGATAGGCTTGGAGAAAAATATGAAGAAGGTAGGGATTCCATTTGGAGGTTTCTTCCTTGGAGTGCCTTATTTGTAGAGACTCACAAAGATGATTGAGTCTCATAACACTTTATACAATCAACTCGAAGTACTAATTGAAGACAAGAAAAGAGGTCCCGAGAAGAATTCATCCTCTGAATATGAAGAGGATAGTGAGGGAGGATACCCAATACATAGCCTTCCTCCCATGGATCAGCCACCTACGATATAAAAGAGCATGCAAGTGGACCTTACTGAGGTTCCTAACACTGAGGTGACTAATTAGCCCCCAAGAAAAAGGTAGAGAGTAGAACAAGGGGAGCCATCTCAAGCAACAAATAAGGGAAAGAAAAGGGACAAAGTAAGTGCCCTGATCACAAGTGATAGGCAGTATCACCATCATCTTTGAAAAAGGATCAGGGAAGGTAATAAATTCAAAAATGATATACAAAAAGAAGTGTAATTACCCCTTCAACTATGTCAAGATGAGAGAGAGCTCCATCAAGAAGAATTCTTAAGTGATGATGCTTTCATCAAGACTAAGGAGTTCAAGAATTTCTTGATTTGGAGGAAGTAGCAAGAAGTAGGAGCACAAATACAATTGACAGGGGGTGATAAAGTTCAAAGTGAGGCCCTATAAGCCTTGACAGCTTATGACCCTGAGAATGTTGCTTGTGCCTGGGTGGGTTTTGGCATATGCTTTCATCATTGATCAAATCAGAAAGCAACCAAATGCCAACTTGCCTTCTGAGACAAAAATTGAGGAAATGATTAGGGGATGTGGATATGATCCCAGATCTTAGACATTAGCCATGTGGTCTCTGGCACCAAGGACACAAAGCCTTCCTTGGTCAATGTAGAGGAGAAAATGGATGGGGATAATATCATCTAGACAGTGCAGAATACTGCATATTTAAAGATATCCCAGGCTGTCACTCACTTCGCCCACTTGAATCAAGCAAAGACAAAGCAACTCTTTTTAAGGTATACAAAATTATTTGATTAGTCTATTGTTGTGATAAAAGACAGGGAAAGGTGCTTGATCCAAATCAAGTCACTACAAGGGCAAGTGGAGGTACTAAACAAGAAGTTATAAGAGGCCCCCAAAGCTCTCCCAACTTGACCCAAAGAAGTTGTGGATGCTCAAACAAAGACTACAGAGGACTTCCCTCAAGAAATAGGGCAATCAGGCCTAGATCAAAATGAAGTAGCATTAAATACCTTATTGAACATCTTGCAGCACAGGATAGATATCCTAAAGGGAAAAGTGAACCTTGTACACAAAGTTTATAGAAAGATACCTTGCCTAGAGACAGAGGTCAGAAGACACATTGCAACCTTGGATCCATACTTTGGAACTTGGTCAAGTAGTGGATCATTGTTTGAGAGACTTTAAGCCTTGCAGCCACATAGGACAGATCTCCCACAGATTGTTTCTCAGGTAGGAGAGATGATTGAACAAATTGGAACAACATTGTCTTTCTTCAAAGGCAAAGCTAATCAAATACAGGCAAGGGTCAGTATGTTTGGTCCAGACTTCAATAGATTTATTCCTTTAGTCAAGGGGGAAGATGATAAGATAAAGTCAGTAGAAGAATGGAGAAATGATTTTGATACTCTACTACCTAGTAAAGAGGCATTCTTAATAGAAGATAGTGTCTTGGACATGGACATATTCAATAAAGCCTTGGACAAAGAATTCAAAGTAGAAGAAGACTTCATGAAGTTTGTTACAGATGCCAAGGTTGTAATTGATGCCAGATGGGAGAGGCAAAAGGTATAGTTACAGAGCATACAAAGTTTTAATTGGCCTTGAGAGGATGAAGTTACACAGTGGGACAACATCACTAAGCCCAAAAAGAAGAAGGCAACAACTATTTACCTGGATGTGATGGATGAGGAGTAAAGTGGCACCTGACACTTGATCAATGAGCACAGGGAGGGTAATCATCACCAAGACTAGTGTAAGTTAGCTTGTATTGGTAGTCACTAGGTCTCACAATAACCTTAAGAGGTTACCGAGAATATTTGTGGACAAAGGTGCCAACTGCCAAAAATTTGGAATCATTTCAAATCATCTACTCAAGTGTTTTCTCCACCGAGTGAATATGTAACTGCAATTTTGTCTTTTAGTACTTTTAGGTTTAGCCTAGCCATCTGAATCTTGTTGCATCCTTTCTCTCTAAGGATTCCAAGATGAATAATTCTCTCTATATATAGCAATTTGTAACATATTGTGAAGGATGATGAATTAAGAACTGCGAGGCAGACTTCTAAATTTTGTCTATTTTCAAGCTTTTATCTCTCTGAATGTATTGAAGCAGAAGTATATTAATAAAATACAGTGAAGTTTCTTGTTTCACATCAATGATGTCTTATTGTGTTGATGTTTATGCTCTTAAATGTTTAATTTGTAAGGCATTTTAAATGTACTGGTTATAAGGTAATTGTGCGATTATTTGTAAGTTTCTTTCAAGGAGGGAGTAAATATTATGAGCAGTTCCAGAGGGCTAGATATTTGTGTAAGAATTTGATACATGGGTGTGGAAATGAGAAGGTGGTTTGTAAGGAACTCCATATGAGTTTTAAGTGTGTTTTAATTAATTAGTTTCTGTGAATGTATATCTCAATTGACTCTTTGCCCTGGATTAGGCACTGGTATAGGTTTTGATAAGTAGTTATCACCATCAATCTTAAATCAAAACAATCATTTGCATTTTTGTTATTAAGAACATATTTGTTTAATCAATTTTATTGAAGAATATAATTAAATTTGTTAATTCCTTGAAGAGATAATAATTAGGTTAGCCTTCCTGAGTCTAGAACTCTAAAAATAAGAAGGAAGAAAATCCTTGTTTCACTGTTATTTACCCTTCCCAAGTTCATGGTCTAGCTTGTTAAGCTCTGCATTAAATTGGTAATATTCATTTGCAAGATGTGTTATTAGTTGTTGTAGTAAAAGGAAAGAGACAAATTAGTGTAACCCTTGATCTACAGTTAAAGATTACTGAGAAGCAATAAATTATGAAAGGTACACCCGCCTAAGTCTATGGAGCTCAAAGAAGAAGGAGGATTAATCCTCATCAATTAGACTTTTAGTTGTATGAATCAATAGTTTGGAATCTAAGAGTCAAGCATAATTTCTATATTGAGATTCTACAAGAAAAAGTACTAACAAAATGGTGACTCTATTGGGGATGGAAGTGTAAAGTATTGTGAAAATTTTCTAGCCATCTCTAAGGAGTTAATTGTTCTATTATCATATCATTTGCCCATTTGAGTTATTAACAAAATGGAAACTCTACTGGGGATGATTGACGTAAACCATGTTTATTCTGTCCTAGATTTTTTGGTGCAACATCTTTTCAAATACTTCTAATCCAATTCCAAGTTGATTTAAAACATTAAAGAGAAGTGGGTTTTAACAATAAGGTTACAAGTTCATAGGGACTAATTCTTTTGTTGTTCCATTTCTTGGGAAATTTGTGAAATTATCCCATACTAGTTGTGAGTGGTGACTCTAATACTCTGTGCATTCCAGTGTCATTTGCATATTGAATTATTGAAAATACTTGTCTGAGTTTAAAATTGAGTCAGAAAAGAAACACCAGGTCTTACTATAGAGATAAACTAGAGAAAGATATAGGAGAGGAGCTCCATACACCTGGAAGGAGATAGTGGTCCAAGAGAGGTGGATCAAATCATAATTCCCCCAATACTTCAAAGGGGAGAATGGAAACCCCTATCCCTGAAAGAAGGTCATCCTCATCTGAAAGTGTAGAATAATCAAGGACAATAGATCCTTATGGAGCTGATATACCTTTTGATCCTTTCAGAGATGGAGAGATGATAGAGGCAGGCTTCTTCCCTGCACAAGAAACTCTAGAACAACCAGGAGAGACATCTGTTTCTAAAACAACATCTTATGATTCTGATAAATTGAGAGAGGAAGTTCTAGCCTTAAGAAGAAAGAAGCGTGAACAAGAATAAGAGATAGAAGATGCAAGGAAAAGGTGTGAGAAAGAATTGTATGACTTGTTAATTGAGAGGGAAGAACTCTTGGAAGAGACAAGAAGAAATGATCTTAAGGCTAAAAGTATAAATGAAGAGGTTAAGGGTCTAGACATGGATTGGTTTGGTGATCTTTCAGCTCTAAGGCAATAAGTTGCAAATAAAATATCAAGCTATAACAAAGATGAGTTTGAAGGAGAAGGACCTGTCATAAGACAATTGCACCCTCATGAGATTGAGCAGAATGCCAAGCTCAAGAAAAGTGATAAAAATTTCTTTGACAAAGGTAAGAAAAAATCTATTAACATAAGTATCAACACGCCTAAGCAAAACAAAACTATTCCTATAGAAATGTCTCAAGTTGACATATAACTTGAACAAGCCAGAAAATCTAAAGAAGATCTTGCCAAGTGGCTAGAAAAGATGGAGCTAGAGGCTGATGCAACTGATATGAAGATGAGGATAAATTTCTTGCATGCTACCACCAATACTATTGCAAGTAGCTCTATGGCTTTTAATACTGGGACACAACAACAAAATCCACCAGGTGGTGCTGGTCCAAGTGCTCAATAGTCTGGTCCTGGTCCTAATGCTCAAATATATGGTCCTAAGCAAGGAGGTCCTTTGCATACTCAAAATCAAGGAGGTGCAATAGGACAAAGTGGGAACAATACTTTGGGAAGCTTCCAAAGAAGACCTGTCCATTCAGACATATACATACCTCTTTTCTTTGATGGCATCCTTGGTAATTCTAACATGATCCCCAATGAGGTAACATATTGAATCCCTAGGTTCACAAGAAATAATGTCATAACCTAATAAGAACATTTAAAATTTTTTATAGATAAGATTATTGATTTTGAAATAGAACATGAAGATTTTATTATGAAGCTTTTTGTTCAATCCTTGATAGAAGATGCTAGGGATTGGTTTAGAAAATTGCCTAATGATAGCATAGCATCTTGGGAGGAGTTTGTTAAGTCTTTTAGGGAGCAATAAAAAGGACATGTTAACTCTGGTTACATGTTAAATGAATTTAATAAGATTAAGAAATTCCCTAATGAGAGTACATCAGATTTTAACAATAGGTTCTAAAAGGCTATGAACAAGCTATTCCAAGTGCTAAGGTTAGATGAACAAGTCTATCTAACTACCTATTTCAATGTTGTTGATGGGAAGATGTCCTATCTTCTCAAAGACAAGAACCATCGTACCTTGAGAGAGGCTTATAAAATAGAAATAGACATTGAGAGTAATAGGCAAGCCTTAGGGAAGATGGGGAAGAGAGAGGATGGAAAACTTTGGAAAGATAAAGGACAAGCTAGCAAACCTATTAAGGAGGATGATAGGGTTGATAAATTAGTAAATGCAGTGAAGGATCTTACTGTATGCCTCTTTTTGTGATCATGGTTCCCAAGCTTTCCAAAGGTGAGGGTTAGTAGCAAAGGTTTTACAAATGATATAAATCCAATACACAAATACTACTAAAATGAATAACTTGAAGCATAACCAATAAAATGTACACGCAAAGAAAGGAAAACAAATGAATGCAAACCCCAAAGTGCTTGAAGTTTCTATTGTCTCTCTCTACTCCTTCTGAAATGCTATTTTTGATGCTTAGTATTGGTGTGGGAAGCGTCTATGACTTGAGAAGCGTCAAGAATTTGCTAATTGAAATGTGTGTGTGATCGCAAGATGGCTTGAATTCTAGAACCAAAATGACATAATGGCGCACGAGAGCTTGAAATCATGGATCCTTCAAATGATTATGAAGGGTTTATTATATAGGAATTGGGGATGAAATGAATGGTTGAGATCAATCCCAAAGATAGGGAGATGAACGGTTGAGATCAAAGGGAACTGGAGAATCCATCAGTAAACTCCACCTCTTCAATTTGTAAAGAGGAGACAGAGTTTGGTTGGCTGAAGAGCTAATTGTGAGTTACCCTTTTAAACTGAAGAGGTGGGTGAAGTTACTCATGTGGACTAGAGAGGTGGGTGAAGTTACCCATGTGGATTGGAGAGATGGGTGGAGTAACCCATGTGATCTGATTGGAGTTATCTCTTTGAAGATAAATGAATATTTAATTCATTTATTTAATTAAAGTTTTCAACATGTGAGATAATTGAATTCTTTTTGATTTAGAATTGCTTTATTGAATGAATTAAATTAATTTAATTGGAAGAATTTAATTAGTAAGTTTAAATATTTGAATTTAAACTATAGGAAATTGAGTTTAATTAATTAATTAATGGTAATTAATCAATTAAGGTTAATTAATTAAATAAAATTAATTATTTTATTAATTTTGGGAATTTGATTAGATGATTTGGGGAATGAATTTAGAGGAAAGTAGATGAATAATTAATGATTAAAAACCATTAATTAATAGATCAAAATTAGTGTTTTTAATGTAAAGTCGTAAGCCTCTCCATTTTCAGGTGTCTACATTTGCCCCTCTTTGATGCGATGTGACTTGTCACAGTGTGTCAAAGAATTTTCAGGTTTGATCCTGCCCCAACTTGCCATAGTGATAGCAAGTGGACTATATGCCCCTTCAACAAATTAAGCATAGAAAATGCGTCAGATGAGCATTAATTTTTTGAAAAAGTCAATCACTATATGATGATGATAAATGCATTCCTATGTTAGTTATGATGTTATTGATGATGGATGCATTGATTATATGATCTACTATACACATGTTTTGGATTTTTCTTATGCAATAAATGAATGCAATCAACCATGCACAAAATTTTTGAGTAATGCATGTGTTAGTTATAAGGAAGTTAGTTTGGAATGTGATCTCTAGGATTGATCTAATAGATTGGGATGATAGAAAGGATTTTTTTTTTTTGCTTTTTTTTGATAGATATGATTTGATAGAAAGGATGAGTGTCCCAAGTCGCTGCCCCTGTTTCCAATATTTGTCATCATTGTATCTTTCATTTTTTTTTTAAATTCTGAAGAGAGTCCAATGTATCCAGATCAATTACCACCTAGATACAGCCACGACCTCTTGATAAGTGGAAGGAGTAGAGAGATTAAATAGAAAGAGAACCTAGTGCACCCAAATATTGACCATCTAGGTTCAGCTATGTTCCCTATTTGAATAGAAAGAGAGCCAAAAGCACCCAGATATTGACCATCTAGATACCACTTTGTCCTCTGAATAAACTAAAGCAAAGAAACCAAGATAGAACTCCTATTCACCCAGAGTCCATCTGGATAACACCGTGAGCTCTTGATTCTGAAAAGGGAAAGCTAGAGAAAACAAGATAGAACTCCTACGCCCCTAGAGTCCATCTGGATAGCATCATGAGCTCTTGATTGCAACATAAAAGGAAAGACCATAGAAACCAAGATAAAACTCCAACACACTGTAAGCTCTTGATTCTATAAACTAAACAAGTAAATAAAAGAGAAGGAATGTCCAATTCTTTCCCAGGGTTAAGCTCAGATCGTGGAACTATGCGGCTGCTAGATAAGTGATAGCGCCTACCGCATTTATCCTAAATCATCATGGCCCTGAAATAAAAGTGAATATTCAATAGACAACAATCAAAGAAAATAAGTCATGATCTATCATAGCTGCTCTTCTCACATGGTGGATCCTGGAGTAGCGTAAGAACATAACCGCAAAATATAGATTGACATTTGACCGACTTGACTGACCTAGTCAACATTTTTGGCTGGTTCATTGATGCAGTTGGAATCTCTTGATTGGCTTGACTCTTTGGATATGCTTGATTGGCTTGATTGCTTGAGTGTGTCTGGTTTCAATAATAGATTACTCATATAAGGCTGACCTGTCTAGTTTGAGCGTATCCATCATTGTGTAAGATGATTGATATAATTTGATTGATTGATTGTGATCATGTTGGTAGCTGATCAAGCTGCGTCAGATGGGCCCCATACTAGTTCACAAAGCTCATGATTATGACAATTGATAGATTGGCTTGATCGCCAGTTGTTTGCTGATAGGTTTGATAGATTGATAAAGCTATGTCAAATGAGCCCAATGCTGATTCGCAAAGCTCATGATTGTGACATTGATTGACTGGGCGTGATTGCCCTTTGCTCTGTTGATAACCAAGTTGGTTTTATTGTTTGGGATTTTGCAATTTTTTGAATGTTTTTGATGAAGATTGATTTTCTCAGAATATTTTGATCTTTTTAGGATTTTGATGTGTTTTCTGATTTTTTAGGATTTTTTTAGGATATGTAGAATTGTTCCCTAGTCTAGTGGACCAATAATAACCATGGGTAAGTGCTTGGTTCTTAGAGTGGAATGTGCTTCTGTATATAGCTTGAGTAGTTAGTCTTGCATTTGAAGTGTACTCAATCTTTTGGAGTTCATTGATGGTGAAGCTAGATTTGATCACTTGGCACCTGTTTGCCAGGTTTTCACCAAGGTACCTACTCAATAGCGCCTATTTGCCAAGTTTTCATTCAGAGAGAAATTGTGTTTCTCTTTAATTTTTTTGCTTTTTTTATTCTT
This sequence comes from Thuja plicata, assembly GCA_018584345.1. Lineage (NCBI taxonomy): Eukaryota > Viridiplantae > Streptophyta > Pinopsida > Cupressales > Cupressaceae > Thuja > Thuja plicata. Next base: position 3,180,415 of record MU225359.1, read on the forward strand.
TTTGTTGATGTATTCAGGGAGCTGATCTCCTTTTGGTGTTGCTAGTATGAATGCTCCACTCTGAGTAGAGCTGATAATGACAAATGGACCTAGCCAGTTAGGCTCAAAATTTTTGAGTTTGACTCTTTCTGCTTAGTTCTTTTGATTTTCCATGAGGACAAGGTCTCCTACATCAAATGTTCGTGGCTTCACCTTCTTGTGATAGTTTATTCTAAGGCAATTCTGATAGCCTTGTAAGTGATGGAAGGCATGCTATCTTCTTTCATCTAGTAACTCTAGTTCACTGAGCCTTGCTACTCTGTAGTCCTCATCTATAATCAGGTTCTTCAAATATATCCTTAGGGATGGGATTTCCACTTTGAGGGGTAATACCACCTCAGATCCATAGACTAGGGAGGAAGGAGTGGCTCCTGTAGGTGTTCTCACACTAGTTCTGTATGCCCATAATATGGGACTAAGCTGTAAATGCCAGTCTTGTTCACTATTTTCTTCAAGATTTTAAAGATTGTTTTGTTTGTAGCTTCAGATTGTCTGTTCCCTTGAGGATAATAAAATGAGGAGAACCCTTGTTTGATATGGAATTGTTCGCATAGCTCTTCAACATCCTTGTTTTGGAAAGGTGTACCATGATCTCTCAGGATAGTTTGAGGGATCCCGTATCGACAGATAATGTGGTGAAGTATGAACATTGCTATTTGCTTTCCACTTATGTAAGTGAGAGGAATTGCTTCCACCCACTTGGTGAAGTACTCTTTTGCTACTATGATGTATTTGTGTCCATTTGCTAAAGAAGGTGTAATTTTCCCACTAGGTCAAATCCTCACATGGAAAATGGCAATGGTGATGTGATAGGATTTAGTTCCTGGGTTGATGCATGGATGAGGTATCCATGAATCTGACACTGTCTACACCTTTGTACATGTTTGTGTGCATCTGTCTCTATTGTGGGCCAATAGTATCCCATGCAGATGATATTCTTAGCTAAGCTGTTGCCACCTCTGTGGGTTCCACAAATTCCTTTATGTACCTCATACAGAGCTCTCTGGGATTCTGTGGAAGTGAGACATCATAGTAGCATTCCATCTAGACTTCATCTATATAAAGTAGTTGAGAGTATGGTATACCTAGAGGCTTGGCAGATGAGGGACTTTCTCTGGTTCCTAGACAAGTTGGGAGGTAAGACACTATTTTGGAGGTAGTTATACACATCTTGGTACCATGGGTTTTCAGGACCAACAAGGACGCATGCTGATTCTGTGATGGATGCTTGATGTGATGGCGCCAAGAGTTTATCTACTAGAAATAGGAATATTGTGTTGTTGCCTGGCATATCAATCAATGATGCTATGGTAGCCATCGTGTCTGCAGCTTTGTTTTGTGCTCGTGGGACTTTCTCAAAGAAGATGTAATGGAACTTGGTGCATAGTGTTTCCATCTAGGCTCTGTATGGTATGAGCTTCTCATCTTTGGTTGTATAATCATTGTTGACTTGATTGATGACCAACTGTAAGTCTCCAAAGACCTAAAGGTTCTTGATTATCCATTGAATTTCTATCTTTAGACCGATGACCAGTGCTTCATATTCAGCTATGTTGTTTGTGCATAGGAAGTTGAGTCTGAAAGACTTTTGAATTGTATCATGATCTGGAGTGATAAGCACTATCCCCGCCCCTGCACCATGGTTCATGCATGACCCATCAAAATAGAGTTTCCATACCTTGATCGTTGGTTGTAGTGTCATAATAGATTCATCAGGAAATTCAGAAATAATAGGATGATGGTCCTTAATGGGTGCCTCTACTAGTTGATCCATGATCACTTGCCCTTTGATGGCCTTTCTATCTACGTACTCAATGTCAAACTCACTTAAGATCATTACCCACTTCGCAAGTCATTCGGTGAGCACTGCTTTGCTTAGGAGGTACTTTAAAGGATCAATATGTGCGATCAACTTTGTTTGGTGACTCAACATATAATGTCTCAGCTTCTGTGAAGTGAAGAAAACTGCAAGGCATGACTTTTTAATTGGTGTATAGTTGAGCTCATATCCAACCAATCTTCTGCTTAGATAGTAGATGGCCCTTTCTTTACCTGCATCATCATGTTGTGCCAAGAGTACACCTAATGCTGACTCCATTGCTGAGATATACAGAAGAAATGGTCTACCTTGGACTGGTGGCACCAATATAGGAGACTTGAGGAGGTAGTCCTTGAATATTTGGAATGCTTGTTTGCATTGCTCGGTCCATATGAATTTGACATCTTTGTGCAGTAGATGTTGGAATGGGTGGCACTTGTCTGCTAGCTAAGCTATGAAGCACCTGATTGATTGGAGCCTTCCTTGTAACCCTCTTAGTTGCCTTAGGTTTGATGGTGGAGGCATGTCCAATATTGCTTTGACTTTGTCTGGGTCTACTTCGATGCCTCTATGTGACACTATGAACCCCAGTAGCTTTCTTGCTATGACACCAAATGCACATTTCTTTGGGTTTAGACAGACCTTGAATTCCTACATTCTGTCAAAGATTGGCCCCAATACTTGTAGATGATCCTTGCAAAGAATTGACTTGGCTAGTATGTCGTCCACATAGTCTTCCATTGTTTTGTGGATGAGATCATGAAATATAGTTTTCATAGCCCTTTGATATGTTGCGCCAGCATTTTTGAGACCAAATGACATGACGTCCAACAGTAAGTGCCCCAAGGACATGTGAAAGCTATTTTATGTTGATCCTCTGGTGTGATCCTTATCTGATTATAGCCTAAAAATCCATCCATGAGTGATAGCATTTGATATCCAGTGGTTAGATCTACTATCATATCAATGTTGGGTAAGGGAAATTCATCCTTGGGACAAGCTATGTTGAGATCTCTGAAGTCTGTGAAAATCTGTATCTGACCACTGTGCTTTGTAACTGGCACCAAGTTAGATATCCAGTCTACGTATGGTATAGGTCTTATGAGCTTTGCATCCAGGAGCTTCTTCAATTCTTCCTTGACTAGAAATGCAACATGGGGATGCATCTTTCTCAGCTTCTGCTTGATAGGTTTGGCATTGGATAGAAATGGGAGATGGTGTAGTACTAGCTCTAGATCTAACCCTGGCATATCCAAGTAGGACCATGTGAAATTGATCACCCTTGCTTTAAAGAAGCTAATAAACTGCTCTCTCTCCTTAGGGGTGAGTGATTTTTCCAAGTATATGTTCTTTGGGTTCTTCTCATCTCCCAAATTGAATTCCTCTATTTCTTCTACTAGTAATGCCAATTTCTCCTCTGTTAAGGGGAGGAGTTCCTTATTTCCATCTTCTAGCACCTCAGTGATGTTTTTGCTAGAAGATACGTCTTGTTTTAGCTTTTTATCATCTTTTTGTTCTTTTTTCTCTTGTGGAATGGAAAGAGGAGCTTCCTCCCTGAAATATGCCACTCTATCAAAGTCAATGGCGAAGCTTTCCTTGTGATCTCCTGATGGCATGCCTTCCCTAAGTCCCATGAAATCAATAATAGCCTCATCATTCTTGAAGATATCTAAATCAGGCGGTCCTTGTTGATCCCACTGTATTAGCTCTGGGTGTACAAGATAGATAGTTTCATGGTTGTTTGACTCTAGTTGATTGAAAGAGACTATAGATATGGTTCCTACAAAACTAGATTATGATGTGGATGCACCATTGGAGGAATGATAAATGACATGCTTATCTATGCAGGGTTGTTCGATAATGGATAGTTGATCAAATAAGTCTTCTAGGTTTATGATAGTATTTGATCGAGGGGAATAATCTGGGATCGATGGTTTAGAGTCATGAAGGGACCTCCACTCATACTCATAGGAGTCAGTCTCAATAGAACACTCGTTAGATGTCTCACTTCCTTCATTATCATCGATTGCTATGTGGAGGTCTATTCAGGTTTGTGTGGTTCCCTCTTCAGCAAGCAACAACTATGCTAGTATGTTTCTTATTAAGACATATTTTGTGTTGTGCCCCTGGTGCATCTCTGATATTTGTTCCTAATCAACTTGGATGTCTTGGATTATAAGACTGACTCTTTGTTTACCATAGCCCTAACCTGTTGGCAAGTTGACTCCAAGAGAATACATGACTTATTTTGTGTTGTCATTATGGAAACAAAGTCATATAAAGTTTCTATCAAGTAAACTTGTGTTAGTGAACAGATTGTTCTTTTCAACTTAACTCCAAAATACCCAAAATGCTTAAGAACAATAAAATATAATAGTTGGGAAATTATTATTAAAGAAACTAATTTCCCTCTGAATTTAAAGGTACAACTCCCTTATATGAATGATTTTCATTGAATTTTTCTCTTTCCTAATCTAACAGGGGTATGTTCTTAACCCGAGAACAGAAGAGGAAAACCAAGCTAATCCTAGGTAGGAAATAGCTTAGGTAGGATGAATTCCACTCTAAATCTAGCCAACCCTAAGATTTCATCAATCAAATTAACTCCTAAAATTGGTAATGCATGAACTTCTACTGAAAATGCAGATGCAAGACTAAAACTAAAGATGAAACAACAATGAATCAATCTATATCATGAGAATGTTTCCCAAATTTAAGATAACAACGAGTTTCCCCTTTTTCTAATTGTATCAAATCGTAATACAAAGCTCTGGTTCGAACACCGATTATAAATCCAACTTCAAAGAAACACCAGAATTCAATAGAAAGATAAGTACAATGCAAATGGAACAAATAAAATAATGGCATTTAGACATACAAATTTGACTCAGCAAAATTCTATCTTTCACACCAAAATTTAGCCGACCTTTGTATTGATCTTGGAAATAGTACATATAGGGTCCCAGATTGGGCCATTGCAAGAAAGGGGGAGAACCAAAATGGTTCAACTTCCCCAACTAGAAATGATAACTAAAAGATTTATCGGTTACAATAGTATCAAAAATAGTACAAGGGGGAATCTATTTAAGTTTCAGTTTTTCCCCTTGTCTAATTTATCCCTATAGGCTGTAATAGCTATAATGACTTGAATGAGTTCTTCATGCCTATTCATGTGGATTTTAGTGTGTCAAATGAGCCACCTGGAATTTTCTTTGGTGAGAATCTTGATGGCATCAGTCTGATCTTTCAGTTCCTCTATCGCTCTAAAGATGCATCCACTCAATTGCTGGAGTTTTGGTATTTTGTCTAGATGAGAGGTAGAATCTTCTGTCAGTTTATGCAAATAACAAAAAAATGAATTATGCATATTGGCTACTCCGATTATTGCTTTTCCCTGGCCACTATCTATGATTTTTTATGAAGCCCTAAGAGGAGTTTAAAATCTTTTCTCTATTCTTCTTTGATCTTAACATCTGTTTGTTGCAATCCTGCTTCATCCTGGATGATCATTTGGATCTTAAAATCTAGGCTCTAAAGCCATTCGATCAAAGGCTCATCTCCTTTATGTAAAATCTCAGCTTTTAGAGCTTCTTTGGTCTTCATATTTACTGCCACATGCAGCATAACTATACATTCCTGACATTTCACCCTCTCCGATGTGAGAGTCTGTAGGTTCATAGAAATATTATTGCTCTCTACCTCCAACCTTAGAAGAGTGTTACCTAGTTGCTCAACCACTACTAGCCCCTCAGACTTGAGCCTCTCAATCCACCATTTACCAATCTGCCCATAATGCCAGTCTTCTTGCAACTTAGCCAGAATGGCTTGGTTCTCCACAGCACTAGGGTCAAAGGTAGTTTGGGTGCTGGGAACGCTTGTAATTGGAGTGAGAAGCTGCTTGATGAAGTTGGTCAGCTCAACCACTTTTGCCTTAAGTTGAACTTTGGCAGTCTTGGGCTCCTCGAGCTCTTCTTCTATCACTACAATGGTAGATTTCCACCAATCCACCTTGGTATCATGACGGGCCAACCCCATGTCAAATGACTGTAGTTGAAATTCTGAAGAAGTCATGTCCTCGAGTGTACCTTCCTTAATTGGCTTGGTCACTTCCATGGTGAAGTGCCCAGTCTCAGGATCATGACCCAGGGTAGACATTGTCTTCACTTTCTTCTATTTTCTCATGGTGGCCTTGGGCTGAATAGCTTATGACAAAGTGTCTTTGCTGGTAGTCCCTTCTTCTGCCCTCTTCCTCTTGCATTCCAGAGTATGTTCTATCCATGACTTTGCGCTAGTAACTTTGTTGGCAAAAACCAACTCCTCAATGAACAATTTCCTAATGATTGGAGGTGTAGCCTTTGGTCTCGAAGAAAATGGATTTACTGAAGTAGGAGAAGAGGACACCAACTTGGCTACTAAAGAAACCTTCTGATTCTTTTTGGCTTCTCCTTCTGATTCTGTGGTTGAAGGAGTATCTTCACCTACTTCCACTATGACAAGAGACCCTCTACTGGGAGAATCCTGGGTTGGGGTGTCAATCGGTACATCTACTATGACTTCTTTTACCAACCACTATGGTTCTGCATATTTGGTGAGCTCCATGGTTGTCCCGATATTTGGGAGTGGACCTTCTTTACAAGTCTTCTCCAATGTGATTATTTTCTCAGGAGGCTCATCACCTCCTCCTGCTAGCTGGGTTGATTCTTTAGCAATGGTTGGAATTGTCAATGACAAAGTGGTTGAAGTACCAATAATATCCTTTGTCGGGGTTCACTAAGTAGGAGGTTTCCTTTCTGATCTCTTCCTTTAGCCTGCTATCCATTTGACCCACTGTTCTATTCTTTTGTAGATACCCCCCATTAGAGTCGGCAAATCACTAATGGCTTGGTCCAACATGGGTTCAAAACTGATAGGGGTAAGCTTTATCTCCTCTAGATATGTATCATCATACATATGATTTCCATCATCTTCTATCCCCTCTACTGCAATGTTAACATTGAAATTTTTGACTTGTTCAATAGTTAACCGGGCGTAGATTCTCTCTCTGCTTTCCAAATCATCTTTACAATTAGCCCAGTAGTCTTCAATATCATGTACATGATGAAGTGCATGACTCATTTGCAATACATCCCTGGCATAGTTCACTGGAACATATTAAGGTCTCAAGACATCGTAGGTTTCCAAAGAAAGCTTCTTTGAGAATGTCTTCAGAACATTCTTCTCCTCTGACTGGGATGAACAGCTGTAAGCTCCGATGGTCATGGGGAAATTGTATCCCTTTTTCTTAGCCTCCACATAGAGTAAGTTCACCTGGAGTTCTTGTCTCATTACTTCGATCATCATGATCATATCAGTAGGATACCTGGGTAGCTTCAAAGGGAAATCATCAAAACCTGCAAGATGAAGATATGAGAAACCTCTAAATTGAATGAAATAGCATCCAAATTGGCTGATGAAAGCCATGGCTTTGGGGGAGAATCTCCTTTCTGGACAACCTTGTAAATCCCTACACAATCTCATTGTGAATGCATCATTAACCCAAAGATACTCAGTATAACTATTATGTAATTGCAAAGAGGGGAAAAATTCATAACTCTTGACATCATCAAGAAATTCCACTAATCTGGGAAGACCTACCCAAATTTGGAGTGTAGCCAGAATGTATAAGAGGAATGAAGACAAGTAAAATTCATTCTAGCATTTAGCTCTATCTAGGGCCTCTGAGAGATTATCACTTACCATAAGTGCACAATCTATGAAGTGTTGCTGGGAACAGATTACCTGAACTAGGAAGAAGTGATGATCAAAAAAATTTAGTGCCTCACTGTCACCTCTGATCTTGTGGAGTAACACCAGAATTTCAATGATCTCTGGCTTCAGATTGGTGTTGTATAATGTCTTTGGTAGCTTCCCTTTGGCGCTCTTGGGTTCTTGAAACCATGCTTTCATTATCTCCTTCTTCCAAATTGACTTTTTGGCAATATATTCAGTCACCGCTCGACTGTATGTCATTTCCAAATACTCAGCTTTCTCTGGGATGTGAAGTGAGTTTTGGACTGATTCCCTATCAATAAATAACAACACCATATCAATAGGAAATAGAATTTTCCTGGTATCTGGGTTGTATCAAGCGATGCATTCCCAAATCAATTCTGGAGCTTGAACAGCCATGGGAAAACCAACAGCCTCAACTAACCCGCTCTCCTTCAACTTCTCCATAATAGGATGTATCTGGTTCACTTTTAATCTATTCTGGAAGTTCTACATGTTGAAGAACTTTAGAGATGTATCCAAAATCTTATGCCATTCAGAAGTAATGCCATTCATCCCGTCAAATCCCATGAATTTAGAAGCCATGCTTCTGATGATTCATATTTGGAAATTGGAAATATCTCTTAGGGATGCGAGAGCAAGGAAAATATGAGACTTAAAACTCAAAACAATTTGGCAAACAAATGGTAGCTCTTGTTCATAAATTTCAACTGATTTTATCACTTTTGAAATCTTTCCGTTTAACGGCTGACTTCCCGCGCCACACGAATGAAATGACCTCAACATTAATGAAAAGCCCGTTAAGAAGTAAAATGGCTTTATTTGAATTAATTAACTTGCTTTTACAGGCTATTAAGAAGTGTCTTTTCACTTTTGGTAACCCCAACGGTAACTTTTTTGAGGTAGCAGAAAATCGCTTCTCCTTTGGTGAAGAAGTGCTTTTGGAGTGCTCTCGGTTCAAAAGTCTACCAAGGGAAAAATTTAGCCTATCAGGATGCAAAAATGGCATGTGTCAATTTCATCCACCTTCTTTATATCTCAGATACTTTATGAGACAGGTTCTTGCTCGAAATCACTTTATCTAAATGATTTGGTGGAAAACATACCCCGCGGGTCAAAACTCACCTATAGGAGTAGAGGAGGAGTCATTTTCTATTTTTTTGCCTTTGGCTTATTTCCTTGATTTCTTTCTATTGAATCATTCTCTTTGGCTTGTAGAGGTGTAATCCAGACACAACAACCCTTCTTAAGCCTAAAGGATCCATTTTAGCACTATACATTTTGTTGAGACATCACTTAGTAGTCATCAGCGGAAGATGCACTCTTTTGATACTTTTCCGCCAGTGGAGAAGCTCGAACCTGATTCTCCGCCAAGCTACAAAATGAATAATTATAGCAACATACTTCCATTGTGTGTAATACTGATGTTATAAATCTTCAAACCATAGCCTTTACCGGATTGGAACTTAACCTACCCAAATAATACATGAACTCAGATACAGATTCCCTTCGACTTACAAAAGAGAAGGCAATTGGGAAAAATATGGTAAAGGCTCCCTAGACTAAGGGATAGATTTCTAGACTTAGACTCAGTACTAACAAGAGGCTAAAAAGATCACCACTATACATTAAACACTCACTTTTGTCCGAAAAGTATGTGGACCAAAAGTGGGGCAATAGCTGGCTCTTTCTGGGGACTTTGACATTCACATGTCCAAGCAAGGAATCTCAAATCTCTGGTTTTGCATATCTCAACAAAAGGCGGCTCACAACAAAAATAAAGCAAGACAGGGAAAGGGAAAATAGGAAGGGAACCTAACTAGGAAAACAAAAGTAGGAACTAAATGTAACTATTATACAATACAGGGGTTACCTATTTTCAAATTAAATATGATAGAGCTTCAAACCCTAACCATTATATGTCATGGGTAGTGCTTCACCATCTAGATATGTCAATTTGAAAGAATTTTTCTTGAACGCTTGATCAATCTTGAAAGGTCCTTTCCATAGTGTTTCAAATTTTCTGTGCATGCCCTTGGGTGCCCTATGCTTGTCCCACAACAACACCATGTCTCCTATCATAAATTTTTGGAGTCTAATCTTTTTGTCCAAGAAACTCTTTACTCGTATCTAATGCTGTGTAATGTGGTCAACCATTTTCTTTCTTTCTTCTTCCAGTTTTTTTAGGTAAAAAATCCTCTTCTCTAAACCATTTTCATATATTCCATCTTCTACTGTCATTCTCAGTTTGCAGGTTGCTAGCTCTAGTGGTAATGGAAGGCTGGCCTCTACTCCATAAACAAGTTCAAAAGGGGATACACCTATGACTCTTTTGGGAGTCACTCTATCTGCCCAAAGGGCTTCATAGATTTTCTTGTGCCTAGTTCTCTAATTTTCTGCTACTAGCTTCTTCATGATATTCACCAAACTTTTATTGTTGGATTCGGCTTGACTGTTCCCTTGAGGGAAATAGTTAGAGGAATAACTGACCATGATGCCATACTCGAAAAAAAATTTAGTAATTTCTTGAGAAGAAAAGTATGTTGCATTATCCATAACTAACTTAATAGGCACTCCAAACCTTACTAGGATGTTTTCTTTGATGAACTCACATACTACTTCTGAAGTAGTCCTCTTGGTTTCTTTCGCCTCCACCCATTTTTTGAAGTAATCATTCATAGTGATTATGTAGGTATGACTTGCACTAGATGTGGGCTTTATAGGACCAATAAAATCGAGACCCCATTGTTGAAAAGGACCTTCAATTATCACCGGTCTTAGAGGTAACACTGCTAACTGTGGCTTTCTTGTAAACATTTTGCATTTCTCACACTTTTCTACCCAGTAGTAAGCATCTCTGAACATTCTTGGCCAGTAATAACACTGCCTCAGGATCTTGAATGTGGTGACTGATGAGGAGAAATGTCCTCCGCAAGCTTCATCATGAAATACCTTTAACAACTTCTCTTGTTTCTATCTATCGACACATTAGAGAAAGGTCCCATCTATTGATCTCTCCTATCTTCCCATATGGCATACTTAGAGACCTTTAGTTTCAGGTCTCTTCTTTTCTTAGAAGTTAGCCCTCTAAGGCATTCCCCATATGTAAGGAAGTATACGATGTTTTCAAACCAGGGGTCTTTCATACTTACTGCCAGAACCAATTGTGTAGCTTCTGGATCTTTGCCTGCTTGGTTTTCTGCCATGGCCCTGCATAGTGCATTGCCTCTTACCAGCTTTGTGGGATTGATCTCCACATTATATTCTTGCGTTTTAGCTACCCATGCTCCTTTGTTGTTGCATCCTACATCCTGCTGAGTCAATATACTCTAACTGTGATATCAGGTACATACACAAGAGAATGTGAGTGTAAGATGTAGAATCTAAAATTGTTTAAAGCCTTAACGACTGCAAAAGCGTGTTTTTAAGTTTGGGAATATTTTAGCTCATGATTTTTTAGAGGCATGCTCATAAAAGAAATAGGAGCCTAGACTCCCTCCTCATTTTCCTGCATGAGAATGGCTGATAGAGTATGTTCAGAAGAATAATAATAGATTACAAAGTCTTTCTTGTAATCTAGCTGATATAACACTGGAGCATTGGCTATGGTGTTCTTTATGTTTTTGAAGGCTTGCTTACCAGGTTCATTCCACTTGAAATTCACATTTCCCTTCATCATATCAACTATACATTTAGTAATTTCCAAAAAATTTGGAATGAACCTTCTGAGAAAATTAGCCTGACCAAAAAAAGATTTTACTCCAGTTTTATTCACAGGTAAACTCAATTGTTGAATAGCTCTAACCCTTTATAGATTGATTCTTATGCCTTCTTGGGAGACAATGTGACCTAGAAATTTCCCCTTGGTTACATAGAAGACTGAATTCTTGGGATTTAATGAAAACCCCTCCTCCCGACACCTTTGCAATACTTTCCTTAAGTCACTTATATGATCTATTATTTTCCTAGAGAACATAGTAAGATCATCCAAGTACATACCAATGATTTTATTCTTCATGTCACAAAAAGAAAGGTCTGTACCTCTTTGAAAAGTAGCTCCAGTGTTGATCAGCCCCAATGGCATTCTGTAGTAAGAAAAAGTGCCCCATGGGGTGGTGAACACTATTTTATGCTGGTCCGCTTTCTCAAATTCTATCTAATTTTGTCCCAAAAAGCCATCCAACATAGACATCATCTCAGATGTGGCTACAATTTGCATTAAGTGATCCATATTGGGAAGAGCATAATTGTCTTTCAAAGAAGATTGGTTAAGATTTATGAAGGATACACATATTCTTATCTCCCCGTTCTTCTTCCTCATAGGAACTATGTTTTCCACCCAGGTAGAGTGGTGTATAGGATAGATGATCCTTGCTTTAAGAATTTTATCTACTTCCTTGAATATTGCACCTGCAACTTTGGGATTATAGTTCCTTTTATTTTTCCTGAATGGGGTAGCTTCAGGTTTTAAGGGGATTTGATGCTTGAATTTCCCACCCATAAAACTTTTCAGGTCCTCATAGCTCCAGGCGAAAATGTTCGAGTATTCTAGGAAGAGTTTCCTTGCATCACCATGAGCTCTCAAAATTTTCAAGCCTTTTTCCTTTGTAGAAATGATTCATAACAGAAGGGATTCATATTCAGCAGTATTGTTGGTATTTCTAAATTCTAATTTATAAGCCAAAGGCTCACATATCCCATCCGGTGATATCAAGACCACACCTGCACCGGATCCTGACGAAGCACAACTGCCATCAAATTCAAGTGTCCATATTTGAGAAGACTCTTCTTCGATGGAAAATTCCTTTCCTGGTTCTCTTGGTTTCACTTCCTCATCTTGATCATTGGTAAATAGCATATAGTTGCCAAATTCCAATTCTTGATACAGAATTTGGGCTTTAGGATCATCTGACTTCAGCACTATAAACTTAGATTTCTCTTCCGGGACCAGTTTAGTTTTTTTATTACCCACAGGGATTAAAGCTTTAGACCAATATAAATTTATTTCTCATCCTAGATCTCTACAAAAACTCCTACTTAGCAACAAACCGTAGCTAGCAGGTATATCAGCAACTAGAATTGTTAACAACATCTTCTTCTTAGGATGCACTGTCAGAGCCACTTGAGCATCTTTAATTTGTCCAACCAGAGGTACATTCTTGGATTCCATAGAATAGAACCTACCATGAGCTTTAGTAAGGGTAAGGCCCAAATCTTTAGCTACTGTTGATGGCATCATGTTATCTGAGGCTCTAGAATCTATTATACAATTGCTCAACTTGCATCCATTAATATATAAAGGCACATAAAATGGATCAGGCTTCTGACCTAGGAAAGTAGCTAATACAGATGATTCACCTTGCTCAATGGGTTCTGCAAAAATTGACTCATTTTCTATAGTAGTCATGACATTTTGGTTTAAGTTATAATTCCCTTCACTACAGTAATCTACTAAATTTTGCAATTCTATAGGATTGGACTTGAGATAATCTATGGGAGAGATTTGAATTTGAGAGTCCTTACAGTATTGAATAATGTCAAAAGAGTTCTACTCCTTACCTGGTTGTATAACTCTCATGCCTTGATTTTATTCCTTAGGGTTGGAGGTAGATGCTTCATTACCTTTAGGTGGGAGAGAAGGGGCATGACCTTTATCTTTCTTGCTCCTGGTCAAGACTGTATAGGAAGTCCCATCTATGGTCGCATAACATGTTTCTCCTTGTTCAGAATTAGACTAATACTCTAAATATAAATTTTTAGAGTCGCCATGTGAGTATGAATCTAGTTCAGCTCTGGAGACTCTAGAGTTCCATTCATCAATCTGATGCATTTGCTAGGCACGGTCTACATCAAGGCAGCTTTCTCCGTTGTGATCTATAGTTAGATGAAAGGCACATATATTCTCTCTTTTAGGGGGGGCTTCAATAGCTAGTCTTTGTGGTGGACCAGTTAATTGAAATTCTTTACTATCAACATTCCTCCCATCATTGCTCCATCCATGTTGCTCTTGATAATTCTGTTGATAAGGGTTATTGAATTTAGGAAGTTTCCTTTTGAAGGCGAAGAATTCATTTGACAATTTTTGGAGCATCTCATCGGACAATGTAGTACCACTAGTACTGGCTCTTGACTATATCTCTCTCTTCCATTTCCTAGATGTAATCATGTGGTCTTTAAGTTCCATGGCAGTCCTCTGTGTAGCATCTAAACCAATGGGGTTCACTCTTCTTACATCATAATTGATGTCTGGTGGCATAACACTTATAAAGAATGTTTTCGAATTTCCCACCATAGGTCTATCAGCCACTAGAATAAGATTTACAAGCTTATTGAATTTGGCTATGAAGTATCTCATACTAATAGAAGGCTCTTTCTTGATAGAGGTGAATTGTGTTAGGAGAGCATGTTCATCTTCCACAGTTTTGAACCTTCTCTCAGAAAAAGCTCTCATGGAGGCCCAGTCTATAATAGAAGAATTTTGCTGGTGATGAAACCAATCAGAAACACCCTCAACAAGTGTCACAACAAATAATATGAAGGCCACATCCTCTTCTCATACTACTAGAATATTGACTGAGGAAAAGACTACAACAATATGTTTATTTGTAGACACTTTCCCATCTCCAAAAAATTTAGGAAAATTCTTTCTAGATCCTGAGGGAAGAGGATTATATGCTGCTAATTATAGGGGTCCAAATGCCATGACCCAAGGGAGTGCCATCGTTATTTGAGGTAAATAAGGGGTTAGATTGATAACAGGGGGAGCAACTCCTCCATGTAACATTAACACTTAGCAAGTGGTAGATAGAAGAGTAGACTGCCTAGGGGGTGAAGAAGGTCTGCTCTGGCTTTTTGTTGTTCTATTTATTCGGTGAGGTACTTCAAGTAGAGCAAAATTAATATTTGCAAGTCTCTCAAAGACTGGATCTATACTTCCTTCTCTCTTTGTGCTCCTAAGAAATCTTTTAGGCTCCAGATTTTTGACTAATTCTGTGGCCTAATTTCACACTCAACTTGGTGTTGTGCTCTTCTTTAATTTCTCCTTTGGAATGCTCTTTCAAGTGCTTCTACTTTAGCTTCTCCTTGTTCTAGCACTTGACTGGCATTTCTATAATGTTCATTACTTCTTCTGTTCCTCTAGGAAAAAGTGTTCAGCGAGGAAATAGGGCCCGCTTGATAGTCTTGAAAACCAAGATTTGGTTGGAGTACAAGAATTATATTTTCATAGGGAAGCACCATCTTTCCTCATGATATGCTTCTGGTGTAATGACTATTCATTTCCCCAGTAGAGTCGCCAACAATCTGTTAGTAAACAAATTGTTCTTTTGAACTTAACTCCAAAATACCAAAAATGCTTAAGAACAATCGAATATAACAGTTGGGAAATTGTTATTGAAGAAACTAATTTCCCTCTGAATTTAAAGGTACAACTCCCTTATATGAATGATTTTTAGTGAATTTTTCTCTTTCCTAATCTAACAAGGGTATGTTCTTAACTTGAGAACAGAGGAGGCAAACCAAGCTAATCCTACGTAGGAAATAGCTTAGACATGATGAATTCCACTCTAAATCTAGCCAACCCTGAGATTTCATCAATCAGATTAACTCACAAAATTGGTCATGCATGAACTTCTACTAAAAATATAGATGCAAGACTAAAAATAAAGATGAAACAACAATGAATCAATCTATATCATGAGAATGTTTCCCAAATTTAAGATAACAACGAGTTTCCCCTTTTGCTAATTGTATCAAATCGTAATACAAAGCTCTAGTTCGAACACCGATTATAAATACAACTACAAAAAAACACCCAAATTCAACAGAAAGATAAGTACAATGAAAACAAAATAGATAAAACAATGGCATTCAAACATACAAATTTGACTCAGCAAAATGCTATCTTTCACATAAAAATTTAGTCGACCTTTATAGTGATCTTGGAAATAGTACATATAGGGTCCCAAATTGGGCCGTTACAAGAAAGGGGGAGAACCAAAATGGTTCAAATTCCCCAACTAGAAATGATAACTGAAATATTTATCAGTTACAATAGTATCAAAAATAGTACAAGGGGGAATCTATTTAAGTTTTAGTTTCCTTCCTCTTGTCTAATTTAGCCCTATAGGCTGTAACAACTATACTGACTCGAACGAGATCTTCATGCCTATTGACGTGGATGTTAGTGTGTCGAATGAGCCACCTGGAATGTTCTTTAGTGAGAATCTTGATGACATCAGTCTGATATTTCAGTTCCTCTGTCAGTCTAAAGATGCATCCACTCAATTGCTGGAGTTCTGGTATTTTGTCTAACTGAGAGGCAGAATCTTCTGTCAGTTTATGCAAATAACTAGAAAATGAATTCTACATTTTGGCTACTCTGATTATTGCTTTGCCTTGTCCACTAGCTTTTGATTCTGTATGAAGCCCTAAGAGGAGTTTGAAATCTTTTCTCTGTTCTTCTTTGATCTTGACATCTGTTTGTTGCAATCCTGCTTCAGCCTAGATGATCATTTCGATCTTAAACTCTAGGCTCTGAAGCCATTCGATCAAAGGCTCATCTCCTTTATGTAAAATATTAGCCTTTAGAGATTTTTTGGTCTTCATCTTTACTACCACATGTAGCATAACTATACATTTCTGGCATTTCACCCTCTCCGATGTGAGAGTCTGTAGGTTCATAGCAATATTATTGCTCTCTACCTCCAACCTTAGAAGAGTGTTACCTAGTTTATCAACCATTGCTAGTCCCTCAGACTTGAGCCTCTCAATCCACCATTTACCAATCTTCCCATAATGCTGGTCTTCTTGCAACTTAGCCAGAATGGCTTGGTTCTCCATAGCACTGGGATCAAAGGTGGTTTGGGTGCTGGGAATGCTTGCAATCGGTGTTAGGGTTTGATAGAACCGGAACAATATAAGAATAAACAATTATATGCAGAAACAATAGAAGAAAGAAACTAAACATAGATAACACACAGATTTAACATGGTTTGCCCAAAACCTGGGCTACGTCCACCTACACAGCCATCCAACCTTTCTTATTATCCAAAAAAAGCATACACCACAATACAATGCATTATACATCTCAAATGCTTATAACATGCGTTTTAGGGCAACCTCTAAAATTGACCATTTTAGGGTTTTACAATGTCGGTCTTCTTTTTCTCGAAAAAGAAAATCTATTTCCTGAAAAAGAAATATCAATATCTACTACATGATCAGTCACCAAAATATCAACAATCGGAGTGAGGATCTGCCTGATGAAGTCGGTCAGCTCAGCCACTTTTGCCTTAAGTTGAACTTTGGCAGTCTTGGGCTCCTCAAGCTCTTCTTCTATCACTACTTTGGTAGATTTACACCAATCCACCTTGGTATCATGATGGGCCAACCCTATGTCAAATGATTGCAGTTGAAAGTCTGAAGCAGTCATGTCCTCGAATCTACCTTCCTTAATTGGATTGGCCACTTCCATGGTGAAGTGCCCAGTCTCAGGATCACGACCTAGGGTAGACATTGTCTTCACTTTCTTTTGTTTTCTCATGGTGGCCTTGGGCTAAATAGCTCATGATAGAGTGTCTTTGCTGGAAGTACCTTATTTTTCCCTCTTCCTCTTGCATTCTAGAGTATTTTCTATCCATGACTCTATGCTAGTAACTTTGTTGGGAGAAACCAACTCCTTAATGACCAATTTCCTGATGACTGGAGGTGTAGCCTTTGGTCTCGAAGCAAATGGATTTACTGAAGTAGGGGAAGAGGACACCAAATTGGCTATTGAAGAAACCCTCTGATTCTTTCTGGCTTCTCCTTTTGATTATGTGGTTGAAGGAGTATCTTCACCTACTTC
Organism: Thuja plicata; assembly: GCA_018584345.1. Lineage (NCBI taxonomy): Eukaryota > Viridiplantae > Streptophyta > Pinopsida > Cupressales > Cupressaceae > Thuja > Thuja plicata. The sequence goes on from MU225359.1 coordinate 3,197,889, forward strand.
CACTATGATGGGAGACCCTCTCCTGGGTTGGGGTGTCAATTGGTACATCTACTGTGACTTCTTTTACCGACCGCTCTGGTTCTGCATCTTTGGTGAGCTCCTTTGTTGTCCTGATATTTGGGAGTGGACCTTCTCCAAAAGTCTTCTCCAATGTGATTGTTTTCTCAGGAGGCTCATCACGTACTCCCGCCGGCTAGGTTGATTCTTTAGCAATGGTTGGAATTGTCACCGACAAAGTGGTTGAAATACCAGCAGTATCCTTTGCTGGGGTTCACTGAGTAGGAGGTTTCCTTTTTGATCTCTTCCTTTGGCTTGCAGTCCATTCGACCCACTGTTCTGTTCTTTTTTAGATACCCCCCATTAGAGTCAGAAAATCACTAATGGCTTGGTCTAGCATGGGTTCAGAACTAACAGGGGTGAGCTTTATCTCCTCTAGATATGTATCATCATACATATGATTGCCATCATCTTCTAGCACCTCTACTGCAATGTTAACATTGAACTTTATGACTTGTTCAATAGTTAACCGGGCATAGAATCTCTCTCTGCTTTCCAAATCATCTTTACAATTAGCCCAGTAGTCTTCAATATCATGTACATGATGAATTTCTTGACTCATTTGCAATACATCCCTGGCATAGTTCACTGGATCATATTGCAGTCTCAAGATATCGTATGTTTCCAAAGAAAGCTTCTTTGAGAATGTCTTCAGAACATTCTTCACCTCTGACTAGGATGCATAGATGTAAGCTCTGATGGTCATGGGGAGATCGTATCCCTTTTTATTAGCCTCCACATAGAGTAAGTTCACCTGGAGTTCTTATCTCATTACTTTGACCAGCACGATCATATTAGTAGGATACCTGGGCAGCTTCAAAGGGAAATCATCAAAACCTACAAGATGAAGATATGAGAAACCTCTAAATTGAATGAAATAGCATCCAAATTGGCTGATGAAAGCCATGTCTTTGGGGGAGAATCTCCTTTCTAGATAGCCTTATAACTCCTTGCACAATCTCATTGTGAATGTATCATTAACCCGAAGATACTTAGCATAACTATTATGTAATTGCAAAGAGGGGAAAAATTCATAACTCTTGACATCATTAGGAAATTCCTCTAATTTGGGAAGGCCTGGCCAAATTTGGAGTGTAGCCAGAATGTATAAGAGGACTGAAGACAAGTAAAATTCATTCTGGCGTTTAGCTCAATCTAGGGCCTCCAAGAGATTTTCACTTACCATAAGCGCCCAATCTATGAAGTGATGCTAGGAACAAATTACCTGAACTAGGAAGAAGTGATGATCAACAAAATTGAGTGCCTCACTCTCACCTGTAATCTTGTGGGGTAACACTAGAATGTCAACGATCTCTAACTTCAGATTGGTGCCATATAATGTCTTCGACAGCTTCCCTTTGGCACTCTTGGGTTCTTGAAACCATGCTTTCATTATCTCCTTCTTCCAAACTAGCTTTTTGGAAATATACTCTGTCACTGCTCGACTGTATGTCATTTCTAAATACTCAGCTTGCTCTGGGATGTGAAGTGAGTTCTGGACCGATTCCCTATCAATAGATAACATCACCATATCATTAGGCAAGAGAATTTTCCTGGTATCTATGTTGTATCGAGCGATGCATTCTGTGATCAATTTTGGAGCTTGAACAGCCATGGGGAAACCAACAGCCTCAACTAACCCACTCTCCTTAAACTTCTTTGTAATAGGATGTATTTGGTTCACTTTTAATCTATTCTAGAAATTCTGCATGTTGAAGAACTTCAGAGATGTATCTGAAATCTTATGCCATTCAGAAGTAATGCCACTCATCCCGTTGAATCCCATGAATCTGGAAGCCATGCTTTTGATGAGTCATATTTGGAAATTGGAAATATCTCTTAGGGATGCGGTAGCAAGGAATAGCTAAAATATGAGACTTTGAATTCAAAATAATTTGGCGAACAAATGGTAGCTCTCGTTCGCAAATTTCAACTAATTTTATCACTTTTTAAATCTTATCGTTTAATGGCTGACTTCCCATGCCACACGAATGAAATGACCTCAACATTAATGAAAATCCCATTAAGAAGTAAAATAGCTTTATTTAAATTAATTACCTTTCTTTTATGGGCCATTAAGAAGTGTCTTTTCACTTTTGGTAACCGCAACGGTAACTTTTCTGAGGTAGCAGAAAATCACTTTTCCGCTTCTCCTTTGATGGAGAAGTGCTTTTGGAGTGCTCTTGATTAAGAAGTCTGCCAAGGGAAAAATTTAGCCTATCAGGATGCCAAAATGGCATGTGCCAATTTCATCCCCCTTCTTTATATCTCAGATACTTTATGAGACAGGTTCTTCCTCGAAATCACTTTATCTAAATGATTTGGTGGAAAACATATGTTGTGGGTCAAAACCCACCTGTACGAGTAGAGAAGGAGTCATTTTCCACTTTTCCACCTTTGTCTTATTTCCTTGATTTCTTTCTATTGAATCATTCCCTTTGGCTTGTAGAGGTGTAATCTAGACACAACAACCCTTCTTAATCCTAAAGGATCCATTTTAGCACTGTACTTTTTGTTGAGACATCACTTAGTAGCCATCGGCAGAAGATGCACTCTGTTGATAGTCTTCCGTCAGTGGAGAAGCTCGAATCCAATTCTCTTCCAAGCTGCAAAATGAAGAATTACGGCTACATACTTCCATTGTGTTTAATACTGATGTTAGAAATCTTTGAAACACAACCTTTACCAGATTGGGAACTTAACCTACCCAAATAATACATGAACTCAGATATAGATTCCCTTCGGCTTACAAAAGAGAAGGCATTTGGGAAAAATCTAGTAAAAGCTCCCTAGCCCAAGGGATAGATTTCTAGACTTAGACTCAGGAATAACAAGAGGATAAAAAGACAACCACTATACATTAAACACTCACTTTTGTCCAAAAAGTATGTGGACCAAAAGTGGGGCAACAACTGGCTCTATCTGGGGAATTGGACATTCACATGTCCAAGCACGTAATCTCAAATCTCTAGTTTTGCAAAGCTCAACAAAAGGCGGCTCACAACAAAACTAAAGAAAGATAGGGAAAGGGAAAATAGGAAGGGAACCTATCTAGGAAAATAAAAGTAGGAACTAAATGTAACTATTGCACAATACAGGGGTTACCTATTTTCAAAATAAATCTGATAGAGCTTCAAATCTTGACCATTATACGTCAGGGGTAGTGCTTCGCCATCTAGATATGTCAATTTGAAAGAATTTTTCTCAAACGCTTTATGAATCTTGAAAGGTCCTCTCCATAGTGTTTCAAATTTTCTGTGCATGCTGTTGGGTTCCCTACGCTTGTCCCACAACAACACCATGTCTTCTAAATTTTTGGGGTCTGCTCTTTTTGTCAAATAAACTCCTTACTCGTATTTGATGTTGTGTAATGTGGTCAACCATTTTCTCTCTTTCTTCTTCTAGTTTGTTTAGGTATAGAATCCTCTTCTCTAAACCATTTTCATATATGTCATCTTCTGCTATCATTCTCAGTTTGCAGGTTGCTAGCTCTAGTGGTAATGGAAGGCTGGCCTCTACTCCATAAAAAAGTTCAAAAGGGGATACACCAAAGGCTCTTTTGGGAGTCACTCTATCTGCCCAGAGGGCTTCATAGATTTTCTTGTGCCAGGTTCTCTGGTTGTCTGCTACCAGCTTCTTCATGATATTAACCAAATTTTTATTGCTGGATTCGGCTTGACTATTCCCTTGAGGGAAATAGTCAGAGGAATGATTGACCATGATGTCATACTAGAAACAAAATTCAGTAATTTCTTGAGAATAAAAGTATGTTGCGTTATCCATAACTAACTTAATAGGCATGCCAAACCTTACCATGATGTTCTCTTTGATGAACTCACATACTACTTCTGAAGTAGTCCTCTTGGTTGCTTTTGCCTCCACCCATTTTGGTAAGTAATCAGTCACAGTTATTATGTAGGTATGACCTGCACTGGATGTGGGGTTTATAGGACCAATAAAATTGAGACCCCATTTTTGAAAAGGACCTTCAATTATCACCGGTCTCAGAGGTAACACTGCTAACTATGGCTGTCCAATAAAAATTTTGCATTTCTCACACTTTTCTACCCAGTAGTAAGAATCTCTGAACATTCCTGGCTAGTAATAACACTGCCTCAGGATCGTGAATGTGGTGACTAATGAGGAGAAATTTCCTGCATAAGCTTCATCATGAAATACCTTTAACAACTTCTCTTGTTGCTATCTATCGACACATCAGAGAAAGGTCCCATCTATTGATCTCTTATATAACCTATCTTCCCAGATGAAATACTTAGAGGCCTTTAGTTTCAGGTCTCTTATTTGGTTAGAATTCATCCCTCCAGGGAATTTCCCATATGTAAGGAAGTATACTATGTTTTCAAACTAGGGGTCTTGCATACTTACTGCCAAAACCAATTGTGTAGCTTCTGGATCTTCGCCTACTTGGTTTTCCATCATGGCCCTGCCAAAACCAATTGTGTAGCTTCAGGATAGTACACTTCCTCTTACCAGCTTTGTGGGCTTGATCTCCACATCATATTCTTGCATTTTAGCTACCCATGCTCCTCTGTTGTTGCATCCTACATCCTGCTGAGTCAATATACTCTTTACTGCGATATCAGGTACATACACAAGAGAATGTGAGTGTAAGATGTAGAATCTAAAATTCTTTAAAGCCTTAACGACTGCAAAAGTGTGTTTTTCAGTTTGGGAATATTTCAGCTCATTATTTTTCAGATGCATACTCATACAAGAAATAGGAGCCTAGACTCCCTCCTCATTTTCCTGCATGAGAATGGCTGATAGAATATGTTCAGAAGAATAACAATAGATTACAAATTCTTTCTTGTAATCTAGGTGACATAACACCAGAGCATTGGCTATGGCATTCTTTATGTTTTTGAAGGATTTCTTATCGGGTTCACTCCACTTGAAATTCACATTTCCCTTCATCATATCAACTATACATTTAGTAATTTCCAAAAAATATGGAACGAACCTTCTGAGAAAATTAACTTGACCAAAAAAATATTTTACTCTAGTTTTATTCACAGCTAAACTCAATTGTTGAATAGCTCTGACCCTTTCTAGATCGATTCTTATGCCTTCCTGGGAGACAATGTGACCTAGCAATTTCCCCTCGGTTACAAAGAAGACTGACTTCTTGGGATTTAATGAAATCCCATCCTCCTGACACCTTTGCAATACTTTCCTTAAGTCACTTATATGATCTATTATTTTCCTAGAGAACATAGTAAGATCATCCAAGTACATACCAATGATTTTATTCTTCATATCACTAAAAGAAAGGTCCATACCTCTTTTAAAAGTAGCTCCAGCATTGATCAGCCCAAATGGCATTCTATAGTAAGCAAAAGTGCCCCATGGGGCGGTGAACACTATTTTATGTTGGTCCATTTTCTCAACTTCTATCTGATTATATCCCGAAAATCCATCCAACATAGACATCATCTCAGCTTCGGCTACAATCTGTAGTAAGTGATCCATATTGGGAAGAGCATAATTGTATTTCAAAGAAAATTGGTTAAGATTTTTGAAGTCTACACAGATTCTTATCTCCCCATTCTTCTTCCTCACAGGCACTATGTTTGCCACCTAGGTAGAGTGGTGTATAGGATAGACGATCCTTTCTTTAAGCATTTTGTCTACTTCCTTGAATATTGCGTCTGCAACTTTGGGATTATAGTTCCTTTATGTTTGCCTAAATGGGGTAGCTTCAGGTTTTAAGGGGATTTGATGCTTGAATTTCCCACCCATAAAAATTTTCAGGTCCTCATAGCTCCAGGAGAAAATTTCTGAGTATTCTAGGAAGAGTTTCCTTACTTCGTTCATTTCTTCTTCAGTACAACACTTCTCAATGTTGATCATCTTGGGATCTTTCTCAGTTCCAATATTCATTCCTTCATACTCACTAGTAGTAGGACCTCTTTTGATTATTTTCTTCTTCACAAATGTGTCGTTCTTGTTGAAGAGTTTTTCAAGTGTAACTAGATGGGGCGGGATGATATTACTTTGCAATTGGATAATATCTGACTTATCTTTCTTTTGCTTATCTAGATGATCTCCTTTATGATCGCCATGGAACTTTTTGTGGAAGTCACCACCACTCTCTAGAAAGAGAAGGAGATTCTTGTCATCTTCAAATACTTGCCAATTTTCCACATTGTCAGGTACAGACGGTCGATATATGACTTCCACTTGGTATTTCTTGTCTTTGAATTCCAGATTGGGAAGGAGTAGTGAAGCTGACACAGCTAGGGAGTCTTCTTTGGAATTAAACTCTCTCAACACTGATTCAATAAAGAATGCATCCAGTGTTTCTATCTCATCCCCTACTCTGTTACTGTAGTTCTTCAATCTATGATTTTTAACAGAATATTGATTCTTAACCTGGCGCACGATAAGCTCTGCATCACCACGAGCTCTCAAAATATTCACACCTTTTTCCTTTGTAGTGATGATTCCTAACATAAGGGCTTCGTGTTTAGTAGTATTTTTGGTATTTATGAATTCTAATTTATAAGCCAAAGGATCACATATCCCATTCGGTGATATCAAGACCACACCTGCACCGGATCCTGACGAAGCACAACTGCCATAAAATTCAAGTGTCCAAATTTGAGAAGACTCTTCTTCAGTGGAAAATTCCTTTCTCGGTTCTCTTGGTTTCACTTTCTCATCATGATCCTCAGTAAATAGCATATAGTTTCCAAATTCCAATTCTTGATACAGAATTTGGGCTTTAGGATCATCTGACTTCAGCACTGTAAACTTAGCTTTCTCTTCCGGGACCAGTTTAATTTTTTTGTTACCCCCTGGGATTAAAGCTTGAGACCAATCTAACTTTATTTCTCCTCCTAGATCTTTGCAGAAACTCCTACTTAGTAAAAAACCATAGCTATCAGGTATATCGACAACTAAAATCATTAACAACATCTTCTTCTCAGGATGTGCTGCTAGAGCTACTTGAGCATCTTTAATTTGTCCAACCAGAGGTACTTGCTTGGAGTCCATAGAATAGCACATACCATGAGCTTTAGTAAGGGTAAGTCCCAAAGCTTTAGCTACTATTCATGGAATCACGTTATCTAAGGCTCTAGAGTCTATTATACAATTTCTCAACTTGCATCTATTAATATATAAAGACACATAAAATGGATCAAGCTTCTGACGTGGGAAAGTAGCTAATACAGATGATTCACCTTGCTCAATGGGTTTCTTTAAAATTGACTCATTTTCTATAGTAGTCATGACATTTTGGTTTAAGTTCTGATTCCCTTCAGTACATTAATATACTAATTTTTGATATTCTATAGGATTGGACTTAATATAATCTATTGGAGAGATTTGAATTCGAGAGTCCTTACATAATTGAATAATTTCAAAAGAGTTTTTCTCCTTACCTGGTTGTAGAATTCTCACGCCTTGATTTTCTTCCTTATGGTTGGAGGTAGACGCTTCATTACCTTTAGGTGGGGGAGAAAGGGGTAGGACCTTTATCTTTCTGGCTCCTAGTCAAGACTATATAGGAAGTCCCATCTACGGTTGCATAACATGTTGCTCCTTGTTCAGAATCAGACTCATACTCTATATATAAATTTTCAGAGTCACCATGTGAGTATGAATCTATTTTGACTCCGCAGACTCTAGCATTCCATTCATCAGTCTGATGCATTTTCCAGGCATGGGCTACATCAAGGTAGCTTTCTCCATCATGATCTATAGTTAGATGAAAGGTGCACATATTCCCTCTTTTAGGGGGGGATTCAATAGCTAGTCTTTGTGGTGGACCAATTAATTGCAATTCTTTACTGTCAACATTCCTCCCATCATTGCTCTGTCCAGGTTTCTCTTGATAATTAAATTGATAAGTGTTATTGAATTTAGGAAGTTTCCTTTTGAAGGCGATGAATTCATTTGACAATTTTTGGATCATCTCATTGGACAATGTAGTACTGGCTCTTGAATGTATCTCTCTCTTCCATTTCCCGGATGAAATCATGTGGTCTTCAAGTTCCATGGTAGTCCTCTGTGTAGCATCTAAACCAGCGGGGTTCACTCTTCTTAGATCATAATTGATGTCTAGTGGCATAGTACTTATAAAGAATGTTTTCAAATTTCCCACCATAGGTCTATCAGCCGCTGGAATATGATTTACAAGCTTATTGAATTTGGATATGAAATCTCTCATACTAATGGAAGACTCTTTCTTGATAGAGGTCAATTGCGTTAGGAGAGTATGTTCATCTTCCACAGTTTTGAACCTTCTCTCAAAAGTAACTCTCATGGAGGCCCAGTCTGTAATAGAAGAATTTTGCAAGTGATGAAACCAATCGGCGACACCCTCAACAAGTGTCTCAACAAATAATCTGAAGGCCACATCCTCTTCTTGTACTGCTAGAATATTGACCGAGGCAAAGAATGCAACAATATGTTTATCTGTAAACACTTTACCGTCTCCAGAAAATTTAGGAAAATTATTTCTAGATCCTGAGGGAAGAGGATTATATGCTGCTAATTGTAGGGGTTTGACTGCCATGGCCAAAGGGAGTGCCATCATTATTTGAGGTAAATAAGGGGTTAGATTGATAACAGGGGGAGCAACTACTCTGTGTAACATTAACACTTGGAAAGTGGTAGATAGAAGAGTAGAATTCCTAGGGAGTGAAGAAGGTCTGCTCTGGCTTTTAGCAGTTCTATTTATTTGGCAAGGTACTTCAAGTAGAGAAAAATTAATATCCGCAAGTCTCTCAAAGACTGGATCTGTACTTCCTTCTATCTTTGTGCTCCTGAGAAATCTTTTAGGCTCCAGATTTTTGACTAATTCTATGGCCTAACTTCACGCTTTACTTGGCACTGTTCTCTTCTTTAATTTCTCCTTTGGAATGCTCTTTCAAGTGCTTCTGCTTTAGCTTCTTCTTGTTCTAGCACTTGACTGGCATTTCTGTAATGTTCGGTGCTTCTTTTGTTCCTCTAGGAAAAAGTGTTCAGCGAGGAAATAAGGTCCTCTTGATCATCTTGAAAACCAAGATTTGGTTGGAGTACAGGAATTATATTTTCATGGGGAAGCACCATCTTTCCTCATGATATGCTTTTGGTGTAAAGACTGTTCATTTCCCCAGTAGAGTTGCCAAAAATCTATTAGTAAACAGATTGTTCTTTTCAACTTAACTCCAAAATACCCAAAATGCTTAAGAAAAATCGAGTATAACAGTTGGGAAAATTTTGTTATTGAAGAAACTAATTTCCCTCTGAATTTAAAGGTACAACTCCCTTATATGAATGATTTTCAGTGAATTTTTCTCTTTCCTAATCTAATAGGGGTATGTTCTTAACCAAAGAACAAAAGAGGCAAACCAAGCTAATCCTAGGTAGGAAATAGCTTAGGAAGGATGAATTCCACTCTAAATCTAGCCAACCCTGAGATTTCATTAATTAGATTAAATCCCAAAATTGGTAATGCATGAACTTCTACTAAAAATGCAGATGCGAGACTAAAACTAAAGATGAAACAACAATGAATCAATCTATATCATGAGAATGTTTCCCAAATTTAAGATAACAATGGGTTTCCCCTTTTGCTAATTGTATCAAATTGTAATACAAAGCTCTGGTTCAAACATCGATTATAAATCCAACTTCAAAGAAACACCCGAATTCAACAGAAAGATAAGTACAATGCAAATGGAACAGATAAAACAATGGCATTTAGACATACAAATTTGACTCAGCAAGATGCTATCTTTCACACCAAAATTTAGCCGACCTTTGTATTGATCTTGGAAATATTACATATAGGGCCTTGGATTGGGCCGTTACAAGAAAGGGGGAGAACCAAAACGGTTCAACTTCCCCAACTAGAAATGATAACTGAAACATTTATCGGTTAAAATAGTATCAAAAATAGTACAAGGGGGAATCTATTTAAGTTTCAGTTTCCTTCCCCTTGTCTAATTTAGCCCTATAGGCTGTAACAACTATAATGACTCGAACAAGTTCTTCAAGCCTATTGACATGGACATTAGTGTATTGACTGAGCCACCAGGAATGTTCTTTGGCAAGAATCTTGATGGCATTAGTCTGATCTTTCAGTTCCTCTGTCGCTCTAAAGATGCATCCACTCAATTGCTGAAGTTCTAGTATTTTGTCTAGATGAGAGGCAAAATATTCTGTTAGTTTATGCAAATAACTGGAAAATGAATTCTGCATATTGGCTACTCTAATTATTTCTTTTCCTTGGCCACTGGTCTGTTATTCTATATGAAGCCGTAAGAGGAGTTTGAAATATTTTCTTTGTTCTTCTTTGATCTTGACATCTGTTTGTTGCAATCCTGATTCAACCTGGATGATCATTTCATTCTTAAACTCTAGGCTCTGAAGCCATTCGATCAAAGGCTCATCTCCTTCATGTAAAATCTTAGCTTTTAGAGCTTATTTGGTCTTCATCTTTACTGCCACATGCAACATAACTATACATTCTTGGCATTTCACCCTCTCCGACGTGAGATTCTTTAGGTTCATAGCAATGTTATTTCTCTCTACATCCAACCTTAGAAGAGTGTTACCTAGTTTCTCAACCACTACTAGTCCCTCAGACTCGAGCCTCTCAATCCAGTATTTACCAATCTTCCCATAATGTCAGTCTTCTTGAAACTTAGCCAAAATGGTTTGGTTCTCTGCAGCACTGGGGTCAAAGGTGGTTTGGGTGCTGGGAACGCTTGCAATCAGAGTGAGGAGCTGCTTGATGAAGTTGGTTAGCTTAGCCACTTCTTCCTTAAGTTGAACTTTGGTAGTCTTGGGCTCCTTGAGCTCTTCTTCTATCACTACATTGGTAGATTTCCACCAATCCACCTTGGTATCATGACAGGCCAACCCCATGTCGAATGATTGTAGTTGGAAGTCTGAAGTAGTCATGTCCTCAAAGCTACCTTCCTTAATTGGCTTGGCCACTTCCATGGTGAAGTGCCTAGTCTCAAGATCACAACCCAGGGTAGACATTGTCTGCACTTTATTTTGTTTGCTCATGGTGGCCTTGGGGTGAATAGCTCATGACAGAGTGTCTTTGCTAGCAGTCCCTTACTCCACCCTCTTCCTCTTGCATTCCAGAGTATGCTCTATCCATGACTCTATGCTAGTAACTTTGTTGGCAGAAACCAACTCCTCAATGAAAAATTTCCTGATGACTGGAGGTGTAGCCTTTGGTCTTGAAGCAAATGGACTTACTAAAGTAGGAGAAGAGGACACCAACTTGGCTACTGAAGAAACCCTCTGATTCTTTCTGGCTTCTCCTTCTGATTTTGTGGTTGAAGGAGTATGTTCACCTACTTCCACTATGATGGGAGACCCTCTCCTAGGAGAATCTTGGGCTGGGGTGTCAACCAGTGCATCTACTATGACTGCTTTTACCAACCACTCTGGTTTTTCATCTTTGGTGAGCTCCTTTGTTGTCCTGATATTTGGGAGTGGACCTTCTCCACAAGTCTTCTACAATGTGATTATTTTCTCAGGAGGCTCATCGCCTCCTCCCGCTAGCTGGGTTGATTCTTTAGCAATGGTTGGATTTGACACTGACAAAGTGGTTGAAGTACCATCAGTATCCTTTACCGGGGCTCACTGAGTAGGAGGTTTCCTTTCTGATCTCTTGCTTCAGCCTGTATTCCATTCGACCCATTGTTCTATTCTTTTGTAGATACCCCCCATTAGATTCAACAAATTGCTAATGGATTGGTCCAGCATGGGTTTAGAACTGACAGGGGTGAGATTTATCTCCTCTAGATATGTATCATCATACATATGATTTCCATCATCTTCTAGCCCCTCTACTACAATGTAAACATTGAACTTTTTGACTTGTTCAATAGCTAACCGGGCATAGAATCTCTCTCTGCTTTCCAAATCATCTTTACAATTAGCCCAGTAGTCTTCAATATCATGTACATGATGAATTGCGTGACTCATTTGCAATACATCTCTGGCATAGTTCACTGGATCATAGAGTGGTCTCAAGACATCGTAGGTTTCCAAAGAAAGCTTCTTTGAGAACGTCTTAAGAACATTCTTTGCCACTAACCAGGATGCACATCTATAAGCTCCGATGGTCATGGGGAAATCATATCCCTTTTTCTTAGACTCCACACAAAGTAATTTCACCTAGAGTGCTTGTCTCATTACTTCGATCAGCACGATCATATCAGTAGGATACTTGGGCAACTTCAAAGGGAAATCATCAAAACCTGCAAGATGAAGATATGAGAAACCTCTAAATTGAATGAAATAGCATCTAAATTGGCTGATGAAAGCCATGGATTTAGGGAAGAATCTCCATTATGGACAACCTTTTAACTCCCTGCACAATCTCATTGTGAATGCATCATTAACCCAAAGATACTCAGCATAACTATTATGTAATTGCAAAGAGGGGAAAAATTCATAACTCTTGACATCATTAGGAAATTCCTCTAATCTGGGAAGACCTGGCCAAATTTGGAGTGTAGCCATAATGTATAAGATGACTGAAGACAAGTAAAATTCATTCTGGCATTTAGCTCTATCTAGGGCCTTCAAGAGATTTTCACTCACCATAAGCACCCAATTTATGAAGTGATGCTGGGAATAGATTACCTGAACTAGGAAGAAGTGATGATCAACAAAATTGAGTGCCTCACTCTCACCACTGATCCTATGGAGTAACACCAAAATGTCAACAATCTCTGGCTTCAGATTGGTGTCGTATAATGTCTTCAACAGCTTCCCTTTGGTGCTCTTGGGTTCTTGAAACCATGCTTTCATTATCTCCTTCTTCAAAATTGACTTATTGGAAATATACTTAGTCACCGCTTGACTATATGTCATTTATGAATACTCAGCTTGCTCTGGGATGTGAAGCGAGTTCTGGAATGATTCCCTATTAATAGATAACAACACCATATCATTAGGAAAGAGAATTTTCCTGGTATCTGGGTTGTATCGAGCTGTGCATTCCTGGATCAATTCTAGAGCTTGAAAAGCCATGGGGAAACCAACGGCCTCAACTAACCCACTCTCCTTCAAATTCTCCATAATAGGATGTATCTAGTTCACTTTTAATCTATTTTGGAAATTATGCATGTCGAAGAACTTCAGAGATGTATCCGAAATCTTATGCCATTCAGAAGTAATGCCATTCATCCCATCGAATCCCATTAATCTTGAAGCCATGCTTCTGATGATTCATATTTGGAAACTAGAAATATCTCTTAGGGATGCGGGAGCAAGGAATAGATAAAATATGAGACTTCAAACTCAAAACAATTTGGCGAATAAATGGTAGCTCTCGTTCGCAAATTTCAACTGATTTTATCACTTTTGAAATCTTACCGTTTAATGGCCAACTTCCCGTGCCACATGAATGAAATGACCTCAACATTAATGAAAAGCCCGTTAAGAAGTAAAATGGCTTTATTGGAATTAATTACCTTTCTTTTATGGGCCGTTAAGAAGTGTCTTTTCACTTTTGGTAACCACAACGGTAACTTTTCTAAGGTAGCAAAAACTCACTTTTCCGCTTCTCCTTTGGCAGAGAAGTGCTTTTGGAGTGCTCTCGATTCAGAACTCTGCCAAGGGAAAAATTTACCCTATTAGGATGCCAAAATGGCATGTGTCAATTTCATCTGCCTTCTTTATATATCAGATACTTTATGAGATAGGTTCTTCCTTGAAATCGCTTTATCTAAATGATTTGGTAGAAAACATACCCCATGGGTCAAAACCCGCTTGTAGGAGTAGAGGAGAAGTCATTTTCTGCTTTTTTGCCTTTAGCTTATTTCCTTGATTTCTTTCTATTGAATCATTCCCTTTAGCTTGTAGAGGTGTAATCCAGACACAACAACCCTTCTTAAGTCTGAAGGATCCATTTTAGCACTATACTTCTTGCTAAGACATCACTTAGTAGTTATTGGTGGAAGATGTACTCTGTTGATACTTTTCCACCAGTGGAGAAGCTCGGACTAGATTCTCTGCCAAGCTGCAAAATGAAGAATTACGGCTACATACTTCCATTGTGTGTAATATTGATGTTAGAAATCTTTGAACCATAGCCTTTACCAGGTTGGTAACTTAACCTACCCGAATAATACATGAACTCAGATACAGATTCCCTCCGGCTTACAAAAGAGAAGGCAATAGGGAAAAATCTAGTAAAGGCTCCCTAGCCTAAGGGACATATTTCTAGACTTAGAATCAAGACTAACAAGAGGCTAACAAGATCACCACTATACATTAAACACTTACTTTTGTCCAAAAATTATGTGGACCAAAAGTGGGGCAACAACTTGGAAGACAAAAATGACTAAGTATAGAAAATAGGGTAGACAGAGTTAAGCAGTGATTAGCACACCAACGCACATGCGAGAAATCAAATTAGGGTATGCACATTCACATATATTTTCTATGTTATGTGTACATACTAAGTCCAGACACACATGGTATGGAATGATAGTAAAGATAAGTTACAACAAGAATAGTACTACTGCAGTTCAGAAGACAGAGCAAGAAGCTGACTTATGTTTTGGATCAGCATATAATATTTTGTTGTGGAAAGGCTAAGAACCTATGATAGTATGTTACTAATCATGTCTTTATTATTGTATTAAACACACTTAATCCAATTTGTTTGGAAGCATTGTGTATTATGTTTTTGGGCCGACTATGGTCTTGTTTTGGGTCACGTCTATTCAGGCATAAACATATATATATATATATATGTAATGAAAAGATATATTTGAAGTGTCGAAGAAATATGTAGAGAAGAGCAATGTAAATATGTCAGCATGAGATAGAGCCCTTAAAGAAGATAATAGTATAAGCGCATAACCGGAACTGATCAGACATCTGTGTCATATACAATAGTTCACTTTTGGATATAGTGCATATCTATTCTTAGGAGGTTGTAGCCTTATTTCTCATTGAGTAGTGAGCTCTTGGACAGTGAGTCCTCACCCCTAATAGGGTTGTTTGTAAAAGACTCCTAACAGGGTTAGGCCTTTAGCCAGGTCATTGTACTTGCATTGTAAAGACTGCTCCTAATAGGGCAAAGGAACTTTAACATGTTCATTATACTAGTGCAGTATTTGTGGGTACTAATTCCCATCGGGGTTTTCCTCTAATCAAGGTTTCCCCATAATCATATGTGTTATGTGATCTTGTGTTAAGCTTCAAGTGATATATAATTGATTTATGTTTAAAGTTTCTAAAATAGAATAATTAGTTAAACACTGATTCACCCCCCCTCTCAGTGTTTCCAACAATTGGTATCAAAGCTCTGGTCCTCTGATAGAAAAGTTTAACCACTTGAGGAGATCATAGATTCAACAGAAGCCAAACATCTAAAAAATAATCTTGAGGCAGCCCTTGAAGATCTAGATAGATCTGAGAAAGAAAATGAGGAACTTAAACTAAAATTTGATGGCTCACAAATGCTTATCAAAAATTTAAGAAAAGATTTGAAAGATTTCTCTACAAATGATTTGGGGAAAATGGTCAAGAAACTGAATGAA
>MU225359.1:3218756-3230115 GCA_018584345.1 Thuja plicata
TACAATAGTTCACTTTTGGATATAGTGCATATCTATTCTCAGGAGGTTGTAGCCTTCTTTCTCATTGAGCAGTGAGCTCTTGGATAGTGAGTCCTCACCCCTAACAAGGTTGTTTGTAAAAGACTCCCGACGGGGTTAGGCCTTTAACCAGGTAATTGTACTTGCATTGTAAAGACTGCTCCTAACAGGGCAAAGGAACATTAATAGGTTCATTATACTAGTGCAATATTTGTGGGTACTAATTCCCACCGGGTTTTTCCTCTAATCAAGGTTTCCCCATAATCATATTATGTGTTATGTGATCTTGTGTTAAGATTCAAGTGATATATAATTGATTTATGTTTAAAGTTGTTGAAATAGAATAATTAGTTAAACACTGATTCACCCCCCCTCTCAGTGTTTCCAACATAACCTTCTCTTGTTTCTCTGGGTTGGAGAGAGAGACAATTCCATTATGCCTTGTTGTCTTGCCCCTAGGCTGGTTGTACCATCATACCTGAATCTTTGTAACATTTTATAACCATTACCATAGTTAGACAGGGGTAGGGTTTGTCAGATTGTCTCTTGTGGGTCTTGGTATAACCATGTACTGATATCTTGTTCAAATGGATTTTCTTCTGCTATGTTTCTCCATCTAACGAAGGTTGTGGGTGGACATCTGAATAGAATAGGCTATGGAGTTTCTGTTATAATAATAGGTTGTTGCATGCCATAATTTCTCAGGCTCTGAGGCATGTGCGTGATGGTGAAAGCCTCTTCATATCTGTACTCACCACAACCTTTGTCGGTGATGGATATTTTTCTTGCTTTCCGTGTGACATCCTTAGGATTTGAATTTGAAGAGGAGGGGATACTCATGTCTTGGTTAATGGCTATCTTTCTTTTTTTCCATGTGACACCCTTAGGATTTGAATCTGAAGAGGATGGGATGCTGGAATCTTGGTTTGAGGGTACCTAGTTATCAGTGTTGATTTGGACCACATTATAGTATTGGAAAGGATTGGGATCTCCCTCTATGATGATTTCCTCTCCCTGGTGTGGGAACTTGATGCATTGATGGTACGTCAAAGGTACGACTTAAATTTCATGTATCCAGGGTCTCCCTAGTAGCTTGTTATATCCCAACTCAAGATCTAGGATCTGGAAGGGAGTGTTTTTGACCACTGGACCGATATGGATAGGTAGAATGATAATACCTTTAGAGGACCTTTCCTCTTCATCATAAGCTTTGATATTTATCCTCCTTGTGACATCAATGCTTGATTCTGAATAGCCCAATTTATTGATTAACTTTAAAGTACAGATGTTTAACCCAGCTCCACCATCAACAAGGACCCTACGGATAGCACTTTTGTGGACCTGGACTAGTAAGTGTAAAGGATCATTATGCAGGGGTTTATGTGGTGGCACATCACGGTCTGTGAATGTGGCATGTTTGTTAGTAGCTATATGGTTAACCATCATTTGGAAGCTCTCAGGTGTTATGTCCCTTGGGAAAAATGCATTTTGAAGGGCTTGGTCAAGTGCTAGTTTATGCTATAGAGATATGCGCAATAGGTCAAACATGAAGATCTGGGTAGGTGTGTGCTTTAGTTGATCCACTATGCTTGGCTGTGGATCTGAGTTTTATTTAGGATTGACAGATACAATAGATGAGGATGGTACTCCTTGCAAGATGACTCTGGCGTGACACGTTGTTACAACACATTTGTTACCTTGGTCTTTGATAGTGATTGTAGCCATATGGCTATCTGAAGGATTGAGGGAATTAATAACATTATCACTGTTGGCATATATATAGTTGATTTGTTTTTCTGTCCACCAGACCTAGAGGATTTTCCCTTGTTGTGATCATGAAAGGTATTTTTGAAGATAGTGTGATTAGTTGTACCTTTGGTTTGGGTATTTGTCACATCGATGGCCCCTGTGTTAATCAAATCTTGGATAGCGTGTTTCAAACGGAAACAGTTAGACATTTTGTGCCCTTTCACCCGATGAAACTCACATAAGTCTTTGTCATTGTACCACCTTGGTTTGTTTGCACCTTGTTCAAATTCCCTAATTTCGGAGAGAGTGATATTGTTTGATTGTATCAATTTACGTAAAGCTGATTCTATCAGCTCTCCTAATGGTGTGAAATATTGTTGCTGGAATTGAAACTGTGATCTGCCTTGATTATGTTGTTGACTGTTTAACATAGCGGCCGCTTGTATAGGGGGAGGTTGGTTTTGGGTGTATGCTTGTTGAGTGGGCCTTGTGGGTTGTTGGTTGGACACAGGTGCGCCTTGCAGTGACACCTTAGGTTGTGCATAGTTGATTGTCTTCACATCAATGACACCATCACTAGTGACATTTTTTTTTTGTTCCACCACTTAGCTTTGTCCATTTCATTTTTTTTTGTATTCATTTGTGTTGGATCTACAAAGATTCCTCATTTGACTAAGCTCTTCTCACAATGAACTCCTCGTTCAATGAGTTGTGTGAAGTTCAGAGCTAACTGTAATTCTATTGTGAATGACATGTCTAGAATTAGATTGTCAACAAACATGACTATTAGGTCTTGTTCAGGCACATTATATGTTATGTGGTTTTTCGTATTCCTCCATGTTTGTAGGAACTTCAAAAAAGACTCTGCATCCTTCTGTTTGATATCGCAAAGGTCCTTGATGCTGACCTTGCGCTCAATGTTATGATGGAAGTGAGCTATGAAATTTTTAGCTAGTTCACCCCAAGACTGAATGCCATGAGGTAAATGTGAGAACCATTCCATTACTGGTCTGGCCAAGCTTTGTGGGAACAGTCGCATTAAATATGTCTCATCATGGGCGACTTCGACGCATCTAGCAAAAAACTCTCAGATATGTTCAATAGGGTTTGTATTGCCCCTATATTTGTCAAATTTTGGTACCAAGAAGTGATTTGGGAACAAAGACATGTGGAGAGAATGGTCAAAGGGGTATGGGTACAAATCCTCTATGGTGTATGATTTAGTTTGCCCTTGATTTTGCATATCCATCATTTGGGTTTGAAGGGTTTGCATTTGTTGCATTAACATGTCCATTTGATATTGAGGTTGATGTGTGAGGACGTTCCTCTGTGCCGTAGTGGGTTTGAGGCTACGCCTTTGTGTCCCTTGAGTAGGAACATAGGATTTCATCCTGGGGACTTAATATTGATTTCCCACCAAGTGATTTGGAAATGGGGGCGCATGAGTAGCCCATGGTGGGCTTTGATGCGTTTGCTGTTGTGAATGAAACTAGGGTTGATACTGTTGGGGTTGATATTGTTGCTGCTGAGGTTGGGTTTGAAGCTAGGGTTGCTGTTGTTGAGGTTGGAATTAAGGCAACTAAAGCTGGGGTTGCTGTTGCAGGGGTTGGTTTTGAGGCAACTGAAGCTGGGTCTTCTATTGCTGGGGTTGGATTTGATGAGGCCTCAACAACTTGGGAGGATGCTGCTAAACTTAGAGTTCACTATCCTTATCTATTTGTAGGCTTCCAGAAGTAAGCCTAATTCTAGGGGGGAGGATGTAATACCCTCTCGAATGACTATACTATTATTTTCTATTTGGAATTTTGACATAAACTATATGATTTCAGTTGTTTACATTTTGCTAGATCTAGATGATATTATGCTCAGTTAGATGTTTTGATATATATGTGTTCATGATTAATGTCTTTATGAAAAAAAAAATTATTATATGCAATAAATAGAATTCTAACCTTTCCCACTTATAATGTGCTATTCTGATTGACGTGCTTTCAAGAATCCTTTATGATGCTTTACTTTTGGTATATATGTTAGATGTGTTTTCATGACTTAGGATGAAGTCGTAGTTACTCACTTATCTGAGATCCACATGATGTATTGATCCTGGTCAT
Source organism: Thuja plicata (assembly GCA_018584345.1). Lineage (NCBI taxonomy): Eukaryota > Viridiplantae > Streptophyta > Pinopsida > Cupressales > Cupressaceae > Thuja > Thuja plicata. The sequence goes on from MU225359.1 coordinate 3,222,635, forward strand.
CTGTTTACAATGCCTTATATATGTATATATATGTTTCTATGCACATGTATCTCTCCTTGGTGATGCAGGATTGCAGGTACTGAGCATCATCTCCACTTGGCTTCACAGGTCTGAGAAGGCTCTCTAAATCCTCGATCATTGTTGTGATAGAGATAACACCTGATTCCACAAGACTAAGCCTTACCTTGATCACTGTCCCCAGGTTGGGTCCTTTTGGGAATTGTCTTTTATTATGATTTGATGTCCATTTATTGATGCTTAGCATTTGGTTGATTGTGGATATTTGTTATTGAGCTAGGTGAATATTAATTGTGGTTGAATTGTGGTTAATAATTATTGGATGGTATGATGATGGTAATATACCTTTTCTAATATATTTAATTAATGTGTGGTTTTAATAATATGTACTTGGTTATATATATACACATAGGCATATGGGTGCACACATATGCATATGTCTATATATAAACATATTTATGTACTTCTATAAATATGCTTATATTTATGTTTTAATAATTGGATGTGTGTATGTAATTATTCATTATATGCCTTTCTTGTTTTAAGAAAAGAAAATTAATGGTCTTAGGAAATTACATTATTCTATTAATAAGGTAAGTAATTAATCAAAGTAAAAAGTTGGAATAAATAATAATAAGTTACCTTAAGCATGAAATAAAACATAGAGTATCTAAGGAGGTAATTTAACTAAGTGCTTTCGGGAACTACCTATGCATTAAATTTATCTAACGGACTATTATGTTCTAAAATATTAACCAATAAATAGTTACAGATGGTTGCATTAGTTAAACTTCCTGAGAAACCAATCTTGCAACATATTTATATTAAGGGAATATAGTAAGTAGGAGTTAGGAAAAGGACGGAGGAAATTTATGCTCAGAGAACTTTATACATATCTGGAAACTATTAGTAGGATATAGGGAAACATTGGGAGAGCATACGACTGGCTAAAAGACTGAAGGAGCATAGGCTTGGGGGAAGTAGAATTGGATTATGTCAAAGGTCTCCGCAGGACTCTAGGTAGGATCTACCCAAAAAGGAGCATCTTGTTTAATTAATTATTATGAATGTTTGTTGTATTATGTGGTTATATGATCAATGGAGTTCCTTCGTGTGTGTTTAAATATTTATGCTTTCTCATATGAATGCAATAATGAAATATTCTTGATAGTACATTTAGTTTATGAGTTGCTATATATTATAATTCTTTGTGTATTTCATTCTTAGAATGTAACTTCTTTCTGATAGAACCCCATTCTTTAGATGTTTTGTAGATTATCTTTTTGTTTAAACTTTGTCTTGGGTGGTCACTTTTCTGCACCTTGCATGTTCGAGAAGAAACTAAGTGGATTTTCCATAAGGGTAGATGGATTTGAGGGATGCCTTAGATGGAGAACTAAGGATTACCAAATGGGTATCTCTCTGATTCTGCCTTATAGGTCTCCATCTTATTCAGTTTTACCTGGAAGGTGGAATCTGAAGGTTGTTGTTTAGAGGATGCATAGGTCCTAACTACCTGCACAGAACTGGGTACCACCTATGTAGGATGTGTGAACACCTGCATAGGAAGGACCGCCTGCATAAATTAGGTCACCACCTACACAGCTTAGAGCACCACCTACGTAGGTTAGGGTTCCATCTGCGCAGGACTCTTCCAGTTGATGTTTTAGGATTTCTGGAAGGGTCTAGGGTTTGGATTTGACCTAGGGTTGGCTCTAGAAGTTGTTCTTACTTGTAGAATTCCCTATTTATGCATTTTTTTATGTTTTTGATCATTTATTAGGTTGCTATAAGATTTGGAACCCTGTTTCAGGTTAGGGTTGTTTCATGTACCCTAGGAGCCTTGTGTGACCTTCTTTATGTTCCATGTGGATGTTATGAAATCTTGTATATTCTTGTTGCTTATCCTTATGTGCTTTGATGAATATGGTAGAGGTAGGAAACCTATGAACATTAGGTGAGTGTATCACAGTGTGGGGCCGGGGCCCTAAGTGGCTAGTACCAGGGTAACCCACTATGGAGTTGATTAATCTAGTTATAACAATAATAATTTATGGGAAGGGAATTAAACATTAATAAGATAAGCCTCGCCCATGCCGGTAGTGCTAGTAAAGGCTACATATGGGATTGGGAGAAGGTGCTATTGTGGTAGCACAATCAGATGGTCTCATCCCTATGAGAGATGTTCAGTTCTGCATGTGCCTACTTGGGGGCCGTGGCCTAGAGTGGCTGACCAGGGTAACCCAAGGGGTGAGGGCTATGCAATGACACTCACCTAGTGTGTCTTAGAGTTTCTATTGATGTGTTTTATATTTTGTATCCTTCTCATATTTTCCATTTTTGTTTTGGTAAAATGCACTACCCTATCCTTAGGAATGGCCTAGTTATCACCTTCTTGTGTGGATCATGGTGTTTATCTCCTAGCATGGGGGAGTGGATCCTTTTGGGTATCCACGTGGTTGGGTGGTAAATATTTTATCAAGGTATTTCTTGTAGAGTTGTGGATGAACCCTGTTTTGCTTTCTCCAGAATTGTGAAAGATGAAGACTTTCTTTTTGTTCCACATTGTTAATCATGTAATGATATTTTGTTAATGTAACCTCCCAAGAGGAGATGAATTTAAATCAATATTTTATATATTTTATATTGATGTAATGGGATGGGTAGTTTTAGGAAAATAGGAAAAGGGATCAACTATCTTTCAATGTAAAAGATGTATTTATCAAAGAAAAGAAGTGATCTTTACTCATGGAAAATATGTTTGAATTATGATGTTTCATGGTTATGAAAGAGAATAAAAGAATTGGCTATATTGATATTGTAAATGAAATGATGATTTATTTCTAAATGGCATGCAACAGTTATTAGGAAAGTTCATTACTTTACATGCACTTCTTTTAAAAAGTTTGAAAAGAAATAATCATGATATGTTAGAAGTTAAATGATTTAGATGAACAAAAGTTATGTAACGAATAGGTTAGAGACTATGTTATAATGAAATTTATGAAATCTTATGTTCTTTCTTTAATAATGAAAGCTATGGTTAAGTCTTGTTCGTTGGGGAACCTAGGGAAATCTTAATTGGAATGTGTAACCTTAGAACTTTTAAACCAAAAAAAAAATTAATAATGTATATTTAGACTATTAACTGAGTAACCTTTCTCATTTCTTTGTGGTTCCCTGGTGGGGCATGACAGTTGCTGTTGCGGGGGTTGGTTTTGAGGAAACTGAAGCTGGGGTTGGATTTTAGGCTGGGGTTGTTGTTGTGAAGGTTGGATTTGAGGCAACTGAAGCTGGGGTTGTTGTTGCGGAGGTTGGATTGATGTCAAAATGGGAAAAGGTTTAGCCTTAGGTGGGCATTGACTATAAGTTGTACCTACAGGGATGGATCCCTATGGGCATGAGGTGTTTATCCCAAGACTAGTATGAGTTGATTGCAGTAGCAGCATAGTTTCAAAATAGTTGGTGTTTGGTGTGATGGAAGTCATAGCTTGAGAGCTTGATTTCCCCAGCGCTGTGACTGAAGGTGGGAGCATACTAGTAACCATATTTGCACTTAGTTGCGAGCCTATCATGCTTTGAGTGGAAGATGTGCTAGCTTGGTTTGTGTCATTGGTTTGAATGGGTATCGTCTATGTCAATGTGGGTAATACCAATGGTGGGAAGATTTGAGAGACGACATGCAGTATCTGAGGAGGCTAAGTAGTGTTTTGACCTACGAGAGGGTTTTCAAGCCATTTGGTTGATACACTAAATTTAACGAGGAGTTTGACTCCCTTCTTTATCAGCATGGCTAAGAAGCGTTCAGGATTCCTCTCTACAACAACGTCAACTACTTGTGTGGAATAAGTATCTTTCTCTATATCCTCTAGTTCCTCTTCTATGACATTTTGGAAAAGAGATGCCATACAGGGTTGTTTAATGAACAGAGTAGGACTGGTGTTTACAAAGGGGTCATCTTCTCTCTCTGTTTCCCAAGCGGGGAATCTATTGATATATGACTCATCAAGTTGTGATCTAGCCTTTGACCTTGTTTAAGGCCCTCCATGAGCTGTTTGAGACATAGTGTGGTCCAGATTTTATAACTAAAACAAGTGATATAAAGAAAACAAAGAAGAATATCCTTTCTAAGGAAGTCTGAGTTATGTTTTGGACAAGGGTAATTCTAAGGACAGATTTTGATATATCTTGATCTCAAAGTGGTGATGATGTAAAAGATAAGATTTGTTGACCTTTTCCTTGGACAAAGTCACTATGATAAAGATGATGATGTTTGATATGATGAGATCAAGGTATTTCAAGTTTGAGCTTTCAAACTAACAATGTTTTTGACAATAATTGTGCTTTTCAGAGAAGGGATGCTCTTTAATGTTTAGAGATTCACACAATGTTCTTCATGTTTTCCTGGGATAGACACTAGTTTTGGAAACCAAATGAAGAGTTCTCTAAAGGTTTTTAGGTTTAAAACAGGTGTAAAATATCTCTAGTCAAGTGTGGAAAAACTCCACCGATTGTGGTAAAGTGTATAGTAGATTGTGGTACGTTATCACCGATTGTGATAATAAACAAGTTGATTGCGGCAATAAACAGTTAAACTACGACTGACTTCCTTCAATTGCGGCACAATGCGGGAAATTGCAGTAAAAGAGGAATAGTCTAAAAAAAGACTAAAAGATGGGTATCACTTCTTGACAATTTTGATATTTTGGAACAATGCTTCTGATTTGCAAGACAGTTGACGTTGACAACTCTAGACTTTAACACATTTGACTCATTTTGACAGTTTAGATGTTTTGTTTTATGTTTTCAGAAACTGATCAAGGAAACAAGCATGAAAGACACTGTGTTTTTGAATAATGAAGACTGATAATGTGTATGATCTACAACTTTTTCAACTTGCAAGGTTATCACGAGGTCTCAACAATGAATAGTTAGATTAATCTAGGTCAATGGCTTCAGAATACAATGTTATAGGCCCAATGCTTGAATGTCCGTTAGCTCACACAATAATTATCACGCTACTAGGACACGAAGGTCTACGACGTAGGTGCCCATATTTTTTCCATTTCCAGGTATTGTTGTCATGGAGTGAAGATCTCTTTCACTACACAAATACTGTGGGACACATATGTTGGGAATCTTGGGGGGAATTTCTGCAACCCCTTGCACTATAATAAGGTACATGTTTGGAGGTAAATAGGGTTGGTCTCTAATTAAAAAGGTTGTAGTAAGGGTTCATGGCATCTATCCAATTGGTTTGTACATGTATGACTCACTTAAGAGCCTAGTTGACCATGCTGGCTCCTTAGGGATATTCACCCAATCTAGACTATCATCAACACACCTCGCCCGAGCTTGACTAGATAAAACAGAACTTTGGTTCGCACCTTATTTATATACCGATCGGAAGGATTACCAGTTTAAGGTCATTCTCTAAGGAAGAAGCACATTCCCTGGAAACGCCTTTCTAAAAAGTATAAAGGTTTTTAATCTAACAGATTTTGCAAGTGCACCCAAAACTCAAGACACAAGGTAAATCGATTAAGCTCCGAAAATTTGAAATGTGAACTAAGCTACAACACCACACAAGCACAAGTGTTTAGTTTTAAACCCAAAAGTAGGTGTTGATTTCTTGTTCAATTTTAATGCACCAAATCGAGAAATTCTTTGCCTTGTTCAATTTTAGTCCCCACGTCAATTTTAAGCCCAATTTTGAAATGTGAGATGTGAGATGTGTGACAAACACTGTTCTTTTTAAACCCAAATCGATAAGTGAATGAATTTTAAGTTGTATTGTTATCTTGCCTCCTTGATTTTTACCTATCAAAGAAAGTGTTTAGTATCTTCAGAAATGAAAGCTTTCAATCCAAAACAGCAGAATATCTGGAAACTCTGGGATTGTTGAGATTGCTGGAATTAATGGTGACTTTATACTTACCTGCGAATCTCTTAATTATTCAATGTACCTCGAGTATGCTTCACTTTGATCTTTAGATATGATTGTGAGAATAGCCCTTTGTTGTGATTGATAGTTGATGGTTCTCCTTCTGGCAGCTCTTAATGCTCTAGCACTTGGTATGTGTCTAATTATCCTCTTGGCCATTAGTCATTTTCTCAATCCCCAAGAAATCAAGAAAAAACACACAAAAAGAAAATTTTTTCAAAGATCTTTCTTTTTTTGAAAATATTTCTCAGAAAAAATAAAATAACAGAGAATAAAGTCCCTATATAATTTCAAGACCTTTCCAAAAATGTAACTTTTTTGATAAGAAATACTGATTTGTGTCCAAAATTAAATTTTTATGAAATATCATAAAAAAATTATAAAAAATCATAAAAAATTTAGAAAAATCTGAATTTTGGATAGTAGCTTTCTTATGCCAAATAATACTTACAATTTTTTTTTTAGATCATAATTCCTTAATTTGTGCCCTAGGGACCCATTTTATCATAAAAGACCAGTTTGAAAATATCTATTATTTTTGCAAAATAATTTCATAGAAATTAAAATCACAGAGAATAGACCCCCTCTATAATTTCAATAAATTTCCAAAAATGTAACTTTTTTTTATAAGAAATGCTGATTTGTGTCCAAAATTAAATTTTTATGAAATATCATAAAAAAATTATAAAAAATCATAAAAAATTTAGAAAAATCTGAATTTTGGATTGTAGCTTTCTTATGTCAAATGAGACCTGCAAAAATCAATTTAGATCATAATTCCTTAATTTGTGCCCTAGGGACCCATTTTATCATAAAAGACCAGTTTGAAAAGATCTGTTATTTTTGCAAAATAATTTCACAAAAATTAAAATCACAGAGAATAAACCCCTTCTATAATTTCAATACCTTTCCAAAAATGTAATTTTATTGAAAATAAACTCTGATTTGTGCCTAGAAATGATTTTTTAATGAAATATCACAGAAAAATTAAAAAAAAAAAAAAAAAAACTCAGAAAAATCTGAATTTTTGTTTGGGACCTCCTTAGATCAGCGTCAACCTACAAAAAAATTTCATCAAATAATTCCATGCAGTTTGAAAGATATGACCAAATTTCACGTAGGTTGTAAGTTCACATCGGGTTCACCAAAATGTATGCCTCTTTTTGTGATTCGTGGTTCCCAAGCTTTCCAAAGGCAAGGGTTAGTAGCAAAGGTTTTACAAATGATATAAATCCAATACACAAATACTACTAAAACGAATAACTTGAAGCATAAACAATAAAATATACAAGCAAAGAAAGGAAAACAAATGAATGCAAACCCCAAAGTGCTTGAAGTTTCTATTGTCTCTCTCTACTCCTTCCAAAATGTTGTTTTTGATGCTTAGTATTTGTGTGGGCAGCGTCTATGACTTGAGAAGCGTCGAGAATTTTCTAATTGAAATGTGTGTGTGATCGCAAGATGGCTTGAATGCTAGAACCAAACTGACATAGTAATGGCACACGAGAGCTTGAAATCC
>MU225359.1:3230424-3263969 GCA_018584345.1 Thuja plicata
AAAGTTTTCAACATGTGAGATAATTGAATTCTTTTTGATTTAGAATTGCTTTATTGAATGAAATTAAATTAATTTAATTGGAAGAATTTAATTAGTAAGTTTAAATATTTGAATTTAAACTATAGTACATTGAGTTTAATTAATGGTAATTAATCAATTAAGGTTAATTAATTAAATAAAATTAATTATTTAATTAATTTTGGAAATTTGATTAGATGATTTAGGGAATGAATTTAGAGAAAAATAGATGATTAATTAATGATTAAAAACCATTAATTAATAGATGAAAATTAGTGTTTTTAATGTAAAGTTGCAAGCCTGTCCATTTTTGGGTGTCTACACTTACTGCTAAGATGGATAAGAATGACAAAGTTTTTCATGAAAATAAGTACCAGTATCAAAGGTATGATAAACAACCTAATCTAAGGGACATGCCATACATAACCAATTGGAAAGATGGCAAGCCAATCCCTGAGAACCAAGAAAACCAAAAAACAAAAGAAACCCCTGATCCTCTGAAAAGAAATAGCACAAATTATGTAGAGAATACTCCTTGGTGTGCTGCTCACAACATACCTCACTCTTCTTATCAATGTGTGGTAGCCCAAGCCCTAGCTGATCAAATGGGGGAGGGAAGTGATCAAGTAGGTCATGAATCAGAAAGTCTTGTTGTGAATATGTTCATTGTAAGGAAGCCTTATCCATGGTCTCTTGAAAAAAGTGAATCTGTTGAAGAAGTGAGCAACAAAAGAAGTAAATACCTAGAATGCCAACCCCATGTGACCTCTGATTCAAATGATAAGACTTATATTGTATCACAAAAAACAATCAATGTAGTGGGAGATGAAAAGGAGCATCCCCATTTCAGATGAAGAAAAAATATCCCTGACCATAGCAACAATAAACTAGGCTAGAGGTGCATACAATCTAAGAAATAGAATAGTTGAGCCTGGTTAGGGTAAACTTTCCTTTGTTTTCATTAAAGAGGGTGCCCCACAAAATGTTGCAGAATCTCATGGTAAGGGTGGTAAAGAACAAAAAGATGCAAAGCAAGTTTAATCTTCTTCTACTCAAAAGGAGAAAGAGGAAACAAAAGTAGAAGAACAAGTGGCTACTAATAAAGCCAAGAAAGGTAAAAGGATAGGTGATGTATCTTCTGAATTACCTATGTTTGACATTAGACATGCTCTTACTTAAATGAAATATTCAGTCCCACTAATGGAGATGTTGAAGATAAAAGTGCATAAAGAAGCTGCACTAGCACTTTTGAAAGGAATTGAAGATGTCTTTGTGTCAAACCAGGAAGAAGTGTCCTTAACCTTGAATAATGATAAGAGAGGACTTCCATCTGTCAATGAAAAGGATAACCAAGTGAAAGGCTTAGAGAAAAGTAAGGAATTATCTAATATCTACATTGGGAATGTGATCACTCAAGAACCACTATCAGTTGATCCTTTCTATATTACTTTGATGATAAATCATTTGCTAGTAAAAAATTGCATAATAGACTCTGGTGCTATAGCTATTGTGATGCCATATCATGTCATGATAGAACTAGGCCTTCAAGTCAGTACTCATGCTGGAAGTTTTTATGCAATGGACAAAAGAGAGGTTCCTTTGATAGGAACACTGAAATACATTGAGGTAAAAATTGTTGCTTTCCCTCAAGTTACCTATAGAATGGACATAGCTTTTGTTGACACAAAACCTCATTATGGTATGCTTTTTTCAAGACAATGGGCAGCAACAACGGGTGGAAGATTGCAACTAGATTTGTCATATGAAACAATTCCTATGAATGGCACTGAGGTCAAGTTGTGTAGAGAGCCTCATTCTGTAGTTATGGTTGAAATGGTCATGCTTGATCAACTGAATTATAGTGTAGATATTGACATGGAAAATTTTGTTGTTAAGGAGATCAAGCCACAATTAAGAAATATTGATCCAATAGTGGATGAGTTGTTATTGCAACAAGATGGGTTGTGAAAAATTTAATTTGATGGAAGATGCTCTAAAGAAGGATCAAGTGAAGGTGTTCTGCTAATCTCCCCATCAGGTATTACTTTTAAATACTCTTTCCTGTTAGCCTTTCATTGTACCAATAATACAGCTGAGTATGAAGCACTAATATTGGGAATGGACATTGCCATCAAGCATGATATTAAATGCTTAAAAATACATGGGGATTCCCAACTAATCATAGCTTAGATTAGATCCATGTATGCTGCGAAGGATGGCAGACTGAAGTTGTATAAGTATGTTGTCTGGGATAGAGTGGAATCCTTTGATGCTTTCAACATTGTTTGGGTAGAGAGATCAAATAACATAATGCCAGACTTTCTTGCAAATGTTTCTCTAAAGAATGATGACATTACCCTTGCTGACATATCTGTGGTGGAAGTCAAGAATAGGCCAGTAGTGCCTGACAATATCTATAATTGGCAAGTTTTTGAGGATGATGATGACATCCTCAGATTTATCCAGTGTGTAGATCAATATGATGGCCAGAAAATTGATTGTGATTTTTTAATAGGAGTTGTAGATGGAAAAGAGTATATTTTTTATCAAGAGGTTGTTCAACTAGCTTAAAATCATAGTCCTAAGGGATTAGTTGAGTTAGAGGGAATGTCTAGTATAAATGATAACTACATGTCACAAAAATCCAATGGAAAGGTGAGAGATTTGGAGGAAATAAATATGGGATCAAAGACATCCCCTCAACTGGTATATATTGGAAAAAATTTAGATACGAATGTGAGACTGAATTTGATAAAGCTGCTGAAAAAAGTACAAACATGTTTTTGCCTGGTCTTATGAAGACCTCAAAGCCTATAGAGAAGACTTGTTTAAGCATGACATCCCACTGAAAGAGGATGTGAAACCATTTAGGCAAAAATAAAGGCCTATCAATCCATTGTTGGATACTAAAATGCAAATGGAGTTGATGAAGTTGAGGGATGCAGGCATAATACAGCCTATAAGACATTCATCTTGGGTTTCAAATTTAGTCCCTGTAAGAAGGAAGAATGGGGACATAAGGTTATGTGTTGACTTTAGAAACCTAAATGTAGCCTCACTGAAAGATAATTATGGATTACCCAATATGGAGGATATGTTGCATAAGGTCACTGGATGTGATCTATCGTCTATGATGGATGGTTTTTCAGGGTATAATCAAGTTTTGGTCAAGGATTCTAAAAAATTCAAGACAACATTTTCTACTCCATAGGGAACCTATGTATATGCTCGCATGCCTTTTGGTTTAAAATATGTTGGTGCAACTTTTTAGAGAAAAATGGATGTGGCCTTTAAAAATCTTATAGATGTCCTCATGGTAGTTTACCAGGATGATCTGACAGCCTTTTCAAAAAAATCAGAAGACCATTGTAACCATTTAGAGAAGGTCTTGATCAAAGCACTAGAATATGGGATATCACTGAACCCAAAAAAGTGTCAATTTACTGTTACTGAGGGAAAGATCTTAGGCCATATAGTGTCAAAGGAAGGAGTAAGAATAGATCTAGAGAGAGTTGAGGCTATTCAAAAAGTACTTGCTCCTAAAAACCTAAAAGGTGTACAATCATTCTTGGGACAAATCAATTTTGTCAAGAGATTTATTGCAAACTTTGCAGAGCTAGTAAAACCCATAGTCAAACTATTGAAAAAGGATGTGAAGTTTGAATGGAACCAAGAGGCACAAGAATCTTTGGAAAAAATTAAACAAGAAATCCAAGAAGACCTTGTTCTAAGTTCCCCTAATTATACTAAGCATTTTTCTCTATTTACATTTGCATCATTTCAAACTATTGCAACAGTACTATTGTAGAAGGATGAGGAGGGTTTTGAGCATCCTATAGCATTCTTCAGCAAATCACTACAAGCAGTTGAATTGAATTATCAATTGATGGAGAAACAAGCCTATGATTTAGTAAAATCAATCAAAGCTTTTAGACCCTACCTAGTATGTAAAAAATTAAATGCGTATGTTCCCCATGCTGCAGTAAAAGACATTTTAGTCGAAAGTGAAGTGACGGGGAAAAGATGTAAGTGGATTAACAAAATTCAGGAGTTTGACTTGGAGATCCACATCACTAAGCTAGTAAGAGGATTGGGACTAGAAAAGGTAGTGATAGAAGAGAATTTGGATTTAGTCCAAGTGAACAATGTTAATACTTGTGAAGAAGTAGTTTCAAGTATTGAAATGCAGCCCTGGTATACTACCATTGTATATTTCCTAAGGAATGCTAGTTTCCCAGAAGATTTGAATGACAACCAAAGAAGAAGTCTGAGATTGCAAGCTCAAAAATATGTACTATGACAGGGTGACTTGTATTGGAAAAATAGGGATGAAATACTATTGTTATGCCTTGACAAAGGACAATCTGAAAAGATCTTGAAAGAAATGCATTCTGGGATGTGTTGAGGACACTACTCAGCTAGAGAAACAACTCATAAGATCTTAAGGACTGGGTACTATTGGCCTTACTTGTTTAAAGATGCCCATTCTTTTGTCAGGAAATGTGAACCATGTTAGAGATTCTCCAATAAGATGAAGTTTTCAGATGTCCTATTGCTGAATCTTGTAATTGCAGAAGCACCTTTTGCTATGTGGGGAATAGACTTCATTGGAGAATTTGCAGAAAATTTGAGAGGGGGAAACAGTTGGATTTTTGTTGCTACAAATTACTTTATCAAGTGGGTTGAGGAAATTCCAACTAAAAAGGCTACAAGAACAGTAGTGATTGATTTTCTAATGAATAATTTCATTACTAGGTTTGGTGTCCCTGTTAAACTAGTAATGGACAATGCAATGTGCTTTAGATCAGAGGAGTTTATTGATTTTTTTCTAACATGGGAATTGTAATATCATACTCATCCCCATATCATCCATAGGAAAATGGGCAAGCAGAATCTAGCAATAAGAGTATTCTGCAAGTTTTGAAGAAGACCCTAGAAAAAAACAAAAGGGCATGGCATGCAAAGTTTAAGCTTGCCTTGTGGGAATACATGATCACCATGAAAAGAGAAATAGGAAAGTATCCTTTTGAGTTAGTGTATGGTGTTCATCCCAAAATAATTTGCTTCCAATCTACAAGTTCATCCAAGATGAGGGATTAGAAATATCTGAGCCAATGCAAGAAAGAATGATTCAATTGGTAGAATTGGATGAGATGAGAAGAGATAGCCAAAAGGAAAATATCAAATTACAAAAAAAAATTAAATATATTTTTGATAGAAGGGAAAATGAGAGAAAATTCCATCCTGGTGACTTAGTTCTTCAATGGAATGCCTGGGCTGAGGATAAAGGGAAGCATAAGAAATTTGAATCCTTGTGGTTAGGTCACTTAATTATCTATCAGACATTTGGGAAGGATTCATATCTTCTCAAGAATATGAATGATGAAGAATAGGAGTTTCCACTACATGGACAATTTCTGAAAAAATTCTTCAATTGAATCAAGTTTTTTCATGCACAGTAGTCTTGTAATTATGTATAGGTGTGTTTTTTTTCTGTTGTGTGCTTGTTTCCAAGTTGTGTGTTTGTTTTTGCTATAGGTTAGAGCGGTTGTGGTCTACCTCCTAGAGTCTATATTTCTTTCTATGAACTTGCATTAAAGCATCCTCAGATAGAGCTACTGTTGGGTATATTTCTAGTTTTCTGAGTCTTGCTAAAGTTTTTAGTTCCTAGTATCAGTTATGCCTAAAAATGTTAAGGTCTATTCTAGTGTACCATTAAGTTTTCCTACAAGTGTCTGTGATCTGAGAAATGCAAAGAAAATGGTTGAAAAACCCTAATCCCTAGATCATTTGTGTCCTTTTAGTGCAAAAACCCTAGTCCTTCATGACCTTGTGTCATGCCCAAAAAAATTAACCAACAAAATGCAACAATTTTTTTTAAGGTTCGGATAGTGAAACCCTAGTGGGTACAATTTCCACTTTGGAATTTCTATTCAGGATGAATCCAATTCTATCAAAACCTACTCAACAATGTTTATCCTTCAATTCCCTTATGAATAAGGGCTTTAATTATCTAACCAATTTCTGTGGCTCCTGAATCAAACAAGATAGAAACATTGATACCCTGAATCATACCTATGGCCTCTATGACCGTGGCCTGGTGCTCAGCCTGGTGGTTATCAACTGCAACAAAAAATCTATTGGATCTACCCATATCTCCAACTGTAGGCTCTAAGGTAGCCCCTCTCTGACCACCGACTGACTGTCCCTATGGGTACTCTCTTGCTATATGACCCATACCACCACAAGTGTAACATGCCCCTTGAGCCTGAATCTAAACTCCCTATGATCTAGACTGTTGTGGTCCTCCGGTCCTACTAGAAGCACTGTAACCACCCCTTGAGGACTGCTGAGTCCTAGCTGGCTGTGCCTGAGGGGTCTGTGTCCTCTAATCCTATCTAGGACCCTGAGACTGCCACTATTTGGGCTTAGAGCCCTGATAACCCTGTGAATGCCTCTGTCTAGAATCCTAATGGGATCCCTGCTACTGAGACTGTTGACCCTTAAAGGATCCCACTGAATGGTTTTGTTTCCCCTTCCAAGGGGGTCTTTGCTATCTTGACTACTAGAATAAGGGGTTTCGATTCTGAGACCGATCTTGAGACTCCTGTCTAGTGCGGATATCCTCGGCTACAAGTGTCATCTCAAATGTCTCTTTGAATGTGGTAGGAAAGGCTAGGCGTACAGTGCCCTTAAGAGACATATTAAGTCCCTTAATGAAATGGTGGATACACAATTTCTCATCCTTCATGTAATTAACATATGGAAGGAGCTCAAGAAACTGACTCTCATACTGGGCCACTGTGAGGCCTCTCTGCTAGAGATCATGGAACTCCTCTACCTATCTCTATGTGAAATGCTCAGAGAGATACCTCTCCTGAAATCGGGCTACAAAAGACTCCCAAGTGAGTGTGTCAATACTCATTCCACCTATGGACACCTCCTACTCCCACCAAGTGGAGGCCTTCTCTCATAGGAGATGGACTGAAAGTCATGCCTTTAGATTACTTCCATAAGAGCGCAATCCAAAACATCTCTGTAAACTCTGTAACCATGCCTCTGCTACTAACCCATTAGTGGATCCCAAAAACAAGGGTGGCTGAAGCCACAATAACTCTCAAATCTCATCTCCAACATCTCTAGGGGGTCTCTCTCTGGCATGTATCTCATGCTCTCATGGTATTACAACCCGATGACCTGACTCACCCTCATGATCACCATGACCCTCAACAGACTTAGGTGGGGGACTCCTACTCCTCTCTCTACTAACTGCTCTATCATTTTTTGAAATATGTGCTTCCCTTTCAGGAATCTATTGCTGAACTATGGGTGGTAGTCTCTGTTGAATCACCCCAATTAGATTTTGGAGAACATCCAAAATATCCTGGTTAGGGATCTGAGGTGGTGGAGGTGGTGGATCCTCCTATTCTGCCCCAACATGTACAGCTCTATGACCTATACCTCATCGGCTAGCTCATGTGACGGAAGGCATCCTACATAATAATTTAAGTTTGAATGAGTTGAAACATAATGCATTAGGTTCCTAGTGTCGAAACATGGCTCTGATACCAAATGTCATGCCCAAAAAAATTAACCTACAAAACGTAACAATTTTTTTTTTTTAAGGTTCGGATAACAGAACCCAAGTGGGTACAATTTTCACTTTGGAATTTCCATTCAAGATGAATCCAATTCTATCAAAACCTACTCGCCAATGTTTATCCTTCAATTCCCTTGTGAATGAGGGCTTTAATTATCTAACCAATTTCATTCCAAAATAATAACCTAAAAGGTATATGTAACTAGGTTATATCTTTCGTATGTGATTTATTTAACATAATCGATAATTTGTCTACATTATTAGTTCATGAGTTAACCATATTAATAATCAAATTATATTTGACAATAAACTTGACAATGTGAACTAGCACAAAATGTTATCTAAACATCAAAGGTGGAATTATTTATACTACCATTACAAGATGTACTAAAGCCCTCTTATACATTAAATTAAATTAAATTAAGAAAATCAATTCATTAGGCCAAAACCCTATTAGCTAATTCACAAATTCATAATTTAAAAAAAAAATCTAAACTAACTAATATTAAAGATCCATTTTAAATAATTAACAATTGGATAAAATAGACTATTATTTTAATAAGTTGATTCAATACTAATTAAATCTGAACATGTTAAAAAAATCTATTAATTACTAATCCTAGCCAACTAATCTAACTAACCCTACTAATCTAAACCTATTTACCTACCAACCTTTCACATCACCCCCCTATCCCCAAGGCCCACTTGTCAAGTGGGTGCGGTGATGGAAATCCCAACCTATCCTAAGGCTTGCGTGAGTTTTATGCAAGGAGAGCCTTTTTGAAAAAGTCATGCACATGCTCCAAGGTTGAGGTGGGACCCACCTCAAGGTTTCCCCATTCCAATGTGCTGTAAATTTTATGTGAGGTCAAAAAATGGAGGCAAGGTAATATCGCATGGAGTGGGAAGGCTTTCTTGTCATAGGGATATGCATTGAATGTCATGTCAGACCCCAAGTACGCATGGAGGAGAGGAGACCAGTCTTTGGGGAAAGAATTAATGCCATGTCAGCCCCCCACATCCTACGCATGGTGGTAAAAAGTAAGGAAGGAGTATGTGGGTGGGACCCACGAGGATGCAAATCAAAAGTGAGACTTGATTCCCATCCCTACATTAATATCATTTTTTTTTGTTTATTTAATGTGACCTCTGCCACTACATACCTGCGCCCATTTACGGGAAGGAAATTGTTAAACAAGTTATGTTAGGAAGTCTTTTATTTATCTAGAAATTAGTAATTAACAACAAGGTTATGTTAGGGAGTTAGAATACTAACTCTAATTAGGAAGAGCATTTTGGGAAGGGAATATTCTCTATGGCAAAGAGAATTATTTCCCTTCCCATACAAATTCCAAAGAGCATTTTTGCTCTAAAAATCTGGGAAGTGTCATGGATATTATTTGGTTTTAGCTTCTATCATATTGATTTCTTGGTTTTATTATTAGAGTAGTAATTGTATGCATTTGAATTATTTTATTAGTGCAATACACTAAGTGAACTATAAATTGAATATTAGTATTAGTTAATTTTTACATTAATATACTAACTTGTTTGATTTACTATTATTATCAAGTTTATCTTTCCTTCTCAAGAATTGAGGTTGCAATAAAGATTTTAAGGTAGAGTGTTGAACCTATTGAAATAGAATATTGATTTCCAAAGGAAGAATGGAGTGTTTCTAACTTGAAAACTTACAATCAAATACATTACAGAGATTACAAGATTCATAAATCTACAAGATTTTATATGCTATGAAAAAACTATTACATTACCTTTCTACTCAATATTGGATATCATTCTACCATGAAAGATTAACTTCATTATTCTAAAGAATATAATACAATAGGCATGAAACTAAAGACTCTTTATTTACATTATGGTAATCTTTTAAAATATAAATACACATCTTCAAGATGGAAGATCTATACAATCAATGGATAGCATACAATATTTATTCCTTTAATGAAGCTATTACATAATGAATAAGAGCTCTTCACATCTTACTTGATAAATCTTTCAATATAAACATTACAACACTTAACAAGAAATGAATCTCAATACAAAAGGAGTAACCATGCAACATTAAAGTTTCTCTCACACAACTACACCAAAATAGAGATTTCTCTCAAGCTTTTCCACAATCATCTTGACTTCAAACCTATAAATACATGAAGAGAACCATGGGAAGCTCACCTCCCATCCTAGGTTTCAAGGAGACCACCCCCGAGCTAGGAGAATCGGTAACCAATGGGTGACAATCACACATCCACATACATGAATACAACAACAAAGAACACCCTCCCAAGGTTTGCACAAATGGTTTCACCATGAACCCATAACAAGGGGTGAAGGTGGATTTCCATGTAGGAGAATGCAAAAATTATACATACAAATAACACGCCTCTTCAAGGCTAAAACCACATACATCTTATCATCCAATCTTCTCCTTATCTCCCCCAAAATTAGGATCAAATACAATGGAATGCAAGGGACCATACACCTTGCACTTTTTTCCCCCTTCTCTCCATGAGAAGAGACTCTACACTATCATGGAATCCAACTAACCCCTTCCCCTATACATGGCCACTTCTTCCCTATCCAAGCGTGAGTAATGCCATCACACCCTTCACAACACTCCCATATTCAAAACATAGATAAAACCGTAAGCAAGAATTCAAACTCAAAATATATTTCCCTTACATTACAATAATACAAATACATTTCACATATGCAAGAGAATGAAAAGAAAAATACAAATCTACTTGTAAAAAAACAAAGCACTTTCATGGAAATGGAGACCAACCTTCACAATGTGTTATGGGAAATGAGTTTTGAGAAGAGCCCAATCCCTTATGTTTCCTCAATCCAAACCCTAATGTCTCTAAAATTAGAGAGTGGGTGAACACCCACTAACTCTACCAAGGTCCTCTAAAAAGACCTCCAACATCTACCCACCCACCAACATTAAATTCAGACTTGACCCTAAATTCCTTTGTCTTTTCCTTGTCCCCTATCATAAATGTCAGAATGGAAAGGAGTGTGGGTTTGGGAAAAAGGTCAAGACTTACTCCATTTTCGTAGCATGTGGAAAATGGGTCATAAAATGGGTCACCAAGGCCACTAGGGGGTTCTAGATGTGTTAAAAACATTCTTAACCCATACCCCTATCACTAAGGTACTAGGATTTTTCTAAATTTGACCCTTAGGACCTCTTTTTGGCTTCTAGAAGTGGCTAGAAAAGAATTAAATCTAAATGATCAAATTGGTGGAACTTTGCAAATATCTCCAACAAGGGGTTTGATTAGGTTCCTAATGAATCAGTTAGGCTTAGGTTTACATTGCCAACCTTAGCAGACATTTCATTACATTAACACATAACGAGTGTCAAGTGACACTATAAAATGACATAATACAACATTGACATGTCACTAATTACATAATGAAAACACCTAATACATACAATTTTATGGTCATGAATAAAATCACTTAACAATGAGGTTCGAACCTCTTCTTTAGGTTCAACCTTGGCTTTACAGTTTGCACATATGGTTGGTTACTGATTCTCTGACTGATTCTATGGTTCTCTTTCCTGCACACTAAACTCGAGCATCAGTATTCTAAGATAATAAAATCACATGCAATATACATATTCAATTCATACTTAGCAACATTAATCAATAAGCAGAATTAAATTCCTAGTTATAATTTTCATACAGAAATGTTTAAAACATAATAATTCCATAATCATCATGACATAACATCCATGAAATAATCAAGTCTAATCATGATCCAATCTTCTCATCAATTCACCTATTTAAACATGTATAATCAAAATCAACCACATGTTCTAGGTCTAATCCATTTCAAAATGTAATCCATACAATATAATCATCATCATAAACATAATATCTCAAGTCTCTGTCGGGATAATCAAAAAGTGTATCAATGTATCAAAACATAAAGTATCAAAGTGTGAATGAACAGTAATGCTATGATGGGTCAGGGTGAGGCCTCACACCTTGTTCTAATTTGAAATTACTTTTGTTGAGTAACTTAAGTGATCTATAACTATGAGGGAATGAAGGTGACTGGCAGCAACTTAAGGGTGTTTCTCTCGGTGCTGGATGGGAACACTACTCCCATTATTATGGATGATGATATTTCTATAGACCCCAACATTGCTAGTCCTGGGACTCGTACTAGAGTGAGTGAAAAAAGGGTGAAAACCAGTAGCACTAAGGAAATAAAAGATCTCAGAGAGGCTATCAAAAAATATAAGATGGCGATGGACAAATCTGCAGAGATTATGGAAAAAGTGACCTAACTATTTTCAGGCTTGTAATTCTCATCAGTTTAGCTTCTTTTTTCTGGTAGTTTGTGCTGGGGAAGTTTCTATTGTCTCCATCTTTTTCCCCCAGCAGTTGTTTTATGTTGTCTTTCCCTTTTTTGTAATGTTGCTTCCTACATATATTTTGTTCTAAATTGTACAGGGTTACGGTTCCCTTCAAAAACTATTTTAACCTCATTCAAAAACTTAAGTGATCTATAAGTCATGTGCTTTTTAGCCTTTTGCCTTTATCTCCTGATCTCGCAATCAAAACTAAATATTCCATCTGGTTTAGAGACTTGGTGCAAGATTATATCTCTTAATCTCGAGATGAATGGAATATGCTCTAAGTCATTTAGAGATTAAGTGCAGATGGTTGATCTTGATCTGATCGTGCAGTTGGCACGTGATTGCTAGATAAATATGAAGTTGGGTCAAGGATTCAGAGACTTAGCGACAAATGTGGATATAATTTTGATCATGTGGCTAGTGCTAGATCTTGTGACTTAACTCAATTTATATGAAATATTCAGTGATCCAGAGATTTCTCATTCGTGTAATCTCATAATATAACCTGAGGTCAAGACAAAGTTCATTTTTTCTTTGTCACGTGATCTCCATAAGAAATCAAAGTTAAGTGAAAGATTGCGAGATTCAGTGAGGACCATTGATTTTTTCTTAGATAAGTGGCTAGCACATGATCTCCAAGAAAATGCAAAGGTCAAGGTTTTCTTCAGCGATTAAGTGATAGCCGTAGATCTTGTTATATCTTTTACTTGATTGTGTGCTCTGCACGTGATCTCCCAATTAACTCATGAGTTAGTGAATATTTAAGAGACTTAGAAATAAGGCTAGTCACGTAATCTCCAGATAAACCTGAGGTTGAGACTAATTCAAGTAAAGCTTATTCTGAGATTCAGAGATAACTTAGTTGCATGATCTTAGAATGAAGGTGTGGTTAAGAAAAAAGTCTCAAGATTCAGCGCAGGTCATTCGATCAAAGAAGAATCAAGGGTTGTCTTGTAATCTCGGGAAGAATTGATAAGGTACATAAAAATTGTGAGACTTAGCGCTGATCATTGATCAAGAAAAGATCTAAGGTCTAGCATGTGATCTCAAAATAGAACCCGAGTTAGAAGAATTCTTCAGTGACTTAGAGATTCATTCAGGCATTGAATCTCCAAATGAACCATGGTTAGTTGTGGTTAAGTTAGAGCCAAGTCAAGTTTTTCATGGGTGAATCTCGATCGTTGATAAAGATAGAGATGTTTGTCTGACGTTGAATCACTAGAAGAAGTAAAAAATTAAAGAATTAATCAGTGATCAAGAGGTAATGGCTAAGATGTAGACACATGTTTAAGTGGCTAAGAGATCTATGGTGTTCGTGAAGTCTCGAAATAAACCCAAAGTAAAGAAAATCTTTCAGCAATTTAGAGATAGCCTTTATCTCTGAATCTCCAGACTTAACTAGAGTTAGTCCAAGCATTGTGAGATTGCAAGATAGCCATTAGTCACATTATCTTCAACGCAGGCTTGTGAGATTCAATGCAAGCTATAGATTAAAAGGAAGATCAAGGGTAGTCACATAATCTCTAGACAAAATGAGAAAGTACAAAATGGTTCAGAGACTCAGTGCAAGGAGTAGATCAAGATCTCATCGTGTAGTCTCTGTGTGATCTCTGAATAAACTAAGGGTAAAGTAAACCATTCAATGACTTAGAGTTGTCTTAGTCGCGTGATCTCCAAATGACTTAAGGTTAAATTAAGGATAAAAGTTGAGTTGACAAAAAAAGATCTGAACCATTAACATGACTCAAATCTAGCAATGTGTGCATGATCTCTGAATAGATCCATGGTTATTTGAAATGCTCAGCGATTCAGAGACTTAGTTAGTCACTGAATCTCCAGATAGAATCAGATTTAAAACAAGGTTATTCTTTTTCCTTAGTCACGTAATCTCATAATAGAATCAAAGTTAAGCAAACCATTTAGCAACTTAGCGATGACCTTTAATGGAGAAGAATATTATGTGGCTAGTGCTAGATCTCATGATGTAACCTCAGTTAAAGAAAACTCTCAGCGACTTGGAGATAAAGCAGTCACATGATCACAAGATAAACTGCGGTCTAAGTATTGTAAAATATTAAGGATTTTCTCTCATGCCATGTCAAGGAAATATTATGAAAAGTTAGGGCCTATTAAAGACAAAATATTCTAACACGGTACAAGTAATCTACTGAGCTGTGAAAATAAATAAAAATTGGCCAATCAGATAGCATGTCAAGCTTTTCTGCATATAATAAAGATTTAAAACTGAAAAAACACTCATGAATTTTCCAACTAGGCTACTCAAATTTGATTTCCTGTCAACTTCAAGCGCCACGACTAGGAAAGAATTGATGTTAAGACACACAGAGTTATTGCCGAAGTGATAGAGAAATGGTTTCCAAATTCTTGACTAGACTGGTGCATTCAATTTTCAATGATAAATAGACACAACCTTCGTACATTGTGATTACCAAAGTTTTCAAAGTACAGAGAAGAGAAATTGCATAAGTTTTAGAGTTTTTAGAGCGAATAATTGCTTGAGTTTCAGATTGAATTATAAGGAGAAGCCTGTATCTGAGTAAAGAATTGTTCAGAAGAATCAACAAAGATGAGTCAAGCTGAACCAAGCGGGGTCTCAACTAGTGGAGGAAGTAAAGATGCAGAGGACGAGTAGAAAGGGAAGAGGAACTTCTTAGATGAGTTTGTTACTCTGCTACCAGGAATGAACTAAAATAAAAAGGTAGACAATGAATCCTTTTTTGATGCTATGTCTGATTGTAGGGATCCCATCACTATCGGGTGCTCTGTTTTTCATTCATTCAATTATTTCTATAGTAATATGGATAGGAAAATTCCTATGTCAAACCCTTGGACATTAGGTCTTGCCAAGTTAATTGTCCTTGACATCTTTGTAGATGCTGACCTAGTGATAATCCTAGCTACAAAACAATTAGAAAAGGTGATGAGACAACCTTAGTGACCTTAGATAGGTCATCATCCATGAAAGCCTTCGATATTTATCATACCTCTTCCTCAAAGATAGACTTGAAGAAATTACAGAACAAATATGCCAGGGAGGTCACCATAGTCACTAAATTGGTCCAAGTCCATGTGCCTTGGTCAAACAGGAACTATGTGGCCCCATTACCTGTTTCAAAGGGTGCACCCTATGAGTTCAAAGACCTATGTTTCTACATAAAGTATATAGCATATGGGTTGTGTAGGGTTTTAGGCATAGATGGACATATTGAGATGTTGTCTGCAGACCTACTCATGATTATTTTGGATATTCAGAACTCTCATGCCAACACAGATTTTGACTACATCTAGTATGTCATAGACATAATGCATGAAGGCCTGATCAACATTCAGACGAAGGTTAAACCTAAGTTCATGCACTATTCTCTTCTAATGCATTTGATATTATATTTCAATGTTGACAACATGAACACAGACTTTCTAAGACCAAGAACTCAATTCCAAGGCCGACCAAACCCCATACAGTTATTGATTAGGGTTTGGAATTATACTTCTAATGAGAATGAGTTTTGTGGATTTGACAACTGGATAGTACATCCAATTCCACAATTATTGGGCCTAAATGTAACTAGGCTACCAGTCATAGCACTTCAACTTTTGAGGCCTTGCCAATATGTAGTCGAATGGGCAGGAGATAACATTTGGGGTGATTTCTACTATGAGAATACTTTTACTATAATTATGGTTTATGGATGATCTCAACCCCCACACATACTTCCTAAGTATGTACGTCCAAGATTGTCCTTGGTATAATTTATCTAGAAATTGATGTGGACAGATAAGTAGCACCTGGCTCCTCATAGAAAAGACACATTCACTCCTAAACAATTTAAAGTGACTAACTTCACAATTGGGAAAAGAGCCATGGATGCAGTGAATAAGTGGTTGGGCTAGTTTAGGATGAGCATGGCCTTGTACATGTATGCAGATCCATAAGGTTTCATCAAAGGTGCTAAGAAGCTACTGACCCCAAGCATCACTGCTATCAAAGAGAATGAAGAGTGCATTGAGGAAGACCTCATTATAAATATCTTGGAGGATGAAGAAGCAACAAGAAGAGCTAAACAATATCAAGGTGTGATAGGATTGGAGAAATAGATGAAGAAGGTTGGGATTCCATTTGGAGGTTTCTTCCCTAGATTTCCTTATATACAAAGACTCACACAAATGATCGAGCCTTATAGTACTTTATACAATCAACTTGAAGGATTGATTAAAGACATGCAAAGAGGTCCCAAGAAGCATTCATCCTCTAAGTATGAACAAGATAGTGAGGGATGATACCTAATACATAGCCCTCCCCCCGTAGATCAACTACCTAAAATAGAATAGAGCATGGAAGTGGACCTTACTGAGGTTCCTAACATTGAGGTGTCTAATGAACCCCCAAGAAAAAAGTAGAGAGTAGAACAAGGGGAGCCATCTCAAGAACAACTTAGGGAAAGAAAAGGGACAAAGTAAGTTCCCTGATCATTGGTGATAGGGAGTATCACCATCATCTTAGAAAAAGGATCAGGGAAGGGAATAAATTGGAAAATGATATACAATAAGAAGTGGAATTACCCCTTTAGCTATGTCAAGATGAGAGAGAGTTCCATCAAGAAGAATTCTTAAGTGATGATGCTTTCATCAAGACTGAGAAGTTAAATAATTTCTTGATTTGGAGGAAGCAGTAAGAAGTAGGAGAATAGCTACAATTGATAGGGTTTGATACAGTTCAAAGTGAGGCCCTACAAGCCTTGATAGCTTATGACCCTGAGAATGAAACACTAACCCCTAACAAAGGAAGAAAACTAGTCAAATCCAGTGGGATGTTGCTTGTGCCTGGGTGTGATTTGGCATCTGCTTTCATCATTGATCAAATAAAAAAGCAACCAAATGCCAATTTTTTTCTCAGACACAAATTGGGGAAATTATTAGGGGATGTGGATATGATCCTAGATCTCAGACATTATCCATCTGGTTTCTAGCACCAAGGACACAAAATCCTTCTTTGCTCAGTGTAGAGGAGAAAATAGATGGGGATAAGATCATCTAGACAGTGAAGAATACTATAGATTTAGAGATATCCCAGGCTATCACTCACTTTTCCCACTTGAATCAAGCAAAGATAGAACAACTCTCTACAAGGTATAAAAAATTATTTGATGAGTCTGTTGTTGTGATAAAAGATAGGGAAAGGTACTTGATTCAAATTAAGTCACTACAAGGGAAAGTGGAGTTACTAAACAAGAAGTTAGAAGAGGCTCCCAAATCTCTCTCCACTCCACCCAAAGAAGTTGTGGATGCTCAAGCAGAGACTACATAGGACTTCCCTCAAGAAATAGGGCAGCCAGGCCTAGATCAAAATGAAGTAGGATTAAATGCCTTATTGAACATCTTGTAGCACATGATAGATATCCTGAAGGGAAAAGTGGACCTCATACACAAAGATTATAGAAAGCTACTTGGCTTAGAGATAGAGGTCAAAATCCACATTACAACCTTGGATCCATACTTTGGCACTTGGTCAAGCAGGGGATCACTGTTTGAAAGACTTGAAGCCTTGCAACCACATAAGACAAATGTCATAGAGAGTTTTTGTCAAGTGGGAGAGATGATTGAAAAAATTGGAACAACATTGTCTTTCTTCAAAGGCAAAGCTAATCAAATACATGCAAGGGTTAGTATTTTTGGTCCAAACTTCAACAGATTTATTCCTCCAGTCAAGGGAGAAGATGATAAGATAAAGTTAGTAGAAGAATGGAGAAATGAGATTGATACTCTATTTCCTAGTAAAGAAGCATTCTTAATAGAAGATAGTGTCCTAGACATGGAAAAATTCAACAAAGCCTTGGATGAAGCATTTAAAGCAGAAGTAGAATTCATGAATTTTGTTACAGATTTCAAGGTCATAACTAATTCAACAACTATTGACCTGGATGTGATGGATGAAGGGTAAAGTGACACCTGGAACCTTATCAATGAGCATAGGGAGGGTAATCATCACCAAGAATAGTGTAATTTAGCCTCTATTGGTGGTCACTAGGTCTCAAAACAACCTCAAGAGGTTACCCAGAATATCTTTGGACAAAGGTGCCAACTGCCAAAGATTTGGAATCATTTCAAATCATCTACTCAAGTGTTTTCTCCACCGGCTGAATATGTAACTACAATTTTTTCTTTCAGTACTTTTAGGTTTAGCCTAGCCATTTGAAGCTTGTTGCATCCTTTCTCTCTAAGGATTCCAAGATGGCTAGTGCTCTATATATATAGAAAGTTGTAACATATTGTAAATGATGATGAATTAATAACTGCAAGGCAGACTTCTAATTTTTGTCTATTTTCAAGCTTTTGTCTCTCTGAATGTATTGAACCAGAAGTATATTAATAAAATATAGTGAAGTTTCTTGTTTCACATCAATTATGTCTTATTTTTTTTATGTCTATGCTCTTGTATGTTTAATCTGTTAGGCATTTTAAATGTACTGGTTATAAGGTAATAGTGCAATCATTTGTAAGTTTCTTTCAAGGAGGGAGTGAATCTTACGAGCAGTTCCAGAGGGCTAGATATTTGTGTAGGAATTTTATACATGGGTGTGGAAATGAGAATGTGGTTTGTAAGGCACTCTGTTTGAGTTTCATGTGTGTTTCAATTAATTATTTTATGTGAATCTATATCTCAATTGACTCTTTGCCTTGGATTGGGCACTAGTCTAAGTTTTGATAAGTAGTTATCATAATCAATCTTAAATCAAAACAATCATTTACATTTTTGTTATTAAGAACATATTTTGTTTAATCAATTGTATTGAAGAATAAAATTAAATTTGATGATTCCTTGAAGAGAGAATCATTAGTTTAGCCTTCTTGAGTCTAGAACTCTAAAAAGAACAAGGATGAAAATCCTTGTTTCATTTTTATTTTCCCTTGCCAAGTTCATGGTATGGCTTGTTAAGCTCTGCATTAAATTGGTAATATTCATTTGCAATATGTGTTATCAGTTAATGTAGTAAAAGGAAAGAGACAAATCACTATAACCCTTGATCCACTGTTAAAGATTACTGAGAAGTAGTAAATTATGAAAGGTACACCTACCTAAGTTTGTGGAGCTCAAAGAAGAAGGAAGATTAATCCTCATCAATTAGACTTTTACTTGTATGAATCAAGATCTGGGAATCTAAGGGTCAAGCATAATTTATATATTGATATTCTACAAGAAAAATTACTAACACCTCCTATCATAGATCTCATCCATGGAAAGTTCCATCAGCTCTTCCACCATCATTTGACCTAAATGATTAGCAATAATATTTACTTCCTTCTCTAGTTGTTTCTCTCTTTCCTTATTATTATATTGGTTACCTCCTTCTTGATCTCTATCTTCCTACTTACCTTCTTCTTCTAATTCTTTATTATTAAGGGTATTGACCATTCATCTGATAATTTCCTTACTATATTATAAATCTACCCCTCTTTCTGGGATTAGATCTAAACCTAGAAAGTTGTTCATATTCTCAAGTTTTGTCTTCTCTATCTCATTCAACCCCCTTCTTCCTTCTTAATTATCATTCTTGTAGTATGTTGAACTTATTTCTTAGTATGTGTTGTTTCATCTTCCCAAATAGATTCTTCCTCTCCTTCTTCAATGAAACTTAGGTCTTTCCCAACCAACCCTCTCATTTCCTCAGTCTAATTTAAAATGTTTTCCACAGAGTCTTTGTATTCCTCTATGTTGATATCCCCAACTATCTCTTTATCCATTGATTCTTTTTTATCTATTAATGTCTTATCCACAATCCATGCCTCCTATCATTCCTTATTATCTTGATCCAAATCTGAATTAATGATCCCTTTATTAATGTTATTTTTAAGGGAATCATGGTGGTCCACACCTCTAATGGGCATCAATTTTATTTTATCATCCTCATATAATGATGGATGCATGTCATTTTTGCCCACATAAATCATCTTTTTTGTTTATTCCTTCTACCTACCTCCTTCACGATTTGAATTAGAGAAAAAATAGGTACCTATCATAGTTAATTTATCCTAATTCTCCACAATTTCACCTTCTTCAATATTACTATTTTGATTTTGGGCAACATCTTCTAGAATGAAACCTCCCTTTTGTTAATTGAATCAAATTTTAACTTCCTAATTTTCACTAAGGGGGCATTCCTACGCTTCAAACTTGTCAATTAGAAGCATTCAAAATTGATCCATTCTAAAATTCCACACTAATTTCAAAGGATAATACAGTTTGAATAAGAATGCCTATCTTCCACCATTCCTGCATAATTCCCTTACTGGTTGCCAAGTTTTCTAAGAATTTTCTTATTTATTAGTTCTATTGGTAAATTGGGAAGTAACATATCTTGTTCTACTTCATATTCAAACAATTTTATAGGGGTAAAAATGGTTTCCAATAAAAAAAATCAAACTAACACCCTTTAAATCTAGGAGATTCATCTTTTAATAGTCGCCTTTTCAATTCTGCCTTATTACAATCTATATAAAAAAATTCTTCAAAGAGGATCGTGATACTTACCTACCATTTGAAAGAATTCCAAAACCATTTGGCTATTCGTTCCACTAGGTAACCAAAGTCGTTCCATCTGCAAAAAAACCCAAATTCCTTACAAAGTTTTTGCATTTGTTCTATTATCCCATCTTTGATTTTCAGAGTGATGTTGTCAATGTTCTTAGGGTTAGGGTTTTCATGTTTCCTCCATGGTCGATCCATGGTATTAATGTTCCAATTATTCAATTTCTACTATCTAGGGCTTGACCACGGGTGATCTCTATTCTTTCCATTGGAATCTTAGTTCTGGATATTGGAAACTAGTTTTGAAGAACCTTCCTCCAAAGACTGCAGATGATGATAATGATTATGACGTGGGTGGATAAACTAGGTCGGTGGAAAATGTGTTGTTTCCAAAGAGGAACCCTACTTTAGGTTCCTTGAAAACCCCTACGTTCTACTCATAATGTCCATCTAGAATTGACCATATTCCACTCATTATCATCACTAGATGGAGGAAGGGGAGCCTACCTCCTCCCAAAATCCTGTGAAAAGCCATAACTTGCATACTTTGTTTTTCCATAAAAGGATAGTTTATTTTACAGAATTGGAAAATTGTGCTAATGTATTGGAAAGTCCACATTACTCGATCTAAGACATCCCTGTATCCTCGATTGTCCACAAAAATCTACCAAAGATGAGAATTTTTTAGTTTTTTTTACAAAGAAATCCATTCTTATTATTGTCAAACAATGGGGATTTAGGGATCCTAGATCCAATACATGTAGAAGGGCCATAATTCTTTCTAGGAAGATTAGTGGAATTCTCCAGAGCAGAAAATCAGTTGCCTTTTTGTCTAAATGTGCATGAGGAGCAAGTTTTGTATTATTCTCTATCTGAACATTAGCAAATTTTTGCCAAATATTTGCAGTGTGAGCCATTTTTTTGTGGTTTTGATTACATAATTATTATTATTAATTAGTATGCATATTTATGAGTGTATGTTATATTATTAATGATATTTATTTAATAAGTGGGTGAATATATTGTGGAAAGAATTTTAAATATTTTAATTAATATAAACCTTTGTTTTAATTTTTGTTTATTGGGAATTGGTTGCATTCTCGTACAAGTCTTTAGGAACGCTTTTTGAATGACTTGGATTTTCATTTTGAGGGGGACGTTGATTGGATTTTCAAAAAAAAATTGAAAGTGTGAAGAGGGAATTTTGAATGATCTTTCTTTGAATTTTATTGATATTGGAGAGAATTTATGTAGTGACTTTCGTAAGTATGTGGAGTGAGGAATTGGCATTGGATTATTTTTCTTTAGCTTTGGATTTGCTGGAGGGTGTGTGGAAGATTCTTTTGCTCTACATTGAAGTTTGGACTTGATTCTTCACTCAGCTTCTTCATTTGTTTCCTTTAACCTCCACAAGACCTTAGGTAGGGATTGAAACCCTCTTGATTATTATTTGATATTGAATATTGCAATTTATATGATGTTAGAATGCTATGTTGAATTTGTACTTTTGGTTTCATGAGACATCTGAAAATATATGTTTATTTTGATTTGTTTTACTATGTTTTCCTAGTTTTTCTTCCAATTTATTTTTGGGAAATCTTTATTAGTTTCATTTTCCTTAGTCTAGGATTTGAATTGGTTGAGTTTTTGGAAAGAAAATAGGGAGATCTAACTGGGTCTTAGCTTGATTTTGTTTCCAAAGATCAATTAATGCTCAATTTTGCATATTTGTTTTCTAGACAACCATTTGCATGTGTATTTCTAGGCAATTGGGTTGGTTAATTTACAATTATATTGCAAAAAGTTGTAATTATGTTGTTTAAATGTGCAATTGCATTGCACAATCTAGTAGTTTCATTGAATACTTTTTATTAAAGGTTTTTTATTTTTTAGGGTTTAGATGCTTACCAGAGACATAAGGGTATGTTTGTACCTTGTTTTTGTTAGAAATAACTGAGAAGCGGGGGGTGAATTAGTGGCCTAAAAACTATTCCAATAAATTAACCCAAAAACTTAGTACCAAAATATTAAGCCTCTAGTTATCTTCAGTCCTACAAGATGTATGCCTTCAAATAAATTTAAACAAAAACTACTGCTTAGAGTTCAATGTTTAAACCTTATTCTTATGTTTACCGAATAACAGTCTTTCATTTATTGAAAAATAGTAAATTGCTTAGTGTATACCGATCAATCCAGATATAGTTATGTGTAATGAAAAACACTAAAGTAATGACTCATAAACACATCGACACATAGATTTTTAATGTGAAAACCCTGCTAAGGGAAAAACCACTTGGGACTGGTAACCCAAAATTTTCACTCTTCTGAAGTGAGATCAGTGAAGAGCCAACCCTGTTAAAGGTTACAAACACAATGTTAGGTGTGACCTTGTTAGAGGATTTGATAGATTAGTTTGTCACTTGATATCAGGCATCTCTATGCTACCTTCTATGACCAAACCCTGGTTTGTCAAATGGTATCTGGCATCTCATGCTATCTTCATGATCAAAATTTTTGATACTCCTTGGGATGTATCTCAATATGGAAAGGATCTTTAAATCCTTCTCGGTTAAGAGAATTTTTGAATCAATGGTTAAAATGAAATAGTAAATGATGTGTTCACATATACAACTATAAACTTGCAGATTTTTAGATCTATTGTAAGCTCATAATACCTTTCTGATCAATGTATCTTTTCAATACCTTTGCTCCACTTCTTTCTTCTTGGTGATGTTGTGTTTCTATGTTTCTTAGTGTCCGCAAAAATCTTTAGCTCTTTCCTCAGCTTGATTGATCAGGAATTTATAAGTTGTTCTTCATCAGTTTCTCTTCAGCATCCTTCTTTTTCATTCACTCCCCTTAATTCATAATGAATTAAGTTGTCTCTTTATCGACATGATATCACCATTTCTCACTTCTTGATTTTCTTGTTCTTGGTGTGATCTACAATCTTAGTCAATCTTTCTTTAAATCTTAACTCATGTTTTAACTCGTAGAAATCTTCTTTCCAACTGGATAAAACAACTTTAAATATTTTACTTATCTCTGGATTTATCTTGTCAATGAAAACAATGATAACAACTAGTTAAGTCTATCTTTAGCTCTGTCAGCTAAGTATTTTGTTGTTTCTAAACTTCAGTTGATTTCATTGTTTTAAATCTTTGATAGCTTTGGTCAACACTTAAGTTCTCCTCGATCTTCTCTATCGGTGTTGTCTGTCCATCGAGGTTGTCTATCCTTCAGGCATCACTGTGAAGTTCTGCTTGTCAGTTAACATTGCAATTCTAGCTGTCGGTAATACTTGTGATTCTGCTCCTCGGTAATGCTTGTCGGTCTCTTTGCTCGGGAAGCACTGTGACTTTGCTTTCGGTTATCTCTATCCGTCGCATTCCACTAACCTTCGATGTTTGTAGTCACTTAGTGAATTTTTGTCTTTTATGCATTACTGGAAGCATAATCTTTCTCTCCCTGAATCTCTCAAGTATTTGACACTTTGAATTTAACCAATCAGATCATATCAATTTGACATCAATGAAAATACAATCCATTAACTGATTTAATGTCTTGCATTATATTTCTTCATTTTTATGATCAACTTAATATCTTCAAACATTTAATCAGTTGCATGTCATCAATCTCTCCCTTTGGCATTGATGGCAACACACTACATTATCACACTATATTATTACAATATGAAATATAACAGTTGAAGTTCATCAATCTCTCCTATTATAACTAATACAATTTTCTGACTCTCGATAAGCTCATATAGCTTAGATTTGTTTCTTGCAGAGTGTATTCTTCAATCTTCAATCCCTTTACTGGATAGATGTATCAACTTTTGATTCTATTTTTGATATGTGCTTCACCTTGACTATTCCTCTCCTTGATCATCTCTTTTTCTTTTGATACAAATCTCTCCCTTAGTATGTATTCTCTTCCTTCTATTAATTCTCTCCCTTAGATGGATATTTCATATGTAATCAATCTCTCCATTTGAATATTGATTAACTTTCCTTTTGATTCTTAGGAATTTCTCTCCATGGATAATGATATAATCTTTTCTGATAATGAGATATTCTCTCCCTTTTGATAATGAGATAATCTCTCTCCCTTTGACAACAATGCCAAACAATTTTCTTCTATATGATCTTCCATCTCTTTATATAATATATTCCTTGAATTTCCCTATCCATCAACAATACAGTGACTCTAGTGTTTGGTGCAGATTTGTACCTTCTTATGTACAGATGTATTTTTTGTTGTCCATCTCGGTGCTTGCATCAACATGAATGATCTTGTGATTTGTGTATAGGATGATGTAGCCTCCTAGTCAAATTACTGACCGATAGACAAGGGTTGGACCCCTAGTCTCTGTCTTAGGTACTCAAATGTATCTTTTGGCAATGGCTTGGTGAATATATTTGCTAACTGTTCCTTTGATTGAACATATTCTAGTATCACCTCTTTTTCTTGCACTTATTCTCTTAAATAATGATACTTGATTGCAATATGCTAAGTCTTAGTGTGCATGACTGGATTCTTAGAAATGTTAATTGCACTGGTATTATCACAATAGATAATCACTGGTTCAATAATCTTCATATTCATTTCTTCCAGCAATTGTTTGATCCATGCAATATTAGAGCAATTTATAGCAGTAGCCACATATTCTTCTTCTGTAGTAGAATGAGAGATGCATCCTTGCTTCTTACTGATCCATTTGACAATTCTGTCACCCATGAAGAATGCTCCTCCAGTTGTGCTCTTTCTTTCATCAATGTTTACAGCCCAATCAACATCTATATAGACTTGTAGCTCAAATTTTCCTTCTCTTTTATACCATAATCCATAGTACTCAGTGTTCTTCAGATATCTCAGAATTCTCTTGAGATCAACTTCATATGTGATTCTTTGGGATTAGCAAAGAATCTTGTAACTATTCCAACTGCATGTGCTATATCTGGTCTGGTATGAAAAAATATACATTAGTTTGCCAGTCATTGATCTATACAAGGTTTGATTTACCTCATTTGATTTGTCTTCTTTTGTTAGCTTACATCTGGTAGCCATAGGCGTTCCAACTAGTTTGGAATCTTTCATCTTGAATATCTTCAACACTTCCTTGATGTATTTGGACTGAGTGATATATATGCCTGCATCTTGTTGAAGAATCTGTAGACCAAGAAAGGACTTGATCTCCCCAAACATAAACATTTCAAACTCTTTTCTCATTTCATTAGCAAAGGATTTGCATAACATTTCATTTCCCCCAAAAATGATATCATCAACAAATATTTCAGCAATCAGAATATTACCATAGGTGTCTTCTTTTAAGTACAGATTGTTATTTTACTTGTTCTTACAAATTAAATGCTAATGAGATAGGAGTGAAGTCTTTCATATCAGGCTCTAGGTTCTTGTTTCAATCCACACAAGGATTTATGTAGTCTACATACCATGTTTCTCTTGTTTGGATCAACAAACCCTTCTGGTTGTTCAATGTATACCTCTTCTTCCAGTATTCCATTTAGGAATGCAGATTTGACATCCATCCAGTATACCTTGAATCCTTTGAATGCAGCATAATCAATTAATATTCTTACTCCTTCTAGTCTAGCAATGGGTGAAAAGGTTTCTCCATAATTAATACCTTCTTCTTGTGCATATCCCTTGCATACTAACCTTGCTTTTATTCTTGTGACTTCTCCATTTTCATTCAGCTTATTTCTGAATATCCATTTGGTACCAATGACATTCTTGTCATCTGGTCTTGGTACTAGTGTCCATGTATTGTTCTGCTCAATTTGTTCTATTTCTTCATTTATAGCACTTACCCATTTTTTCATTCTCAAGTGCAGTATTAACAGATTTAGGCTCAAAATCACAAAGTAAACATCTAGTTTTTAGTGACTTACTTCTTGTTCCCATTTCAGCCTTCTTGTTTCCTATGAACTGATTCTGTGGATGATGTCTTCTGACATACTTGGCAAGTTTCAATTCAGCTCTTTGTCCATCAATCTGATCATCATCTTGACCTTCATTTTGATCTCCATCGCTCGGTACATCACCTTGAGGATTTTCTTATTTTTGGTAAGTACAACTTGATGCTCGGGTGCAATGTTCTGTTGCTTGGGAGTGATACACTGTTGCTCAGGTAGAGTGTCAGGTTCTTCAGTATAAACTAACCTACTGTAGTCTTCTGGTTGTTTTCTTCTTTCCTTATCATTATTTTCTGCAAATTCATCTATCATTACATTTGCACTTTCAATGATCTTGTTAGATGACTTGTTAAGACATTTATAAGCCTTGATTTTGGTGGAACACCCTAGAAAGATACCTTCATCACTTTTGGAGTCAAGCTTTCCATTTCTATCATCTTTCAAAATATAACATTGACTACCAAAAATTTTGAAGTAACTTACATTGGATGTGTAACCATACCAAAGCACATAGGGTGTCTTCTTTGTGTCCTTCTTCAATTATACTTTGTTCAATGTGTAGATAGCAGTACCAACAACTTCCCTCCAGAAAGTTTGAGTGATACTTTTCTCAATCATCAATGTTCTTGCACAATCAACAATTGATCTATTTCTCCTTTCAGCAATTCTATTTTTTTGTGGTGTTCTCGGTGCAGAAA
Organism: Thuja plicata; assembly: GCA_018584345.1. Taxonomy (NCBI): domain Eukaryota; kingdom Viridiplantae; phylum Streptophyta; class Pinopsida; order Cupressales; family Cupressaceae; genus Thuja; species Thuja plicata. Next base: position 3,257,624 of record MU225359.1, read on the forward strand.
CCTGTCTTTTAATTCCAAGCTCATTATAGAAGTTAGTGAATTCATCTGAAATAAATTCCCTTCCTCTATCTGATCTTAAGAATTTTAATTCCTTGCCACTTTGTTTGTCTACCATAGCCTTATACCATTTAAACATCTTGAATGGTTCTGGTTTATCTTTTAAGAACATAACTATCATCATTCTAGGATAATCATCTACAAAGAGAATGAAATACTTATCTCTATAGTAACTCTTTGTCCTCATGGGTCCACATAGATCAATATGGACTAATTCTAGAATTGCATTAGATGTATGGGCTTTACTCTTGAAACTAGACTTTTTCATCTTACCTTTTTGACAATTATTGCACATGATATACTCGAGCTTTGTCATGATCGGTAAGCCTTTGACATTCCTTTTATTGCTTATCTTTATCATGTTGTCAAAATTCACATGACATAATCTCTTATGCCACAACCATATTTTTCCATTTCTAGCCATTAAACAAGTAGTGTTTGTATCATCAAGATAGAAAAGGTTACCTTTTGTTTTCTCACCAGTTTCGATCAACCTTCTTGATTCATTAAAGCTCTTTTCTTTCTTATTATCAAATGCTACTCAGTGACCTGTATTGTTTAACTTTGAAACACTTAACAGATTATAATTCAGTTCTTTTACCCAGTAAGCATTTTCACATTTGATCAGTTTATTCAGCATTGTAGTTCCTTTACCTTCAACTGGGCAAGGTGTGTCATTACCCAATCTTACTGATCCACCATTATAGTATTCAAAAGTTTCAAATTTTTTTTTATCACTGGTCATGTGGTGAGTGCAGCCACTATCTATGATCCAAACATCATTCTTACTAACTTTAGATATGAGTGCAGTTTCTACATACCTTTCTTCTTCTTCGTCTGAATCATCCTTCATGGCCACAAATACCATCTCAATGTCTTCATCAGATTTGGTGTCAGTATCATTAGCTATGTTCTCATCTGGGTAACAATCTTTCTTCCCTTTGTCCTTGTAGTCTCGAGTATCTCTTCTGTCTAGTTTTTAGTTGCTATGGTAATCTCTATTATCACCTCGGTCAAACTTCTTTTCATATGTTCTGTCATTACTTCTGTCATCTTTTGTTCTGTTATGAAATCTTGCAGCAAAGTGTCCAACCTCCTTACAATTAAAACATGCAAGTGGTAATTTACCTTTGTATCTACCTTTTCCTCTCTGCAGACTTCTTTCCATTAGTGCTTGAATATCATCAAGACCTTGATCCTCATTATCACTTTCACTATCATTTCTAATAGTGTGTCTATGACTTGACTTACTTACTTTCAAAGAATATTTGAATGTAGACTCTATAGATGATAAGACACTATTATCAAAGTTATTCATCTCAAATGAAATCATTCTACCAATCAAACTATCTAGAGTAACAGTATTGTTTGCAACTACTCTCATTTCTTATATAGAAAATACTCTAATAGCATATACAAGTAGTAAGGTTCTTAAGATTTTACTTACCACTATCTCTTCTTCAAGTACGCCTCCAACTCCTCAGATAACATTGACTACATCTTTGATTGTGCAACTATACTGAGTGATATTTTCTCCTTCTTTCATCCTTAGGTCATCAAACCTTCCTCTTAGGATTTCTGCCTTAGATCTTGGTACATTAGCATCTCCTCCATGTGCCATCTTCAATTTATCCCACATTTTCTTTGCAGAGGTGCAGGTTTTGACATCTTCAAACTCAGCATCGAAGAGTGAGGAAGCAAGTTCTATCATCATGTAATTATACTCATGCTTTTCTCTCAATTTTTCAAGGGTGTGAGGTCCTGTAGGCAACACATATTCAGTATCAAGGTGCTGAGTAACATCATTACCAATACCTGATAGATGGATTCTTATTCTACTTTACCATGATGCAAAGTTGTCTTTATTCAACTTGGGCACATCTCGCTTGTTCATCTTGTGATCTTTTTATTGATTTGTTAAACTCCCTTTCTAAACACACAAGATCTGATAACAATTGTTAGAAATAACTGAGGGGGAGGGTGGGGGGTGAATCACTGGCCTAAAAAATATTCCAATATATCAACCCAAAAAATTAGTACCATAATATTAAGCCTCCAGTTATCTTCAGTCCTACAAGATGTATGCCTTCAAATAAACTTATCAAATAACTATTGCTCGAAGTTCACTATTTAAACCTTATTCTTATGTTTACCAAATAGAAACCTTTCATTTACCAAAAATTAGTAAAGTCCTTAGTGTATACCAATTAATCTAGATATAGTTATGTGTAACGCAAAACACTAAAGTAATGAATCATAAACACATTAACACATGGATTTTTAACGTGGAAACCTTGTTAAGAGAAAAACCACTTGGGACCGGTAACCCAAAATTTTCACTCTTCTAAAGTGAGCTCGGTGAAGAGCCAACCCTATTAAAGGTTACAAACACATTGTTAGGTGTGACCTTGTTAGAGGATTTGATAGATTAGTTTGTCACTTGATATTAGGCTTCTCTATGCTACCTTCTATGACCAAACCCTGGTTTTTCAAATGGTATCTAGCATCTCATGCTATCTTCATGAGAAAACCTTTTGATACTCCTTTTTGAAGACAATTATTCAATTGTGTATTGTCATTAATGTTACACATGTATTTACACTTATGTAGTGATGTTACACAAATGTCTACATTCAGACTGAGCATAGTTGGTGAATAGAATGAGTTATTTAGTGTTGAACGAGTTCAGTCGGGCATTGAAGGAAGTTCAGTGTTGACCGAGTCACTCAAGCATTTCAGTCTTGGTCGGGCATTCAATGGCAGCCAACTAACAGTGATTTATATTCTATAATTAATTGGTTACATGAGGCCGACTGAATTGTGATTTATTATTTAGAAGTATATTCAAGCCGACTTGACAAGGCTTACCATATAAATGAAAGGTCAAGTTTGGAATGAATGTGTGTAAGAAGTAGAGTAAGAGAAAGACAAAGAAGAAGTGTGGAATTCTGTAATATGATGAGTGACGGTGAAATCAGATAGGATTCTAATTGAGTTCAGATCACTCAGAGCTGCAATAGAACATATGATCAGCAAGGATCAAGTTATAATCAAAATAGAGATCTGAATCAACAAAGTCAGTTTCTTACACATATAGGTTAATTCATTGTTACTTTCTAACAATTGTAGCAGTGATCTAAAATCTCTTAATGGAGTAGACTTAACAACCTTTTTTTAAATCCTCTCACAAGGTAGCATTTCTATGTTGAAGTGTTAAAGACCTCTAACAAGGCCACTCCTCATAGGGTGATTAAATCCTTTAACAAGGTCACACCTAACAGTGTGTTATTGTAACCTTTAATGGGGTTGGCTCCTAACAGGGCTCACTTCAGAAGAGTGAAAAATAGTTACTAGTTACATTGGTGGTTTTTCCCATATTGGGTTTCAATGTTAAATCTTGGTGTCACCTATGTATATGTTATTTGTTTTATGATTTATATTTCTACACTCAATCTCTAAAGTATAATTGCATTGGATATTATAAATATTTCTTTGATACCCGAGTTACAGAAGAATATCTTAATTAACCAAGTAACAGTGTTAAAGTATTTAAGACATTTAGGGGACAAAAGGATTTGTTTTGGAGTAACTGATTCACCCCTCCCCTCTTAGTTACTTATCTCATTTCCAACAATTGGTATCAGAGATTCAAGTGCTTTCAAAGAAGGTTTAAATGCCTAAGATAAAGATCAGAGATGTCTTACAGAAGGGAGATTCCAAATCTAAACAAAGAAAATTTCCTAGCATGGCAGGAGCTGATGAAGCTACATCTATCTACTATCGAAGATGCTGGTTTACAATTTTTGGAGAGAAAGTATGTGGAACCAACAGGGACTATTACTGTGGAACAGATGATGGAACAAAAGCATCATAGCATAATGATGATTGATATAGCTTCTTCACTTAGCTACTCAGAATTTGATGAAGTCGAGGACTACCCTACAGCCTATGATATGTGGAAGAAATTACAAGAAATTCATGGAGGAGATGAAATGTAAGGAGAGCCAAAGCAGAAAGTCTAAGAGGACAATTTGACCAGATGAAAATGAAATAAGGAGAAGAAATTACAAGATACAATGACAGAATCAAGAAGATTGTGAGTGCCATCTGAGCTACAGGTGGAATAATTGAAGATACAACAGTGGTCAGCAAGGTACTAATAGCTTTACTTCTTATCTATGCTATTAGAGTTTTATCTATTCAAGAGATGAGGTGCAATAAAGATATAACTCTGGATACATTAGTGGGAAGGCTTACAACTTTTGAGCTGGACAACTTTGACAATTACTCTCCTAGCTCTAGCAATCTTGAGTTAGCATTCAAAGCAAAACATAACCTTGGTAAGAAGGATAGATACTCAAAAGGGAATAAAATTGAAAGTGACAGTGATGATGAATCTGATGATGAAGATATTGACATCATTGAAGCATTAATTGCAAGAAGAGCTGCAAAAGGAAAATACAAAGGAAAGACACCATTGATTTGTTTCTCATGCAATGAGGTTGGTCACATTGCTACAAAGTGTCTGGACAAAGAAGACAAAGATGAGAAAAAGTTCAACAAATTCAAAGGCAAGAAAAATTTCAAGAACTACAAAAGCTACAAGGATAAAGGTAAGAAGTCTTGTTATATTGTTGAAGATTGTGACAGTGATGAAGAAGAAGAAATGGATTATATTGTTGTTAAGGATGAGTCAGATGAAAAGATAACACTTTTCTCTCACATCAATAAAAATGACACATGGATAATTGATAGTGGTTTTTCTCATCACATGACTGGTGATAAGACAAATTTTGAACATCTTGAACACTATGATGGCGAGAGTGTCAATTTTGGGAATGATGAACCTTTCCCTGTAAGAGGAAAAGGTTGCATTGTTATGACAGAAGGAATCAAATGTGATAATGCTTATTGGGTTGAAGGATTGAGGAGAAATCTATTCAGTGTAGCACAACTGAACAACATTGGCTTCAAGGTAGAGTTCATGAATGGTAAGCCCAAGCTCCTGGATGGTAAAGGAAACCTAGTCGGAACTGGTAGGCAAACAAAAGGTAATCTATTCTATCTTGATCTCACTGAAGATTCATGCTTTATTGCACAAGTAGAAGAAAGTTGATTATGGCATAAAAGGTTGTGTCATGTAAATTTTGATAATCTGGTAAACATAAGAAAGAACAAGAGAGTCAGAAGTATTCCTATTTTGAAGAAACCCGAGTTAGCAATATGCAAACAATGTCAAATTGGAAAGATGAGCAAGACTAGTTTCAAAAGAAAGAATTAAAATACTGATGAAGTCTTGGAATTGGTACATACTGACCTATGTGGACCAATTGGAACAAAAATATATACTGGAGAGAAGTATTTTATTATGTTTGTTGATGATCATTCCAGAATGATGACTGTCATGTTTCTCAGAGAGAAATTAGAAGCTTTTCAAAAATTTGAGTGGTATCTTGCAAGAGTTGAAAAGGAAACAAGAAATAAACTAAAATGCTTGAGATCTGACAGAGGAGGAGAATTCATTTATAATGAGTTCAATGAATTCTGTAATGAGAGAGGAATAAAAATACATGTATCTACCCCTGGTACACCATAGCAGAATGGAATAGTAGAGATAAGAAATAGATCCATCATGGATTGTGCCAGAACCCTAATGATTGAAAATAAAGTTGCTGCCAAATACTGGAAGGAGGCCATCAACACTACCATGTTCACCCTGAATCGAGTTCAACTAAAGAAAGGTAGTAAACAGACACCTTTTGAATTATGGCATGTATATAAACCTAATGTTCATTATTTCAAAGTATTTGGAAGTAGATGCTACATCTTGAAGGAAACAAGAAATGGAAAACCAGATGCAAAAAGTGATGAAGGAATATTCCCAGGTTACTCATGTAAAAGAAAAGCATACAAATGTCTGAATCTTACTGTGTGCTAAAATGTTGACACACATCTATGAATCATTCCATCCAAGGTTGCTCAAGAATGAGGCCTCAAATATCGATCCATAGCTCTCTAGTCATGGAGTGCAAAGATGTAAAATGGAGGCCCTCAGATTGACCTAATTACTGCGTATGCAAGTACACCATGAAATGAGAGATTCAAATGCATGAAAATGAGATCTACTCTATATGATTGCAATGCATGAAAATAAATTAATCAAAATGATAACAATGCATGATTAATCTATGAAAGGAAATACAAATGCAAGTTTAATCTATGAAAATAAACATGAATCTAATCTACATGAGTAGCCATGAATGCAAGAAGAAGAAGAAAAGAAGAGAGA
>MU225359.1:3264019-3287628 GCA_018584345.1 Thuja plicata
AAGTGCTCAAATCCTCCTCCAAAATTGCTCTCCAAACCTGCAGCATAACAATACTATGAAAATCTAATATGAAAATGAGAAGGAGAGATTTCCTTATAAAGAAAAGTGAACGGTTGAGATTAAGAGGCAAAAAGAATTGATCAATGGTTGAGATTAAGAGGCAGAAACCCACCACTTAGGAAGATGTGATGAAAAAGGGATTTTTATTTAATTTATTGCATTTTTCATCAAATAAAGTGCTTTAAGTGAGAATTTTTATTTATTTAATTAAAATAGGGGTTTTCTTTCAATTAAATAAATTAGAAGAATTTTATTTAATTAAATGGGAAGAATTTAATTTAATTAAATAAGAGAAATTTTATTTAATTAAAAAGGAGAAATTTACTTTAATTAAATAAGATAAATTTTATCCAATTAAAAGGGAGATTAAATCTTTTAATTAAATAAGATAAATTTTATTTAATTAAAAGGGAGATTAAATCTTTTAATTAAATAAAAAATGATCAAACCTTAGGAAATATTGAAATAATTGATTTAATTACAATTTGATCAAGGAAATTGATTTGAATTGAAAATGTTGTAAAACATTGATTCAGGAATTTGATAAAATGATAAAATGATAAAATGATAAATGGGGGCCCACAGTCTAGGCAACCATTTTAGGGTGCATACACTTACTACTCATAAAGTCATAGAAAGCATACATGTCAATATTGATGAGTTTGTAGAAAAAAGTGAAGAGAAGAGAAGTAAAGAGCCTGAAGACTACAAGAACTTTGTGTATTATGAACCTGATACTATACCTATGACTCGAGCAATGGTGATGGGACATCAGAACTGATGACTACTAAATATACTAGCACAAATTGTGCAACCCCAGTTGCAAACTGTGCAACCTGAGCTGCTGGTAAAAGAGACCGAGTCATAGACAGAGGGAACTGAGTCACAAGAAGAGGGAACCAAGTCACAGATCGAGGAACCTGAGTCACAGATAGAGGGATCCGAGTCACAGATAGTGGAAATCAAGCATCAGATAGAGGAACAAGAAAGAATGTCTAAGAATGACATACCTAGTGGATCAAGTCTAGAATCTAGAATGAAGGATCCAGTACTTTCAAAATATGTTAAAAGGCACCATGCACCTGAGTAGATAATTGGAGATCAGACAAAAGGTGTAATGAAAAGGAAGAAACTCAAAGGTACATGCTTACTAAGTGAATTTGAACCTAGAACTATTAAAGATGCATTGAATGATGAAAGTTGGATAGAAGCAATGAATGAAGAAATCGAGCAGATTGAGAAGAACAAGACTTGGACTCTTGTGCCCAGGCCAAAGGACAAGAATGTGATTGGAACCAAGTGGTTTTTAGAAATAAGATGAATGAAAATGGTAAATTTTCTAGAAACAAGGCCAAACTGGTTTGTAAGGGATATGCTTGAGAAGAGGGTATTGAATATGGAGAAAATTTTTGCAAGACTTGAAGGAGTCTGAACTCTTCTGACATATGCTGCACATAAAGGATACAAATTATATCAAATTCATGTGAAATATGCATTTCTTAATGGAATTCTAGAAGAAGAAGTCTAAATTGAACAACCTGAAGGATTTGTTGATCCTAGCATAAGGAATATGGTTTGCAAGCTACACAAAGCATAGTATGGATTGAAGAAAGCACCCAGAGCCTGGTATGAAAGAATGCATAGTTATCTAGTAAGTATTGGATTTTAGAGAAACAATGATACTAGTAGCATGTACATCAAAGAAGGACCACAAAACAAAATACAGTTAGATGAGATATTTGTTGATGAAATATTAATCACTAGTTATGATGACCTATGCAAAGCATTCTCTATAGCTATGAGTAAAGAATTTCAGATGTCTATGTTTGGTGAGATCAAATTCTTTGTTGGATTACAAGTACATCAAATGAAGGATGGTATCTACATTACTCAATCAAAATATATCAAGGAGATACTTTAAAAATTTGGTATGGAAGATTCCAAACCTGTTGGAACACCCATGTGTACTGGACATAAATTGTCTAAATATGATGATTCAAAAGAGGTAGATCAGACCAACTACAAATCCATGATTGGAAAATTGCAATATGTTGTTCACACCCAACCTGATATTGCATTGGCAGTTGGTATTGTTTCAAGATTTTTAGCTAATCCCAGAGATAATCACCTAATGGCAATCAAAAGAATTCTGAGATATCTGAAGGGTACTGAAGACTACGGTTTATGGTATAAGAAGGGTGGAAAATTTGATTTAAAAGCATTCACTGATGTTGATTGGGCTAGAAGTGTCGATGACAGGAAAATAACCAGTGGTGGAGCTTTCTTTCTTGGACAAAGATTAGTGTCTTGGAATAGCAAGAAATAGAATTGTATCTCCCAGTCTACAATAGAGGCAGAATATGTTGCTGCAGCAGTGAACTATTCAAACGTCATATGGATCAAGCAGTTGTTGTCAGGAATGAAGGAAGAAGTAAAAGAATTAGTTATTATCTACTGTGACAACACCAGTGCCATTAAAATTTCAAAGAATCCTATGATGCGCACCAAAACCAAGCAAATAGCAATAAAGTATCATTTTTTGAGGGAATTGGTATAGAATAAAGAAGTAAGGTTGGAATATGTTAATACCAGAGAACAAGTTGCAGACATATTCACCAAACCTTTACCTAAGGATCCATTCTTGTATCTTAGAGAAAAGCTAGGGGTGCTTCCCCCAACTGAAGCTCACTAAAATATAGTTTAGTGATGCATCAATCTGAGTGATAGTGAAGATCTATCAGTTGATGTAGGTACATCAGAGAACATTGTAGATGAATTTGTACATTCAGGTACATTACAATTAAAAAGTGAAATAGTAATGACTATTGATATTTGTGGAGATGGTGTCTTTGGCATTTGTTGTCAAAGAGGGAGAGTTTTCTATAATACATAAGAATAAGATAAAAGAGGGAGATTTTGATGTCAGAGGGAGTTTTTGAATGAGAATCAAAATGAAGCTAAAGACATTAATAAAATTTTATGTTTCTCTACAATTCTTTGTATCATGACATGTTGTGTCGCCATCAATGCTAAAGATGGAGATTGTTGAAAACAATTATTCAATTATGTATTGTCATTGATGTTACACACGTATTTACACTTATGTAGCAATGTTACACAAATGTCTACATTCAGACCGAGCACAGTTGGAGAATAGAATGAGTTATTTAGTGTTGACCAAGTTTAGTTGGGCATTTTAGTCTTGGTCGAGCATTCAGTGGAAGCCAACTAACAATGATTTATATTCTATAATTAATTGGTTATATGAGGCCGACTGAATTGTGATTTATTATTTAGAAGTATATTCAAGCTGACTTGACAGGGCTTACCATATAAATAAAAGGTCAAGTTTGGATTGAATGTGTGTAAGAAGCAGAGTAAGATAAAGAGAAAGCAGAAGTGTGGAATTCTATAATATGAAGTGTGAAGGCAAAATTAGATAGGATTCTGATTGAGTTTAGATCACTCAGAGCTGCAATAGAACATCTGATCAGCAAGGATCTAGTTATAATTAGAATAGAGATCTAAACCAGCAAAGTCAGTTGCTTACACATACAGGTCAATTCATTGTTACTTTCTAACAATTGTAACAGTGATCTAAAATCTCTTAACAGAGTAGAATTAACAGTCTTTTAGTAAATCCTCTCACAAGGTAGCTTTTCTATGTTGAAGTGTTAAAGACCTTTAACAAGGCCACTCCTCATAGGGTGATTAAATCCTTTAACAAGGTCACACCTAACAGTGTGTTATTGTAACCTTTAATAGGGCTGGCTCCTAACAGGGCTCACTTCAAAAGAGTGAAAAATAGTAACTAGTTACATTGGTGGTTTTTTCTCATATTGGGTTTCCATGTTAAATCTTGGTGTCACTTGTGTATATGTTATTTTTTTTATGCTTTATGTTTCTAGAATCAATCTCTAAAGTATACTTGCATTGGATATTATAAAGATTACTTTGACACCCGAGTTACAAAAGAATATCTTAATTAACCAAGTAACAGTGTTAAAGTATTTAAGACATCTAAGGGACAAAAGGATTTGTTTTGGAGTAACTGATTCACCCCTCCCCTCTCAGTTACTTATCTCATTTCCAACAACTCCTTGGGATGTATCTCAATATAGAAAGGATCCTTAAATCCTGCTTGGTTAAGAGACTTTCTGAATCAAAGGTTAAACTAAAATAGTAAATAATCTATTCACATATACAACTATAAATTTACAAATTTTCAGATCTATTGTAAGCTCATAATACCTTTCTGATCAATTTATCTTTTCAATACCTTTTCTCCACTTCTTTCTGCTTGGTGATTTTGTGTTTCTCTGTTGCTCAGTGTCCGCAGAAATCTTTAGCTCTTTCCTCAACTTGATTGATCATGATTGTATGAATTTTTTCTTCATCAGTTTCTCTTCAGCATCCTTCTTTTTCATTCACTCCCCTTAATTCATAATGAATTAATTTATCTCTTTATAGATATGATATCACCATTTCTCACTTCTTGATTTTCTTGTTCTTGGCGTGATCTGTAATCTTAGCCAATCTTGCTTTAAAGCTTAACTCCTATTTTATCTCATAGAAATCTTCTTTCCAACTGGATAAAATAGCTTTAAATCTTTTACTTATCTCTGGCTTTATCTTGTTGATGAAAACAATGATAACAACCTGTTAAGTCTATCTTTAACTCTGCCAGCTAAGTATTTTGTCATTTCTGAACTTCAGTTAATTTTTGTGTTTTAACTCTTTGATAGCTTTGGTCAACACTTCAGTTCTCCTTGGGCTTCTCTGTCGGTGTTGTCTATCCGTCAGGGTTGTCTGAACTTTGGGCATCACTTTGAAGTTCTTCTCACTGGTTAACATTGTAATTCTAGCCATCAATAATACTTGTGATTCTGCTCATCGGTAATGCTTGTTGGTCTCTTTGCTCGGGCAACACTGTGACTTTGCTTTTAGTTATCTCTATCCGTCGGGTTTCACTAACTGTCGGTGTTTGTAGTCACTTAGTGAATGCTTGTCTTTTATGCATTACTGAAAGCATAATCTTTCTCTCTCTGATTCTCTGAAGTCTTTGACACTTTGAATATAACCGATTAGATTATATCAAGTTGACATCAATGACAATACAATCCATTAACTGATTTAATGTCTTGCATTATCTTTCTGCATTTTGGTGATCAACTTAACATCTTCAAACATTTAATCAGTTACATGTCATCAGTTTTGTCAGTGTAATTGATCTATGTGGTCAAAATTATGGCTGATTTTAAGATTTATTATGTTACTGTCGACACTTAAAAATGACTAATTGTTCTAACACAATAAGTTTACTAACATTCCTCTACAATTATTAAATAATATTTATTATTTAATTAATTTAGTCATGCTACGATAATCTAAACTCAAAACCATCATTTCTCTATAAATTTTTTAGTTAAGTAATTTTAATTAATTACTTAATATTTTATCAATTATTCACCTATAAAGTAATTAAATAATTAAACATTATTTAATTATTTCCTGTGTCATTATATTTAATTAAATAAACATATTATTTTATTAAATCTTTTCTTTCATTATTATAATATTTATGTAATAATTAAATCAATTTCCCTTTTATAATAATATAAATAATATTTATTTAATTAACTAATTATTCCTCTTATAAATAAATAAATATTATTTATTTATTTATATTCCTCACATGTGCAAATAAATAAACTCTTTTATTTATTTAAATCGTATTTATCTCCTCTATTATGAGTGTTAGTTAATTCCACAATTCTCTCTCCTAACTGATCAATTAAATCAAGTTATCTACTCTTCTACTGCACCTCCTCAATCAAACTCCTCAATGAAATCAATTAACGCATCCATCTATTCTGGAAACATGCAATCAATTAAGTTCAACGCCCACCCACTCTGAGTTCAACTCTTCAATCATAGACAATCAACTCACCAATCATGGAATCTTGATTGGAACCCTGAAAATCTATATAGTGAGAGCTTGTTTGTCATATTTGGTAACCGCAAATGCTTTGAATTCTTATGTTGGCACATCAAGCACTTGTTTCTAGGAGCCCATATTGCATAGAGAAGGAGAACAATGAAGGAGGACTTTTGGTTTGCATGTCCATGCATTTTGATTGATTTCATTATTATTTGATGATTATGCATATTGTTATTTGCTTCCTCTTTTGATGTTGGGAATACTAACTACCTAATAGATCTCTTTGTGGTTGAGGTTTTTTATGTTATTACAGGCTTCTACAAGTACCTATTTATCCCTTATTACAATTGGTGAACCCGACATGAAGCACAAAGGTTCAAAAACCTAATTTTCTATTTTTCAAGACAGTTTCAGAGTTAATTTTATGTAGATACAGTTTAAATTGACGCACTTACAGCATTGAATAGACACACTTGCCTATTGTTTAGTGCTTTGATTTGTTTCTTTTTTATTTTTATCATTCTATCTAGCATTTTATTCGCTGGGATTTCTGCTTTAAATCCTAATTAACTCACAACAATCCCTATTTCTCATACCAAAATATTCATCATAGACTTATTAATTTTGGAAATCAAACTGTTGTTATTACTCTATTTTTTCTTTCTATTTTGACACAGGAACATATCTCTATTTCACGGAGTTACCCTCCTAAATTGACGCAATTGCAAATAGAACGATGCACTTGGTAGTTTGTTTCGACGCAGTTACCTATCTACATTAATGCACTTATAGACTTAGATTGATGTACTTGCTTCAAAAAATACAAAAAAAGTTATCTTCTATCTTATTTCTCTATGATATGTAAAGTGTAATTTCTATGGTAATGAAAAGATGCAGTGGGTCCCAAAAGCATAAAAAAGCTAAAATTCAGGAGGCCATTGAGTAGAAAAAAAGAAAGCAATAGATTAAACAGAGAAAAAAGGACCAACACATAGATTGAGAATTGACGCACTTGAAGAGGAGATTGGGTACGAAGGTATTATACACACTTATATGGACAAGGTAAGAAAAATTGTTGAGAAATTCAATTGTCATTATATCAACACTAGCACACTTGTGGATTAACAGATCTAATTGCTAGGGTTTTTTATATTAACAGTTTCTTTGCAACTTGTGGCATGGAAAAAAATTTAATTTTTCCTAATCTAAAATCAATTCATTCGTATTTTGGTGCTTAAAACAAACAGTGTATGCTCAAACATCACAAATTCACTTTTCATATTTATGCTTAAAATTAACGTGTGGTTAAAAAATTGAACAAAGAAAAGTATATCTAGATTTGGTGCATAAAACTGAACAATCAAACCCTCATATGGTTTAGTGCTTAAAATAAACCAGCCTACTTGTATGGATGATTTAGATTAGCAAACATTTGCCTTTTTGGTGGTGTTGCCTAATCTTAGTCTAAGGTCTTTAGGTCCTTAGGGGTAAAATTTTTCTTTGGTGATCTACTTCTCATTCATCCTAAATCCTTCCATAATGTGCTTATCTGCTAAATGATTTGCCTTACCTATTTGAGCCTAGCAGGTTTTCAATCTTTCTGCTTCATTCAGTGTTTAGGTTATTTAGGTATGTCGAGAAAGGGACAACTTCATAGCATCTTTCGAATGAGAAGTAGCCACCCTCGGATCTGTAATGCTCAACACGTTTTTCTAGAAGAAAAGCATGTGTTTTATAAGTGATTGGTAAAACTTTATTCTTAAAAAGAGTTTTTCAACTCTCGGAGATATCAAGTTGCGGAGTAGTAGCAGCGATCATGCAGTTTTTGGAAAAGATGGTCTCAAAGGTGCAAGCCCGATACAAGTGAAAAGAGAAGATAACAGGCCAAATGCCCCCGGCGAAAAAGAAGGTGTTTAAGTGCACAAAGGATAAAAGGTGAAGCCGTCGCAATACTTTTGCAAAATAAAGGAAACAGGCTTACAAAAAAAGTATTCTTTTATGTTCTCTTTCCGCACATGATAAAATGGTCTAATGTTCGTTCATTTTGGCATCGGAAGGAAAGTATGTTCTTTTTTCGCAAAGACTAAAGTTTTATTTTGGCAAAAGCGGCTAATGAACATAAAGATAGGTGTAAGATTGAGGATTTTGAGGCTGTTATGTTCTCTAAAATGGGAATTTCAAATAGCCATTGATAATAAAAAATTAAATGCTAATGCTGTCGTTGCATCCATTAGGTCACCTTAATGTCATTCATGTGGCACCAATGTTCGGATCTTAGTGGCTATTTCTTGAGCATTTGCCATCATTTTCTGCTCATCATTTTGAATAGCAAGTCATTTGTCTTCACTCATGTTCTCAGTTTCACAGTAAATGGTTGTTAAAGCTTCTGGCTATGATAGATCAATTGGTATTGAGAGTGAATTGAAAGAAGTTTCTCACACATCTCTAAGATTCTTTGATCTTAGAGATTTACACAAAAGATTGAATTCTAATCCAATTCACCCTATTATGCAGAAGCTCAAGGATAGTGCTCTAGTAGAAGCTGCAGGATTTCCAATGGCAGTTCAAGCTCCTGAGCTCATCAGAGAATGTATAAAGAAAAATGACCCAGCTACAAAGAAAACCCTCTGTCCAGATCAGTCAATTTTGCTAACGATTGATAAATCCCTAATCCAATCCACTTTCGGCATTTCAGAAAAAGATGTGTATTGCGATATCGACTTTGGTTCTTCTGCGTATATGTTCAATGAAAAGAAGACTCTAAGGAGGGAAGACATGCAGAGGACCTGGTTCCAGACCCCTCGATCAAAGAAAATTAAGATGCCAAAGACTCTCTTTAGGACAACCCTAAAGAGGGAAATTGTTGATATCCTAGCCCTATTGACCAGATTGGATGGAAAGCCTGAGATTTTAGATCTCGTTGAACATAATTTCTTGTTCAAACTATCTGTGCTAAAAATATGTTTATTGATTGGGCAGAAATTCTGTGTGAGAAGCTTGCATCCTGGATGAGCTCTTGTCAAGGATTCAAACAATTCTACATGTCTTCTTATTTGATTTACGCTCTGGCGACTCAACACCTGTGGCCCGGCTTACCAGCAATCCAGAACTTTGAAAACAAGACCAAAATTTATGAGTTCTACCCAAATATGCAATTGTATCAGAGCTTTGAGGAGTATACTACTGTAAATGATGCATTCAAAATGAGACTCTATCAGGAACTTCAAGGTTTCCCAAAAAGAAGATTCTTTCCAGAGGCCATCTCGGCAATCAGTCAATTTCGATGCTCTTTCATCCAATTCCTGAGTTTCTCTTATCTTCAGATAGGAGCCTTCTCCAGATTTCCTAAGAGACTGCCTGGTATCCTGAAGATAAGGTAGTCTTAGTGGAGCTTTGTCGACAGATATTGGAAGTGAACACTTTGTGTTCAACTGTGAAGAAGATCGCCAAAATTTCCTTCCCCGTGGTGGTTGGTCCATATTCCTATGTGTCCAGATCTGATGCCTGGAATTTAGTAAAGAGTTTGAAGATAAGATCAAGCTACCTAATTATGAGGTTCTTATGCCTTAATATGATCCTATGGGTTTTGTTAGAGATCACCTGAATCTTGGACATGCCTACAGACATGTCCCAGACATTGAATATTTCTTGGCTTGAATATTTCTTGGCTGAGTGTTTTAATGAGTATCAAACACAGGAAAAACTATGGTCCCATTTAACTTTAGATGAAATTACAATTTATAACCTTGCCATTGATGTGTCTAATCTTGCAAATGATGGTCACTTCATGTAACCTTCATCCTACAACCAGATCAAGGTGTTTCCTATTTCTTCCTCTCCACCAACTGGTCCAGTGATTGATTCATTGGAGCTCCTCATGAGGGGCATTATCAAGAGAACCAACAAGTGGGTAGAATGGACCAGAGTGTGACAGAAAAGAACTTTTGGTGCAGGTTCATCTGGAGGAATGACTTCAGGAGCTGAGCAATCATCTTCAGTAGTTTCTTCTTCTATGGTGCCATCAGTTTCAACAGGTGCAGCGCAATCTTCCGGTCAAGGAGGTGACCAGCCACCGGAAAAGAATGTTCCCATCATTTTGACCTATAGAGATGGTTCACTTCCAAACATTGGAAAGGAAGAAGATAGGGAAAAGGAAAAGAAGAAAGAACAAGAGGTGCTGGCAACCAAGCCTCCCTCACCAAGTCCAGTTATCACCTGTGATGACACAAATCCCATGGATGGTTAGGATTCCTCTCGGCAGGTAGACACTCTGGCCCTTTCAGTAACCAAGATTTCCTCCTTCCTTCTTCCTCCTTAAGAAAAATGGACTCCTCCAGTGGCCCAGAAGCTGTTTGATCCTACGGCTCTTTAGTCTGGAATCAAGGTGCTATCCATAGACTCATGGTTCAAGGAAACCATTGAGAAGAAGAAGAAATTACATGATGAGGCCATTTCTTCGAAGGACCTGATCTTTAAGGCAACCTCATCTCAGCCACTGGAAAAGAAGGAAAAGAAGCAAAACACCATAGCGGCCCTTTCCCATGACTCCACAATTGGGCATATGCTAATGGAAATAGTAGAGCCACAAAAAGAAGGAAGGTTTCATGAACTCTCAACTCAGGATTTCCAGATTAAAACAGTGGACCTAGGGGTTCTAGTGCATGACTCGATGGTGAATATCTAGAGAACCACCAATGAGTAGATTCAGGATAGATTAGAAGAACCCTAAGCAAACAAGGAAGTCCTCAAGTTCAAAAATAAGGAGCTAGTAGAGTATATTAAATCTACTCTTGGCACTACTTCCTCTGCTCAGTTTGATCCTAATGTGGAGGAGAATAAGAACTTGCTACTAAAGTTGTAGCAAGAAAGACAGTTTGGTCAAATTGGCAGAGCATGGATAGAAGTGATAAAGGTTCAAGGCCCCATTGTTATCAAGAATTTGGGGAATATTCTACTTAGTGTAGACAAATTGAAGGATACAACATCAAAGCACCAAGAAACCATCTATAATGCATCCACTAGATTGACAGAGCAGTTAGGCACCTTGCAGGAAGTGCTTGATATGAAGACCAGTGTTGCAATCTCTAATGGTATCCTCAAGACTGGATAGGAACCATTATTTCACTAGAGGCAGTCTGTAGAGTTCATGATTGAGAACTCAAATAGATTTGTAGATGAACTCAAAACTATGGTAAAGTTAGTACAAAAGGAGATGGACAAACTGTTTGAGTTTTTGAAAGTATTGCACACAGAATCTCAAGTTTTCATAAGTGACAAGTTGGTGAATACAGAGTGAATGAAAGATAAGTTTCTTTCTTTCACAGATGAGATTGCGGATCCAGCCAATTTCCAAGTGTCAAGAATCGGTGAGCTCTCCACAATAGATGATGTGATAAAAAAGGAAACAGAGAAGCTCCAATCCCAGATTGCCAGGTTGGATGAACTGACAGAGATGCATAATTTTTGGATGGTCCGAGCTGACAATATAATCATTCCAAATGCTCAGGATTTGGGCAAGGTAATGGATGCAATGAAAGTTTACAGAGGAAAAGTCATTACATAGAAGATGGCATAGAATCTGTTGACCTTTGTCGTCTTCCCAACTTTTGTATATTGTAGCCATTTTTGGCATTTTGTCAACTTTGTCAGTTTTTGTAACCGACCAAGTTTATTATTAGAATGTTCTCCTCTGAATACTGTAAAGAGGAAATCATTTTTGAAATGGATCATTTTGGAGAAGACCTATTTATGTAAATTTCTGTAAAGTAAATAAGATCGATAAAAATTACTTTGGGCAAACCCCTGTAGCTGGGACTACTGTGTGCAACTCTGAGTTCAAAGTGTTTTTTGTTGTTCATTAGAGTCATTTGTGCGAGGTTTTGAATGAAGATGATTATACTAGAAATTGAATGAATAAGTAATGAACCGGGTTTTGTTATTCTCATTTGGTGGATTGTATGTTTACTATCTTTAGCATAAGTACTCTGTTTTCATTTGATTGCACATTCTAGTTCAATAGATTAGTTCTTGCATAAGGATTTAGGAAGAAAGTTAACAAAAAATGAGATCAAGATAATCTAGGTATTGTCGAAGTTTCACAGTCTTAGCGATTCGGGAATTACAATGTTACACTTCCTTTCTTCATCTCTGCTGGTAGATAGTAGTTTGCATTCATCCTGCACTGCATAATAGTTTGCATTTCAGATTGCATGTCTTTGAGTAAGTCCCCATTCATTGCCTAAGTTGTTTGAAGCTTTGAACAACTTGGTTGATCCTCTTCTGCTCTCTAGTTAAGAGCACACCCCTAAAGATCGAAAGACAAAATTCATTGCATATCTTTCACATAAGGCATATTATACCTTTCAAGTCAAGGGTCATTGATAGATTTCCACTATTGACACAGTCTATTGTTACTTTTTGTTCTACCAAAGCCATCTTTGGGTATTTTCATGAGTCATTTTATAAATCAAATTAAAAGTAGACAAACTGCAAACCAACAATTTTTAGCGACTCTACTGGGGAAAAAGTCAAAATTTTCTTAAGTTTTCTTAGTAAGTTTTTCTGTGGCTTTACTAAGTGACTTAGAACTTATTTTTTTGGCATTCCTAATGCTACATTATGCATATCACTCTTAAGGAGAAATGGTACCACCTCATAAAGAACAAATCCCACTAGACCAATATATAAGAATCAACTTTGAGTTAGACAGAATAGAGGCTAACATTGAATATCATGAAAGAAGATTCAGAGCTGCGCAGTTGTAGTAATCAGGTTGAGTTACTTTGGATCCAAAGTATACCCAAAGTGTCTGGAGAGAGGGACATAAAGATCCTGTGTTCAAAGAATTACAGAAGGCTAAGTTCCCCTTGTTAGAAGACCCTCTCAGAAGAGGAAGAGCCAATGTCTAGGATCTTATTTTTCTAGGTATCTATGGTGCCCTCTTGCCACTGCCATGCCACGTTTCCTAAATTTGTAGCCATTCTTCTGTCCCTCTTGTTGTCCACAATACTACCCTGTTACTGTGTAACGACCTCACTCTTCACGGAGTAGTTGCTCCTACCAATATAAATTTTTAGGCTGTGCCAGTAACCCTCCCTGTTTCAATGGTCGTCCCTTGGGGTAATGTCATTGGGCCTCTTCAGCTAGGAGCTAATAACGACTTACCTCAAGCTTCCCAAAAGAACTTTCCAAAGTTTAATGGAGATAGGAAAGTATCCACTGATGAGCATATTGTAGCCTTCTTCACTGCGTGTAGTATTGTAAACCCTGAGCATGAAGACATGGCAGTAAGAATGTTTGTAGAAACTTTGATAGAAAATGCCACTGACTAGTTTCAACATCTCCCTATGGGATGCATAACTAGTTGGAATGATATGAGAAACTACTTTGAAGCTCACTATAAAAGTACAGAGGATGAACACACACTCCTGACTCAGCTCACTCAGATAAAGAAAGAACCTAGTGTTCCCATGCGGGATTTCACTACAAGTTTTAACAAGCTGGCTAATAGGATCCCTGCTACTAGCAGGCCTACAGCTGACAACTAGAAGATGATCTTTATTATTTCCATGCCTCCTAACATTAGTTTCCAAATCAGATGAGCACATGTGGCTAATTTGCAAGCCACTCAGGCTCTTGCAATTCAATTAGAAGATGACCTTATAGCTACTGGGAAATGGAAGCGAGAAGTGTAGAGTGGTGCCTCCACAAGCTCTATTTCTGGTGTAACTAAAAATATTGAGGCAATGCTTCAGAAATTGTCTAATGAGATGATTTCCCTTAAGTGGAAAATGGGAAAATCTACCTCATCCTTCCAACAGCCTTACCAGGATATTCCCAGAAAACAAAATGAAGGAAAATGTTGCAGTTGCCACCGGCTCAGCAAAAACTCGCTATTGAGGTAGCTAAAAGCATAATATGTGTATTTTTCATCTAAGAGCTGACCATGATGGTAATAGTTGTCCAGAAATGAATAGATCCAAACAACTAGCTCCCCATGGCGACTTCGGTAATTTCTTTTTGGAGTATGAATTTTATTCTAAAGTCGGAGGTGATTTCTTTGCCACCATGGATGGAATTCAAATGGCAGTAGAAACAAGAAGTCAAAGAAACAAAAATCTGGGAAACTCTTTTCCTCCCCAAAACATTGCACTTGGTCCTTCAGTTGGTGCACCCAGAGCTTCTACTTCTTCATCCTAGAAGAAGGATCACTCGAAGTTTGAATCAAATGGTAAGTCTTTGTCTTCATTTGATATAATTCAATATTGCAAGGATGCCAAGATCCAAGTGTCTCCATTAGAATATCTAAAAACTCATCCTACTGAACTTCAAAATCTTGTAGATTATTGTAAAAGTGATGCTATTTCCATAGTGCAGCCTAATTTGAATTCTACTGTTAGTGATGCACCCCCTTGTAGTGGCCCTCTAAATGGTTAAGAACCCATCCTTCCCTTGCTATTTCAAGAAGAAGATTCTTCAGTTTTAGCCACAACTCCTGGCCAGAAGCCTGACCCATTCTATGTCTCTCTATTTGTTAATGGTCATAAAATAAGCAATTGTATTATTGATTCCGAAGCCTCTGATAATGTCATGTCTGCCTCCATTGCTAAAGCCCTTGGATTGACCCTTGCCAGAACCTTTGGCCATTGTTATTCAATGGATTCTATGCAGGTTCCACTCATAGGTTAGGTAAAGGATGCACAAGTTTCATTGGTCGCACACCCTACAAAGAGGATGAAGCTAATCATCCTGGTAGCTGATATCCCAGCTAGCTATGGTATGCTTCTAAGTAGAAGCTTTTACAGAGACAGGTGGAGAAATCAAGATGGACTGGTCCCATGCTATTATCCTGGTGGGTACTAAAAAGATAAAGTTGGAGCCTGAGGAAAAGGCCAAATTCACAGTCAGGAGATGGAATTCAAAAACTATATGTTGTTTTTAGATTTTGATCATCAACATGAAATGCTAGAAATTACTAACAATCAGGATATCTAGACATTGGATTTCGACGGTAGTTGTGCTACTACAGGGTTAGGGGATGGCGTAGTTCTTATTCCCCCAGAAGGAGACATGACACAAATTTCTTATAAATTATAGTTTAAGAACACCAATAACATGGTGGAATATGAAGCCTTGTTGCTAGGCATTGCTTCTACGAAGCAAAGAGGTGTGAAAATCCTTAAAGCACTCGGTGATGCAGAGTTGATAGTGAGGCAAGTTTGAGCGCAATACTCAGTGAAAAATGTGAGATTGCAAAGTTATAGGAATAGAGTTTGGGACAAGATTGAGGAATTTGATGCCTTCTCAATCCAAGTTGTTCCAAGAGAGCAGAACACTAGAGTAGATTTGTTAGCTGCCTCAACTTCACTTCTCCTCCCGCATCCAGATATAGGAGATAAGCAGTACAAAGTTGAAGTTCTCTTTAGAGAGAATGTCCCAGATAATGTGGATATTTGGCAAGTCTTCATTAGTGACAAGCAGATTCAAGCTTTCATGGAAGGATAAAATCAGTTCAGTCATCAATATTTTGAAGAGAGTTCTAGTACCTGTAAGGATCTCTCTCCAGACAACAAGAAGGAGTTAGAGTTTGGAGAAGAATAGTTAAAAGGTAACAAAATTCCTCATCACCTAATCTCCCTTTAATTTTTTTTTGATAGACATGACGCATATATTAGAAAAGAAAGAGATAGGAAAGGTGGTACCTCAGGGAATTTTGAGGGAATGAACATAGGCATTGAAAATAAACCTAAGATGATAAATATTGGCAGTTGTTGCACAAAAAAGGAAAGAGAAGAGGCTAAAAACCTACTCTCCCAATACAAAGATGTGTTTTCCTGGGGCTATGAAGACCTCAAAATTTTATACAATGGTGACTTCAAGCACAGGATTCCTCTCAAGCCTGAAGTTGTCCCTTTCTGGCAGAAACAACGAAACTACAATCCTAAGGTCTCAGATGCCATTTTTAGAGAAGTTCACAAGATGTGGAAGAAAAAATAATCTACCCCATACATCACTCTACATGGATAGCCAACATCATGCCCTTCTGAAAAGATAACGGAGAAATCAAAATTTGTGTAGGTTTCCAGAATCTAAACCAGGCTTCCCTGAAGGATAATTATGCCTTACCCAACATGGATCATGTACTGCAAAAAGTTTCTGGATCTAAAATGATGTCCATGTTGGATGGTTTCTCAAGTTTTAACCAGATTGAGGTGGACCTAGAAGACAAGTATAAGACAGCATTCACCACTCCTTGGGGAACATTTTCTTATAATAGAATGCCCTCTGGGCTTATCAATGCTGGAGCTACCTTCTAGAGGGAAATTAACTCTTCATTTGCAGACCTCCTAGATAGAATAATAGTTATATACCTGGATGATTTAACACCCTTCTCTAAGAAGAGAGAAGATCATTTGAAAGATCTTGAGAAGGTGCTAAAGAGATGCAGAGACCATGGCATCTCTCTTAATCCCAAGAATTTTGTTTTCTATGTCACCAAAGGTAGACTGCTAGTTCATATTGTTTCCCATGATGGAATTTGAATTGATCTTGAGTGCGTGAAGGCCATCCAGCAATTGAACCTATCAGCAAGAAAATTAGGAACAAGATCATTCTTTGGGCAGGTAAATTTTCTTAGGCGGTTCATTCCTGAATTTTTTGAGATTAAAAAATGCATAATTAATATGGTGAAGGGTAGTCAAAGTTTCAAGTGGAATGAATCTAGGAAGAAGTCCTTTGATTTAATCAAGCATGCTATATCCAGAGAACCTATGTTGGTGCATCCGGATTATACCAATGAGTTCATATTGTACTATTATGCATCTACTCATACATTGTCTGCTATCTTGATGCAAGAGAACAATGAAGGAATTCAGGCACCTATAGAATTCATGAGTACTCCGCTCAAAGATCATGAACTGAGATATTCTTAAATGGAGAAACATGCTTATGTGGTGGTAAGGGAACTGAATAATTTTAGATTCTATGTATTGTACTCCCATTTTGTTATTTATATTCTTGATTCTGTTGTTAAAAGCATTCTTACACAACAAGAAATAGGATGTAATACTAGAGGTGCATGGATAGCAAAGGTATAGGAGTATGATATTGAGCTTAAGCCAACAAAGTTGGTCCGAGGAAACGGCTTGTGTAAAATATTGGCAGAAAATCAAGAAATAGCTCAGGAAGAGGATTCTCTGAAAGTGTTAATGGTTAGTCTTCTTGATCCCTAGTTTTCAAACATCACCTATTTCCTTACTTATGGAGATTTCCCAGAGGGGTTTACATACAAATAGAGAAGAGATTTGAAAACTAAAGCAGCCAAGTATGTCATTTATGATGACTAGTTATATAAGAGGGCAATAGATGAAACTTTCTTAAGATGTGTGGACAGGTCACAACAAGAGAGATTGCTCCAGGCATTTCATAATGAGGCATGTGGTGGACACTTCTCATCCACAGTCACTGCATATAAAATCTTGAGGCAATGTTACTATTGGCCCGACATGTTTAAAGATTCCTGTAATTGGGTGGCTAAGTGTGATAAATGCCTTATGTTTTCCAGTAAGCCTCAGTTAGTTTCTCTTCCATTAAAGCCGGTTGTATTTGAGGGTCCCTTCCAGCAATGGGGACTTGATTTCATTGGTCTGATTAATCCTCCCTCTTCTGCAAGACACCTATATGTCATAACTACCATGGATTACTTTACCAAGTGGGTTGAGGCTAAGCCTACCAAGAAAACTACAATTGAGGTGGTCTGTGATTTTATCAAAGAGAATATCTTGGTAAGGTTTGGAGTGCCTTTGAAGCTAGTGATGGACAATGCCACATATTTATCTTCATCAGAGATTAAAAAGTTCTACTATGACAACAATATCTATCTTAGTCACTCATCTAATTATTTCCCTCAAGGAAATGGTCAGGCTGAGTCAAGCAACAAGAACCTGATCAACATCGTGAAGAAAATGGTTTCATAAAGTCAAAAGGATTGGCACAAGAAATTTCATGAAGCTCTATGGATGGATAGGATAACACCTAAACAAGCTATTGGGATATCCCCTTTTGAGTTGGTTTATGGAATTGAACCTAGTCTCCCACTTTTGTTGGAGTTATCCATTTGTAGGCTGCAGCAAGTAATTGAAGATCCAGTTTTCTAGAATGGTCTGGAGAAACAAATCATGTATCTGACCAAGTTGGAGGAAGAACAGGAAAAGCTTATTGACCACATCACTGATCATCAGAGGAGAGTGAAAACATTCTTTGATAAGAAGGCTAGACCAATAAATTTTATGCAAGGTGACTTGGTCCTACTTTGGGATAAAAGGCGCGAGTCCAAAAGAAAGCATAAAAAATTTGACTCACTTTGGAAAGGACCATTCAAGATTATACAGGTGAACCAGAATAATTCCTTTATCCTGGCATATCCTTCTAGAGAGATTCTTCCATTTTCCTACAATGGCCAGAATCTGAAGCTCTATCAAATACTCAAGTGAAAGCAGGTAACCCTGCAAATTAGAGTTAGCATAGGTAGGTTTGCTTTGCTTTCTTTCCTAATTTCTTCCCTACTTTCTTAAGTCTTAGTTTAGTTTAGTTTCCTTTCCTGTCATGTGTTTTAGTTTAGTCTGCCCGCTATTTTCACTGCCAGTCTTGTTGTGCGAAACTAGAGACTTTGGGTCCCTTCTCAAACATTGGCATGTCTAAGTTCGCAATCGGAGCCAGATTTTGCCTAATTTTGTTCTAAGGTCTTTAGGTCCTTAGAGGTAAAATTGTTCTTTGGTGATCTACTTCTCATTCATCCTGAATCCTTCCATAATGTGATGATCTGCTAAATGATTTGCCTTGCCTCTTTGAGCCTAGTGGGTTTTCAATCTTTCTGCTTCATCCGATGATTAGGTGATTTAGGTATGTCGGGAAAGGGACAGCTTCATAGCATCTTCCGAATGAGAAGTAGCCACCCTCATATCTGTAATTCTCAACATGTTTTTTCAAAATAAAATCATGTGTTTTATAAGTGATTGGTAAAACTTTGTTCTTAAAAATATTTTTTCAACTCTCAAAGATATCAAGTTGCAGAGTAGTAGCAGTGATCATGTAGTTTCCGAAAAAGATGGTCTCAAAGGTGCAAGCCTGATACAAGTGAAAAGAGCATATAATAGGCCAAATGCCCATGGTGGAAAATAAGGTGTTTAAGTGTGCAAAGGATAAAAGGTGAAGCCATCGAAATACTTTTTCAAAATAAAGGAAACAGGCTTACAGAAAAAGTATTCTTTTATGTTCTCTTTCTGCACATGATAAAATGGTCTAATGTTCATTCATTTTGGCATCGAAAGGAAAGTATGTTCTTTTTTCGCAAAGTCTAAAGTTTTATTTCGGCAAAAGTGGCTAATGAACATAAAGATAGGTGTAAGATTGAGGATTTTGAGGCTGTTATGTTCTCCAAAATAGGAATTTCAAATAGTCGTTGATAATCAAAAATTAAATGTTAATCCTGTCAGTGCATCCATTAGGTCACCTTAATGTCATTTGTGTGGCACCAACATTTGGATCTTAGCAGATATTTCTTAAGCATTTGCTATCATTTGTTGCTCACCGTTTTGAATAGAAAGTCATATGTCTTCACTCATGTTCTCAGTTTCACATTAAATGGTTGTTAAAGATTCTGGCTACGATAGATTAATTGGTATTAAGAGTGAATTGAAGGAAGTTTCTGACACATCTCTAAGATTATTTAATCTCAGAGATTTGTGTAGAAGATTGAATTCTCATCCAGTTCACCCTATTACGCAGAAGCTCAAGGATAGTCATCTGGTAGAAGCTGGAGGATTTCCAATGGTAGTTCAAGCTCCTAAGCTCGTTAGAGAATGTATGGAGAAATATGACCCAACTACAAAGAAAATCCTCTTTCCAGATCATTCAATTTTGCTAACGATTGATAAAGCCCTAATCCAATCCACTTTTGGCATTCTAGCAAAAGATGTGTATTGTGATATCAACTTTGGCTCTTTTGCATATATGTTCAATGAAAAGAAGACTCTAAGGAGGGAAGACATGTAGAGGACTTGGTTCTAGACCCCTCGATCAAAGAAAATTAAGATGTCAAAGACTCTCTTTGGGACAACCCTAAAGAGGGAAATTGTTGATATCCTAGCCCTATTGACCAGATTGGATGGAAAGCCTAAGATATTATATCTTGTTGAACATACTTTCTTCCTTGTTCAAGTTGTCTATGCTGAAAATATGTTCATTGATTGGGTAGAAATTCTGTGTGAGAAGCTTACATCCTGGATGAGCTCTTGTCAAGGATTCAAAAAATTCTACATGTCTACTTATTTGATTTACACTCTGGAAAATTAGCACCTGTGGCCCAGCTTACCAACAATCCAAAACTTTGACAACAATACCAAAATTTATGCGTTCTACCTAAATCTGCAATTGCATCGAAGCTTTGAGGAGTATACTGTTGTAAATGATGCATTCACAATGAGAATCTGTCAGGAACTTCAAGGTTGTCCAGAAAGAAGATTCTCGCCAGAGGCCATCTTGATAATTAGTCAGTTTGGATGCTCTTTCATCCAATTCCTGAGTTTCTCTTATCTTCAGATAGGAGCCTTCTCTATATTTCCTAAGAGACTACCCGGGTATCCTGAAGATAAGGTAGTATTAGTGGAGCTTTGTTGGCAGATATTGGAAGTGAACACTTTGTGTTCAACTGTGAAGAAGATCGCTGGAATTTCCTTCCCCGTGGTGGTTAGTCCATATTCCTGTGCATCTAGATCTGATGCCTAGAATTTAGTAACGAGTTTTGAAGATAAGATCAAGCTGCTTGATTATGAGGTTCTTAGGCCTCAATATGATCCTATAGGTTTTGTTAGAGATCACCTGAAGCTCGAACATGTCCCAGACATTGAATATTTCTTGGCTGAGTATTTTAATGAGTATCAAACATAGAAAAAACTATGGTCTCATTTAACTTTGGATGATCCTACAATGTATAACCTTGCCATTGATGTGTCTGATCTTGCAGATCATGATCACTTCATGCAACCTTCATCCTAAAACTAGATCAAGGTGTTTCCTATTTCTTCCTCTCCACCAACTGGTCTAGTGATTGATTCATTAGAGCTCCTCATGAGGGGAATTATCAAGAGAAATTACAAGTGGGTAGAATGGACTAGAGCGCAATAGAAAAGAACTTTTGGGGCAGGTTCATCTAGAGGAACAACTTCACAAGCTGAGAAATCATCTTTAGCATTTGCTTCTTCTGTGGTGCCATCAGTCTCAACAGGTGCAGTGCAATCCACTGGGCAAGGAGGTGACCAACCGTCGAAAAAGAATGTTCCCATCATTCTGACTTGCAGAGATGGTTCACTCCCAAACATTGGAAAGGAAGAAGATAGGGAAAAGGAAAAGAAGAAAGAATAGGAGGTGCTAGTGACCAAGCCTCCCTCACCAAGTCTATTTATCACCTTGGATGACACAAATCCCATGGATTGTTAGGATTCCTCTCGGTAGGTAGACACTCTGGCCCTTTTAGTGACCAAGGTTTCCTCCTTCCTTGTTCCTCCTCAAGATAAATGGACTCCTTCGGTGGCCCAAAAGTTGTTTGATCCTACAGCTCTTCAGTCTGCAATCAAGGTGATATCCATAGACTCATGGTTGGAGGAAACCATTGAGAAGAAGAAGAAATGACATGATGGGACCATTTCTTTGAAGGACCTGATCTTTAAGGCAACCTCATCTCGGCCATCGACAAAGAAGGCAAAGAATCAAAAGACCATAGTGGCCCTTTCCCATGACTCCATGACTGGGCATATGCTAATGGAAATAGCAGAGCCATAGAAAGAAGGAAGGTTTTATGAACTCTCAGCTCAGGATTTCCAGATTAAAACAGTGGACCTAGGGGTGCCAATGCATGACTCAATGGTGAATATCTGGAGAACCACCAATGAGTGGATTAAGGATAGATTAGAAGAACTCTGAGCAAACAAGGAAGTCCTCAAGTCCAAAAATAAGGAGCTAGTAGAGTATATTAAATATATTCTGGGCACTACTTCCTCTGCTTAGTTTGATCCTAATGCAGAGGAGAATAAGAACTTGCAACTAAAGTTGCAGCAAGAAAGACAGTTTGGTCAAATTGGCAGAGCATGGATAGAAGTGATAAAGGTTCAAGGCCTCATTGTTATCAATAATTTGGGGAATCTTCTAATTGGTACAGAAAAATTAAAGGATACAACATCAAAACACCAGGAAACCATCTATAATGCATCCACTGGATTGACAGAGTAGTTAGGCACCTTGCAGGAAGTGATTGATATGAAGACTAGTGTTGCAATCTCTAATGGTATCCTCAAGACCAGACAAGAGCCATTATTTCACTGGAGGCAGTCTCTGGAGTTTGTGATTGAGAAATCAAACAGATCTGTAGATGAACTCAAAACTATGGTAAAGTTAGTACAAAACGAGATGGACAAACTGTTTGAGTTTTTGAAAGTATTGCACATAGAATCTCAAGTTTCCAGAAGTGACAAGTTGGTGAATACAGAGTGAATGAAAGCTAAGTTTCTTGCTTTCATAGATGAGATTGTAGATCTGGCCAATTTCCAAGTGTCAATAATCAGTGAGCTCTCCACAATAGATGATGTGATCAAAAAGGAAATGGAGAAGCTCCAATCCCAGATTGCCAGGTTGGATGAACTGACAGAGATGCATGATTTTTGGATGGTCCAAGTTGACAATATAATAATTTCAAATGCTTAGGATTTGGGTAAGGTAACAGATGCAATGAAAGCTTACAAAGGAAAAGCCGTTACATAGAAGATGGGATAGAATCTGTTGACCTTTGTCGTCTTCCCAAATTTTGTATATTGTAGTCATTTTTGGCATTTTTTCAGCTTTGTCTATTTTTGTAACCGACCAAGTTTATTATTAGAATGTTCCTCTCGGATTACTGTAAAGAGGCAATCATTTTTGAAATGGGTCATTTTGGAGAAGACCTATTTATGTAAATTTCTGTAAAGTAAATAAGATTGGAAAAATTTAATGGGGCAAACCCCTATAGCTGGGACTACTATGTGCGACTCTAAGTTCGAAGTGATTTTTGTTGTTCATTAGAGTCATTTGTGTGAGGTTTTGAATGAAGATGCTTATACTGGAAATTGAATGAATAAGTAAGAACCGGGTTTTGTTATTCTCATTCGGTGGATTGTATGTTTACTATCTTCAGCATAAGTACTCTATTTTAATTTCATTGCACATTCTAGTTCAATAGATTAGTGTCTGATGCTGAATGTGGACCTCTCGATTCAACCCAAACGCAACATAGTCCTTACACAATCAATGGATTTACAAAGACAAACATGGATTGTTTGCTCTGCAAATGTGATTGAAGTGACCTGTTGCCTCCTAATTAGGTGTGATTGCTGCAGTTTACCCTCAGAATGAGAGCCAACAACCTGACCATCTCTAATACGGAGGATTTTATAATGCAAGTAAATGAAGAAAAGCCATTATTTGTGAGAATGTATGCAACTAGTTCATGAGAAAGTGCTGCTATTCTATGAATTAAGACATGATTTAAGCTATGAAATTGAAGATGAAATGCAACTAGTGT
>MU225359.1:3288048-3336396 GCA_018584345.1 Thuja plicata
AAAATAAAAGAATGAATTATTGACACATAAGTGTCTTTTCATATGGAATTATGGAAATCCCTTTTGAGGATAATTCATTCAATTAATTAAATAACCTTTCAATTCCTTTTATGTATATTAGCCAAAGGGGGTGGAATTGATTTAATTAAAAGCACTTAGGACTTTAGGATTAAATCAATTAATCATAGGGATTTTAGCTAATAATCATTTGAGATTTAGGAATTAAGTGTAATGTCAGATTTATGCAAATTTGGGTTTTCTGCATTTGAAACTCAGTCAATTAAAGTCAATTAGGAGAAGAATTTGCCTAATACAATAGGACTTCAAAGATAAGAAAATGCACCAAAATTGATTAGGTTGTTAGGTGCCAATTTTGGGGTGTTACAATTAGTTCTTGCATAAGGATTTAGGAAGAAAGTTAACAGAAAATGAGATCAAGATAATCTGGGTATTGTCAAAGTTTCACAGTCTTAGCAATTTGAGAATTGCAGTGTTACACTTCCTTTCTTCATCTCTACTGGTAGATAGTAGTTTGCATTCATCCCTCACTGCATAATAGTTTGCATTTCAGATTGCATTTCTTTGAGTGAGTCCCCATTCATTGCCTAAGTTGTTTGAAGCTTTGAACAACTTGGTTGATCCTCTTCTACTCTCTGGGTAAGAGGACACCCCTAAAGACCAAAAGACAAAATTCATTGCATATCTTTCACATAAGGGATATTGTACCTTTCAATTCAAGGGTCATTGATAGATTTCCACCATTGACCCAGTCTATGGTTACTTTTTGTTCTACAAAAGCCATCTTTAGGTATTTTCATGAGTCATTTTATAAATCAAATTAAAAGTAGACAAACTATAAACCAACAGGTGGTTAATCGATTAACTATGTGTTTTGAGTCTTTAGTGTGCTTGAACATTCTGTTAGATTATAAACCTTTTTTTTAGAGAGGTCTATCTAGGAAAATCTCTTCTTCCTTAGAGGATGACCTCAAACCGATAATCCTTCATACCAATATATAAATGAGACGTGGGATAAATCCCAGAATCATCTCAATCTAACCAATATCGAGCAAGGTGTGTTAATGATATTATAGATCGGGTGAATATCCCTAAATAGCCAACATGGTCAACTAGAGACTTAAGTGTCTTACATGTGTAAAAAATAATTGGGTAGATGCCACAGACCTTATTACAACCTAATTAATTAGAGACCCACCTAGTTCACCTCAGAACCAAGTGTCTTGTTATAATGCAATGGGTTGCAAAATTTCCCCCAAATATTTTCATCATATGTATCCCATGGTATTGTGTTGGTGAAATAGATCTTCACTAGCACGACAATAATACCGGGCAAAGGAAAAAACACGGACACCTACAATGTGGATCTTCATGTCCTAGTAGTGAGACAATGGTTGTGTGAGATAAATGAATATCCAAGTAGTGGACCTATAAAATTACATATGAAGCCAATTAACCATGGATTAATCTAACTATCTTGTTCTTGACTGTGTAAAAACTTGCAGCTTTAAAAAGTTGTTGAACATACACTGATCATTTTATTTTTATTAAGTCAGTGTTGCAACTACACTACTTTTTGTGATTGTTGAGTTTGTACACATATCAAACATTGGTCCTACAACATCTATCTTGTTGGCGGAGAACCAAGCAGAATCATCAACACACATCCCAAAACATTCCCTTTATCTCTTATGTCAAATTTGATGATCAACATACCCTTGCATATTTATCCAACATTTTTTTACCATCATTCCTATCATAGAATCTTGAATAGCCATCATTATTGTCCAAAAAATTCAAACATCCCACAAACATAGCTTTCATATCTTAGAGGTTAAGTTTTTCTCATTTCAGAGTAGTTTTTCATATTAGAGGGTGCATTTTCTTAGGACATTCCAGTGGTGGCCTTGCATATTATCTTGGCTTCATCAAAATTCCATTTATCATCTCTTTCCTTGGCTTAGGCACTCATTATTCTAGTTAAAACTTGTCTAAGATAAACATCATTACCAGTATCAGTCATTTGTCCTACCTTTTGTAAGTCAAGATAGTCCATAGAACCATTCAGGTCTTTATTTAGAGGGTTTACATTCAAATTTTATAGATTCTCTCTTAGGGTGTATTACCTATACCTTAGGCATCATTCTAGGCTTACATTTCATAGATTATATTGGCACCCCAAAAACAAAACAAAAAATTAGTTCCTTTATTGTCATTACATTTCAAAATCTCTAAAAATATAAAAAATTAGAGTACTGTCATTGTCATACTATATAGGTTGCATTTATCCTCTGCATATATCGTTCACTAGATCATAAAAGAACAAAAGAAAAATGGACCCCAACACAAAACATAGAAATGATCCCAACAACAAAATTGATGTTTTTATTTAGAGGACCCTACAAATGGATTTCAATAATCCAGAGACTATTCAACGTCATGAGAAAACACATTTTGGCATCCCACAATTACCTCATGTCCCTCCACTAGAGGATGAGTTCTTATTCAAGAACATTAGGGATAAATGTAATGACAGTGAAGAAGATAATGATGCCTTAGTAAACCTTGGGGTAATGACTATCATGGGATCCCTATTAGCGACCGACCCTGATACATACTTCAAAATGCTAGCACAAATGGTGTCAAAATACCCGCTAGATTTGACACTTCTTCTATAGTAGAGGCTACCCTCATTTCATCATCTTATCATGCTTCCATAACATCTCTTCCGGTCACTTCTACCCTACCTTCTAGTAACCCTAATCAATGTGCATCCTAAGTGACCACGTCTTCCACTATACTAGGGACCCAATACAACAATCCTCTCTTTGTCACTTTTCCACCCACATCCAGTGTACATATCACCACAAAAAAAACTTCTATAATGTCCTCAACCCATCCAGTAGGAACATCCAATATGGATCCACCAAGTCACAACCCTAGCATTTTTTTGACATGAGTTCCCCAAATCACTCAAGAGGCACCTCAACAACAACCTACCAGTAGTCTCCTAATAGGCGTTCCTTCCAATTTAGGAATCCCCCAAATCAATCAAGGGGAACCTCAACAACAACCTCCTATCAACCCCAACTATTTGAGGATTTTTGTTTCCTTTTTGAAACATCATGGAGTAACTTGATCAATAATTTTTAACCCTACAACACCACCTCCGTAGTAGCCTTCATACATTCCCCCACCATAGCATCCCCAATAGAAGCCCCGATATTTTACACCACCAATACATCCTTAGTATCCTCCATATGTTCCATCACCATAGCATCCCCAACAACAACCTCTATACATCACACCACCACATCATCCTCAATATCCTCCATACATCCCATCACCTCAATACATCCCACAACATTAGTATTGTCCATAACCTTCACATGTGTTACAGCCTTAGTATACTCTTGAGCCTTAGTATTTCACACCACAAGTGTTCGATCCATACATGAACATGTGCTACAAGACCTTATACAACCAAGCACCATCTTATAACTGTGGGACAACATTTTTTGATCCTAAATTAGTTCCCACTACAATGACGCCCACTAAAGCCTTGGCTCAACAACTCCATGTTATAATATGGTGACTGATCAAGAAAGTGATTTACCTTTCTGCAAGGCGTGGGTTTCAGGGCATCACCTCGAGCAGGGTTTCGAGGGCAGAGCCCCTGAGAAAAAAAATTGAGTCTTATTTCAGCCAATTTCTTGATCGACATGTTCTAACCCTAAAGCGGCATAAATTTTGTATAAATTGGCTTAGGGTTAGGGTTTCATTATTATGTTGTATATTTTACAGTGGTATTGAGCTATAAGGGATCTATACATTGTGATCTGATTGTAATCACTAGATAAGAATAATATTGGACTTTAATGTTTGGTGGATGTAGCCCAAGGATAGGGTGAACCACATTAAATCTGTGTCTTGTGTTCTCTTCTGGTTTGGTTTATTATTCTTTGTTATTGGTTGTTATTTCTGCATGTAATTGTTATTTCTGCCTTGTTAATCCTAACAAGTGGTATAAGAGCTATGGTTGTTTTCAGTTATTCTCTACAGGAAGGTCTCATGGTTGAGTGGGAGTCTCACAATCAAGTGGGAGTTATGGCAGATGAGGGTAAGGTGAAGGTTGACAAGTTTAATGGGTAGAACTTTCAGTTATGGAAAATGCAGATGGAGGACTATCTATATCAAAAGGATTTATGGAGACCTTTGGGAGGAGTGTCCAAGAAATATGCAGCTATGTCTTAGGAGGATTGAAATATTTTGGATAGAAAGGCACTGGGTAGCATTCGCTTATGCCTAGATCAATCGGTGTTGTTTAATATTACGAAATCAAAGACAACTGTAGAGCTGATGGAATCCCTAGCAAAGTTGTATGAAAAGCCTTCCACTTTGAATAAGGTATTTATTATGAAGCATTTATTTAATATGAATATGGTAGAAGGTGGGTCAGTGGCTGATCATTTAAATGAGTTAAATACAGTTACTAGTCAATTATCCTCTGTGAATATTAATTTTGATGAAGAAATTAGGGCTCTCTTGATTCTGTGTTCTTTTCCAAAAAGCTGGTATAGCTTGATAATGGCTGTTAGTAACTTTTTTTATATTATGAACACCCTAAAATTTGATGATGTTATTGGTGTTATTCTGAGCAAGGAAATTTGTAGGAAAAGCTCAGGTGTATCTACATCAGGTAGCGTGTTGAATGCAGAAAGAAGAGGCAGAACAAGAGATAGAGGAAACAACTCTGAAAATCATGGGAAATCATGAGGGAAGTCAAAGGGAAAGAGGTCTCAATCAAGAGGACCTAGTGACTGCTGGTACTATGGAAAACCAGGTCATAAGAAGAAAGATTGTTGGTCTCAGAAAAATAAAGAAGGAGACAAACAAGAAGGCAATAAGGAGGCAAATGTGGTAAGTAATAAATCTAACGATGATGTTTTGGTCCTTTCCCTTGAAAATGCTGATGCTTCATGGGTTCTAGATTCTGGGGCTTCTTTTCATGCTACACCCCATAGGAGTTATTTTATTGATTATGTCCAAGGCAATTTTGGGCTATTTTATTTGGGAGATAATGAACCTTGTCAAATTTTTGGGAAGGGAAGAATTAAGATTAAGTTGCAGAGTGGGAATCATTGGATACTACAAGAGGCAAGACATGTTCCAAGGCTGAGTAGAAATTTAATTTTAGCAGGGAAACTAGGTGATGAGGGTTGCACAGTTATTTTTAATGATAAAAATTGGAAGGTCTCAAAAGGTTCCTTAGTAGTAGAAAAAGGTGTGAAAGTAGGAACCTTATATCTTTGTATAGGCAATATTGTTCCTTCTACTTTAATTGTTATAGAGAAAAATGAATGTTCAGGAACAGTTACTGCAGTTGAGCAGGTTGAACATGAAACAGTTGTTTTGGATATAGAAATAGCACTATGGCACAACATACTTGGGCACATGAGTGAGAAAAGTATGAAATTACTTCACTCAAAGAGAGTTTTACCAGGTCTAAAATGTGTAAATTTAGATATTTGTGAAGTTGCGTGTATGGGAAACAAAAGAGAGTTAGTTTCTTGAAGGGTGGGAAGGAAAAGAAAGATGATAAATTAGAGCTTGTGCATATAGATGTATGGGGGTCATATCATGTATCTTCCCTTGGTGGCTCTCTATATTATGTTACTTTCATTGATGATGCAACTAGGAAAGTATGGATTTATTTCCTTAGGCAGAAATCTTATGTGTTTGAAACTTTTAAGAAATGGAAAAGCTTGGTTGAAAATGAGACTGGTAAAAGATTAAAATGTCTCAGATTTGATAATGGTGGTGATTATTTCAGAAAAGAATTTGAAGATTATTGTTCCTCTAATGGTATCTGTAGGCAGAAAATGGTTCCAAGAACTCCACAAAAAATGGAGTGGTTGAACGCATGAACAAGACAATAATGGAGCATGCAAGGAATATGAGATTGCATGTTGGGCTCCCCTTAAACTTGTGGGAAGAGGCTGTAAATACTACTTCTTATTTAATCAACAGAGTTCCCTCTACTCCTTTGGTTTGTGGTATTCCAGAGGAAGCATGGACTGGTAAGAAGGTAAGTTATTCTTTTCTCAAAACCTTCGGTTGTGAAGCATTTGCACATATAGATTTTGAAAATAGAACCAAGTTGGATGCTAAATCAAAGAAATGTGTATTTTTTGGATATGGCATTGATGAATTTGGCTATAGACTTTTTGATTTTGAGAGTCGTAAAATTGTAAGAAGCAGGGATGTCATATTCAATGAGAAAGTATTGTACAAAGATCTGTTGTGACAGCATGAGAAGAAAGACACTGATTATGTAGAGTTGGATGATACTCCAAAAGATAATGTTCCAGTAATTCCTTATGCTCCACAAAAACAAAAACAACAAATACCACACACCCCAGTGAATGTTAGATGGTCAAAAAGGCTAAGTAGACCTCCAGATAGATTTTCACCTTCTTTGTATTCTATTTTATTAACTGATGCTGGTGAACCTGATTGTTATAATGAAGCTATGCAGGTGGATACAAAGCTTCAATGGGAGTCTGCAATGATAGATGAAATATACTCCTTGCTGAAAAATCAGACTTGGGATCTATGTAATTTACCTGTAGGTAAATGGGCTTTGCAAAATAAATGGGTTTACAAGTTGAAAGAAGAAGATGGAGGTAAGAAACTATTTAAAGCCAGATTAGTCGTAAAAGGATTTGCACATAAACATGGTATTGATTTTGATGAGATATTTTCTCCAGTTGTTACAATGACTTCTATTCATATTATTTTAAGTATTGTGGCTACTAAAGATTTGCATTTAGAGCAGCTTGATGTTAAAACAAATTTTCTTCATGGTGATTTGAATGAAGAATTATATATGGTACAGCCACAGGGATTTGAGGTCAAGGGTAAGGAGAGTTTAGTGTGCAAATTTCAGAAAAGTTTATATGGCTTGAAGCAAGCACGTCGACAATGGTATATTAAGTTTGATAATTTTATGAATGAGAATGGATACACTCAATGTAATTTTGACCATTGTGTTTATTTCAAGAGGTTAAATGAGGATAGCTACATTATTTTATGTTTATATGTTGATGATATGCTTGTAGCTAGGTCTAACATGGATCATATTAAGGGGTTGAAATAATAGTTAGCAAAATATTTTGCTATGAAGTATTTGGGGGCAGAAAAAAAATCCTTGGCATGAAAAATTGTAGAGATAGGAAGAACAGAAAATTAACTTTATCTCAGGTTGATTATGTTGAAAAGGTATTGAAAATATTCTCCATGAAGGATGCCAAACCTATCACTACACCTTTGCCTAGTCATTTGAAATTGACTAAGAAGATGTGTCCAAAGACACCAGAAGAAGAGGCTAAAATGGCCAAGATACCTTATGCTTTAGTTGTAGGGAGCTTAATGTATGCTATGGTATGTACTAGGCCAGACATTACACATGCAGTGGGAGTCATTAGCAGGTATATGAGTCACCATGGGATTGAGCATTGGAATGAAATAAAACGGATTCTCAGATATTTGAGAGGTACATATAATAAGTGTTTACACTTTGGGGGCTCTACTACTACTGTTCATAGCTATGTTGACTCAGATTTGGCAGGCGATATAGATACCAAGTAGAGTAATACAAGTTATTTATTTAATGTTGGTGGGACAGAAGTGAGTTGGATTTCTCGGTTACAAAAGGTGAATGCTTTATCCACTACAGACGTAGAGTATGTTGATGCTACTGAGGCAGCCAAGGAGATGATATGGCTTCAATTCTTCATGGAAGAATTGGGACATCCATAGGAAAATAACTATCTGTATTTAGACAGTCAGAGTGCCATTCATCTTACAAATAATTCTTCTTTACACTCAAAGACAAAGAACATACAGTTGCGGTATCATTTCATTTGGTCAATTTTGGATGATGGGCAGCTAAAGCTAGAAAAGATTCATACAGATGATAATCCAGCGGATATGTTTACAAAGGTTGTAATGAGGGAGAAGCTGAATTCTTGTTCAGCTTTAGTTGGTATTCTAGATTGAATAGACTAATAGAACAACAAAGTCCAGGAAGGTTGGATCCAGTGGGAGCTTCACAGAGTAGTGGTTTAGCTACAAGATCAGTCTCCAAGTGGGAGAATTGTTGGTTTATGTGGAGTCTGATCAGTCCCCAAGTGGGAGATTGTTATATTATGGTGACTGATCAAGAAATTGATTTACCTTTCTAGTGATTTACCTTTCTGCAAGGCGTGGGGTTTAGGGGTGGAGCCCCCGATAAAAAAATTTGAGTCTTATTTTGGCCAATTTCTTGACCAACATGTTTTAACCCTAAAGCAGCATAAATTTTGTATAAATTGGCTTAGGGTTAGGGTTTCATTATTATGTTATACATTTTATGACGGTATTGAGCTGTGAGGGATCTGTGTATTGTGATCTGATTGGAATCACTAGATAAGAATAATATTGGACTTTGTTGTTTGGTGGACATAGCCCAGGGATTGGGTGAACCACGTTAAATATTTGTGTCTTGTGTTCTCTTCTAGTTTGGTTTATTATTCTCTGTTATTGGTTGTTATTTCTGCATGTAATTGTTATTTCTGACTTGTAAATCCTAACACTCCAAACCCTCCAGTAACAGGTCATTAAATTTCAAACATTCACTCCTAAGAGGTCTTACACTGCCTTAGTCCTTATCCATTTGATAGGACACTACACATGCCACCTTTTCCACAAAATTTAGAGACACCTAAACTTGACAAATACAAGGAAAAGTGTGATCCCCAAGACCATATATGAGAATTTTCATGGCTTGCATAGAAGTGGCATACGAGGACACATACCTAATAAGACTTTTTCCATGTAGTCTTGTGTTAGTAATAACTGAGAGGGGGGGGATTGAATCAGTGGCCTAAAAAATATTCCAATAATCAACCAGAAAACTTAGTACCACAATATTGAGCCTCTAGTTATCTCCAGTCCTATAAGATGAATGGCTCCAAATACTATAATCAAATTACTACTGCTTGGAATGCTTTGTTAACCTTAAATTGTATGTTTACCAAATAGTAGTCTGTTAATTTACCGAAAGATAGTAAATTATCTAGAGTATACTAATCAATCCAGTTAAGCTATGTGTAATGCAAAACACTAAAGTAATGACTCATAAACACAACTGACACATGGATTTTTAACGTGGAA
This sequence comes from Thuja plicata, assembly GCA_018584345.1. Lineage (NCBI taxonomy): Eukaryota > Viridiplantae > Streptophyta > Pinopsida > Cupressales > Cupressaceae > Thuja > Thuja plicata. The sequence continues at coordinate 3,297,283 of MU225359.1, forward strand.
CCCATGTTAAGGGAAAAACCACTTGGGACCAGTAACCCAAAATTTTCACTCTTCTGAAGTGAGCTTGGTGAAGATCCAACCCTGTTAAAGGTTACAAACACATTTTTAGGTGTGACCTTGTTAGAGGATTTAAATCTTTAGTCTGTCACTTGATATTGAGCATCTCTATGCTACCTTCCTTGATCAAACACTCACTTTTCCTGTCAATAGGTATCTAGCATCTCATGCTATCTTCATGATCAAACTTTTTGATACTCCTTGGGATGTATCTCAATATAGAAAGGATATTTAAATCCTGCTCGGTTAAGAGACTTTCTAAATCAATGGTTAAACTGAAATAGTATGATCTGTTCACATGAAACTTATACTTGCAGATTTTCAGATCTATTATAGACTCATAAAATTAATCTAATCAATATATCTCTTTTTATACCTTTTCTCCACTTTGATTATGCTCGGTGATGGTTTTCTCTGTTGCTCAGTGTCCATAGAAAACTTTAGCTCTTTCCTTAGCTTGATTGATCAGGACTACATAAAGTTTCTCTTCATCAATTTCTCTTCACCATCCTCTTTTTATTCATTCACCCACACAATTCATAATGAATTGAGTTGTCTCTTTATAGACATGATATCACCATTGATAGGTTCTTGATTTTATTGATCTTGGCGTGATCCACAATTCTTTCCAATTAGATTTAAAGCAAAAAACTCTTATTTTATCTCGTAGAGATCTTCTTGCCAATTGTACAAAACAACTTTAAATCCTTTACTTATCTATGGCTTTATCTTGTCAGTGAAAACAAAGATAACTACCAATTAAGTCTATATTTATCTCTGCCAGCTAGATATTTTTTCATTTATGAACTCAAGTTAATTTCGGTGTTTAACTCTTTGATAGCTTCGGTCAACACTCCAGTTTAACTCTATTATTCTGCTTGTCGGTAATGCTTGTCAATGACTTTGCTCAGGCATCACTGTGACTTGACTTTTAGTGATCTCTGTCTATCAGGTTCCACTTACCATCAGTGTTTGAAGTCACAATATGAATGCTTGTCTTTTATGCATTACTGAAAGCATAATATTTATCTTCTTGATTCTCTAAAGTCTTTGACACTTTGACTATAACCGTTTAGATTATATCAAGTTGACATCAATGAAAATACAATCCATTAATTGATTTAATGTCTTTCATTATCTTTCTACATTTTGGTGATCAACTTAACATCTTCAAACATTCAATCTATTACATGTCATCAATCTCTCCATTTGGAATTGATGGCAACATACTACATTATCATACTATACTATTACTAATACAATATAAAATATAACAGTTTCATCAAGTTTTCCTATTGTAACTATTACAAATGTCTGGTTCTCGGTAAGCTCATAAATAGCTTTGATTTGTTACTTGCAGAGTGGCTATCTTCAATCTTCAATCCCTTCACTGGATAGATGTAGTTTCTTTTGTCTTTGTTCTGATATGTGTTTTTCCTTGATTGTTCCTCTTCTTGATAATCTCATTTTCCTTTGACAATAATATTTCTCTTTGTCTGAACTCTCTCCCTTTGTTACTTCTCTCCCTTAGATGGATATTTCATATGTTATCAATATCTCTCCCTTTGAATATTGATTAACTCTTTCTTTCTGATTCTCGGGAACTTCACTTCATGGATAATGATATAATCTCTCCATTATGATTTAATAAGATAATCTCTCCCTAGGAGTCTCTCCCAAATCTCTCCCTAATGATAATGAGATAATCTCTCCCTTTGACAACAATGTCAAAAATTTTTTATCTATATCATGTTTCATTCCTTTACATAATATATTCCTTGAATTTCTCTATCCATCAGTATTACAATGTTACTGGTGTTGGGTACATATTTGTACCTTGTTGTGTATAGATGTATCTGTTGCTATTCATCTTGGTTTTTGCATCAACATGACTGATCTTCAGATTTGGTATATGCTGATGCAACCTCCTAGTTAGCTTACTGTCTGATAGACAAGGGTTTGACCCATAGTCTCTATCTCAAGTACTCAAATGTATCCTTCGGTAATGGCTTAGTGAATATATCAGCTAGTTTTTCCTTTGATTGAACATATTCCAGTGTCACTTCCTTTTCTTGCACTTGTTATCTAAGATAGTGATACTTGATAGCAATATTCTTAGTTTTGGTATGCATGATTGGATTCTTAGAGATGTTGATTGCACTTGTATTATCACAATATATAATTACTGGTTCAAGAATTTTCATATGTATACCATCCAGTAATTGTTTGATCCATGCAATATTGGAGCAATTTGCAGCACCAGCAACATACTCTGCTTCTGTAGTAGAATAAGAGATGCATCCTTTCTTCTTTCTGATCCATGTGACAAGTCTGTCACCCGTGAAGAATGCTCCTCCAGTTGTGCTCTTTCAATCATCAATGTTTCCAGCCCAATCAACATCTGTATAGACTTATAGCTTGAATTTTCCTTCTCTTTTATACCATAATCCATAGTCCTCAGTGTTCTTTAGATATCTCAGAATTCTCTTGATAATAGTCATATGCGATTCTTTGGGATTAGCAGAGAATCTTGCAACTATTCCAACTGCATGTGCTATATTTGGTCTAGTATGAACAACATACATTAGTTTGCTAATCATTGATCTATACAAGTTTTGATTTACCTCATTATATTTGTCTTCTTTTGTCAGTTTACATCTGGTAGCCATAGGTGTTCCAATTGGTTTGGAATCTTCCATCTTGAATATCTTCATCACTTCCTTGATGTATTTGGACTAAGTGATATATATGCCTGCATCTTGTTGAAGGATTTGTAGACCAAGAAAGAATTTGATCTCCCCAAACATAGACATTTCAAATTATTTTCTTATTTCATTAGAAAAGGATTTGTATAACATGTCGTTTCCCCCAAAAATGATATCATCAACAAAAATTTCAGCAATCAGAATATTACCATCGGTATCTTCTTTTAAGTATAGATTGATATTTTCACTTGTTCTAACAAATTTAATACTAATGAGATATGAGTGAAGTCTTTCATACCAGGCTCTTGATGCTTGTTTCAATCCATACAAGGCATTATCCATCTAGTATACCTTGAATCCTTTAAATGAAACATAAGAAAGTATGATTCTAACTCCTAGTCTAGAAATCGGTGCAAAGGTTTATCCATAATCAATTCCTTCTTCTTGTGCATACCCCTTGCATACTAACCTTGCTTTGTTTCTTGTGAATTCTCCATTCTCATTCATCTTGTTTCTGAATATCTATTTGGTACCAATGACACTCTTGTCATCTGGTCTCACTACTAGTGTCCATGTATTGTTCTTCTCAATATGCTCCATTTCCTCATCCATTGCACTGACACAATCTTCATTCTCAAGTGCAGTGTTAACAGATTCAGACTCAAAATCACAAAGTAAACATCTAATGTTTAGTGACTTACTTCTTGTTCTTGTTCCATCTTTCTTGTCTCCTATGATTTGATTCTGTGGATGGTGTCTTCTGACATACTTGGCAAGTTTCAGTTCAACTCTATGTTCATCATTCTAATCATCTTCTTGACCTTCATTCTCATCTTCGTTGTTCGGAACATCATCTTGAGAATTTTCTTGATTTTTGGTAATTGCAGCCTAATGTTCGGGTGCAATGTTCCATTGCTCAAGAGCGATGCACTTTTTCTCAGGTAGAGTGTCAGGTTTTGTATAAACAAACCTGTTGTAGTCCTCTGGTTCTCTTTTACTTTCCTTATCATTCTTTTCTGCAAATTCATCTATTTTTACATTTGCACTTTCAATGATTTTGTTAGATGACATGTTAAGACACTTATAGGCCTTGCTTTTGGTTGAGTACCCTGGAAAGATACCTTCTTCACTTTTGGAGTCAAGTTTTCCATTTCTATCATCTTTCAAAATATAACATTGACTACCAAAGGTTTTGAAGTAACTTACATTGGGTGTATGACCATACCAAATCTCATAGGGTGTCTTATTTGTGCCCTTCTTCAATTGTACTATGTTCAATGTGTAGATAGCAGTACTGATAGCTTCCCTCCATAAATTTTGAGTGATTATTTTCTCAATCATCAATGTTCTTGCACAGTCAACAATTGATATGTTTCTCCTCTCAGAAATTCCATTTTTCTATGGTGTTCTTAGTGCATAAACCTGTCTTTTAATTCCATGCTCATTGCAATAGTTAGTGAATTCATTTGAAGTAAATTCCCCTTCTCTATCAGACCTTAATAATTTCAATTTATTTTCACTTTGTTTTTCTACCATAGCTTTGTACCATTTAAACATCTTAAATGCTTCAGATTTATCTTTTAAGAACATGATTATCATCATTCTAGACTAATCATCAACAAAGAGAATGTAATATCTATCTCCATAGTAACTCTTTGTCCTCATGGATCCACATAGATCTATATGTACTACTTCTATATTTGCATTAGATGTATGGGCTTTACTCTTGAAACTAGACTTTGTCATCTTACCTTTTTGACAACTCTTGCACATGATATGGTCGGGCTTTGTCATGCTCAGTAAGCCTCTTACATTCCTTTTATTGCTTATCTTTATCATGTTGTCAAAGTTCACATGACACAAAATTTTGTGCCATAACCATATGTCATCATTTCTATCCATCAAACAAGTGGTGTTAGTGTCGTCAAGATAGAAAAGGTTACCTTTTGTCTGCTCACCGGTACCAATCAACCTTCCTGGTTGATTGAATATCTTTGCCTTCTTATTTTCAAATGCTACTCAGTGACCTGAATTGTTCAGCTGTGAAACGCTTAATAAATTATAATTTATTCCTTTTACCCAGTAAGCATTTTAACATTTGATCAGGTTATTTAACATTATAGTCCCTTTACCTTCAACTGGACAAGGTGTATCATTACCCATTCTTACTGAACCACCATTGTAGTATTCAAAATTCTCAAACTTTTTCTTATCACCGGTCATAAGGTGAGTGCAACCACTACCTATGATCCAGACATCATTTTTATTTACCTTGGATATGAGTGCAGTTTCTACATACCGTTCATCTTCATCTGAATCATCCTTCAGGGCCACAAATACCATCTCAATTTCTTCTTCTGATTCGGTGTTGGTGTCATCAGCTCTGTTCTCAGCTACATACAATCTTTCTTTCCTTTATCCTTATAGTCTCGGGTATCTCTTCTGTCAGGTTTTTGGTTGCTTTGGTAATCTATGTTATCACCTCTATCAAAATTCTTCTCATATGGTCTGTCATTACTTCTGTCATCTTTTCTTCTGTTTGGACATCTCGCAGCAAAGTGTCCAACTTCTTTACAATTAAAGCACACAATAGGTAATTTACCTTTGTATTTACCTTTGCCTCTCTGCAATTTTATTTCCATTAGTGCTTCAATCTCATCAAGTCCTTGCTCAACATTATCACTTTCACTATCATTTCTAATAGCATGTCTATGACTTGAATTGCTTATTTTTAATGAAGATTCTATAGATAGTAAGACACTATTATCAAATTTATTCATCTCAAATGAAATCAGTCTACCAACCAAACTATCTAGAGTAACTGTATTGTTTGCAATTTCTCTCATTTCTTGAATAGATGAAACTCTAATAGCATATATAGACAGTAAGGTTCTTAATATTTTACTTACCATTGTCTCCTCTTCAAGTATACCTCCAACTCCTCGGATAGCATTGACTACCTCTTTGATTCTGTAGCTATACTGAGTGATGTTTTCTCCTTTCATTCTTAAATCATCAAACCTCCCTCTTAGGCTTTCTACCTTGGCTCTTAGTACGTTGGCATCTCCTCCATGTACTAGCTTCAACTTATCCCATATTTTCTTTGTAAAGGTGTAGGTTTTGACATCTTCAAACTCAGCATCAGAGAGTGATGAGGTGAAAACTTCTATGATGGCTTGTATATGATCCATCAAAGAATAATTCTTCAGTGACGGGTTTGGTAATTATTCTTTGATGTCTTTATCTTGTCAGTGAAAACAAAGATAACTACCAGTTAAGTCTATATTTAGCTCTACCAGCTAGATATTTTTTTGTTTCTAAACTCAAGTTAGTTTTGGTCTTTAACTCTTTGATAGCTTTGGTCAACACTCCAGTTCCCCTCAGGCTTCTCTGTCGATTTACACTATTTTTCTGGCCATTGGTTATGCTTGTGATTCTACTTGTCGATAATGGTTGTTGGTGACTTTGCTTGGGAATCACTGTGACTTGACTTTCGGTGATCTTTGTCCATCGGGTTCCACTGACCATCGGTGTTTGAAGTCACATTGTGAATGCTTATCTTTTATGCATTACTGAAAGCATAATATTTATCTTCTTGATTCTCTGAAGTCTTTAACACTTTGCTTATAACCATTTATATTATATCAAGTTGAGATCAATGACAATACAATCCATTAACTAATTTAATGTCTTGCATTATATTTTTAAATTTCAGTGATCAACTTAACATCTTCAAATATTCAATCTGTTACATGTCATCAGTCTTGGTGGGTCATCCATGAAGTGGTTTTCTAGAATTCCTCATGGGATACAATCCTGGAATGAACTAGATGAAAATTTCATATCCCACAATTCACATACCATTGTCATGGAGATAACAATAATGGATCTCTGCACTACTAAGCATAAGAATAGTGATAAATTTTCCTTGTTCTTACAACATTGGATAATGGTTCCTCCAAGGAATCATTCCACATACCCATAAAAGAGAAGATTCATATGTTCATTGAAAACTGTCAACTAGACATCATGTGTGAATTAAACTCCCAATGAATCAACATCTTTGAAGAGTTATTTGAGAAATGGATAAAGGAAGAAAGATCCCTCACACCAAAGGGAGTCATCAAAAAAGAGAACAATAATCTGGCACCTTATGAAAAAACCAAATACTAGTCTAAAAACAATGTGACAAATGATGACGTTGTTGATGCAAAGGTGAGCCAACTAGGCATGTGCATATAGACACCACTGGCACGAGCCTAGTAAACCCAATCAAGACACATTGTCCAGAGATGTAACAATGCAGAAACCGTAAACAAGGAAGTTAACCAGACCTACCAAAAAATTTCTTCAAGAAGGACCATTACTCCACCATGAGACTTTACACCTCTTGAGAAAGTTCTTGAGAAATTACTTCAATCTGATTTAGTCAGTTTACCTAAAATCAGACATTACAAAGGTACCAGAAAACTAACATTGTTGAACGATAATGCTTATTGTGACTATCACAGAACTAAGGGACATAAGATTGAAAATTGCATGCAATTGAAGCATATTGTCCAAGATTTCATCGATCACGGTAAAATAGAAGTTATTGCAAACTCAGTCACCACCAATCAAGATCATAAAATATTCACAAAGCCATTGATGGAACATGAAAAAGGTAAGGCCTCCATGTTTGGATATGAAAAAAAAAAAAACTTCACTTATCCCAAACTAGATCCCAATCTGACCATAAACACCATCACTATCCAAGGTCTAGACACCAGTTGTGTTTTTGCTACCCGTCGCTATAAAATTATAGTGCAAGGAGCCTTGTCAAAATATGTAGTACCAAATAAATCATCCAATTCACCATCAAGTCAATACAACCTCTTAGATCATCTAAAGAAGACAACACAAATTTCCATCTGAGTTGCTTCACATTTTTCCAAATCATAAATCAGCCTTAGACACAACTTTACAACAATCCTTTGTTCCAAAAGATATCAATGTTGATGAATTCAAAGCAATGGTGGTAAATATTTCCATGAAACATCATGTTTCCTTCACTGAAAAAGATATCCCAACCCATAAACCATCTCATAATGATCCTTTGAATCTTGAATTCTTTAGTCACTTTACCTAAAATGAGAAATTACAAAGGTACTGGAAACTAACATGGTGGAACAATAATGTTTATTGTGACTATCATAGAAGTAAGGGACATAAGATTTCAAATTGCATGTAATTGAAGCATATTGTCCAAGATTTAATCGATCACTTTAAAAGAGAATTTATTGCAAACTCAGTCACCACCAATCAAGATCACAAAATCTTCACAAAGCCATTGATGGATCATGAAAAATGTAAGGCCTCCATGTTTGGATATGAAAACAAAGAAAACTTCACTTATCCCAAACTAGATCTCATTCTGACCATAAACATCATCACTATCCAAGGTCCAAACACTAGTTGTGTTGTTGCTACTTGTCGCTCTAAAATTATAGTATAAGGAGCCCTGTCAAAAGATGTAGTACCAAATAAATCATCCAACTCACCATCAATTCAATACAACCTCTTAGATCATCTAAAGAAGACAACACAAATTTCCATCTATGATTTGCTTCCCATTTTTCCAAATTATAAATCAGCCTTAGACACAACTTTGCAACAATCCTTTGTTCCAAAAGATATCAATTTTGATGAATTCAAAGACATGGTGGGAAATATTTCCATGAAACATCATGTTTCCTTCATTGAAAAAAGATATCCCAACCCATAAAACATCTCACAATGATCCTTTGAATCTTGAATTCTTTGTCCACCTCCATAAAATTAGACAAGTCTTGATAGATTGTGGAGCGGGTCTAAATATCTGTACCCTAAAATTGGTAAAAGTTCTAGGATACTCTGACACTTGTGTAGATGTTTTTTATTAAGGTAACAATAGGTTTTGAAGGGGCCCTGAAACCCTTTACAAAGCACCAAAAGATAGACAACAAAGGACAAGGAAACAACAAACTGTCACAAGAGACAGAAGACCAAAAGAGGGCTAAACCCTAGATTTAACAGAAAATTACATTACAAAACATCAAAATAGCTAACAAAAAAAAGATTCCAGCAGACAAATAGAAAAAAACTTCCAACAACCCAAAACAAACCAGTAAGAAACTAAACAGCTTCCAACTGATCCTCCAACATCTGAACTTCAACCATCTGCAGCTCCATACTCTGGATTGAATCCCGTAATTTATTGATGTCTTTAGTCAGGACTTGGGCTTTCTTTTTAGTGTTGAATCAATTCCTAGATCCTAGGCCAGAAATGTGAACTTCCTGAAGGCTATCTTCCTCCTTCCTTGCCTTGTCATTGTCATTTCCTTCCAGAAGGGTATATAAAGATTTCAGATTATCCAAAGCATTATTCATACCCATTTTTCTAACAACAGTAAGCTTTTTTATGAGTGCCTTGTTTTTGTTAATCTTATCATTAATGTTTCTAAGCTTGTTTTCAACCATAGCACTAATCTTGGTATCCATATTGTTTACCTTATCAAAAAAATTATTCCCCTGCTGGTACATGGTAGCATCATTGCGCATTTTATCAACAATTTCCTCCAGCAGCGCGTTCCTATTTTACAGGTTCTTATAATTATCTTTGATCTCCTTTATGTTACCAATAAGATCATAATAAGAGAATATGATGATGAAGAATGTCCTTCCCAAGGTGTAATAAGCCTCCCAATCAGACTGGGTCTCACAACACAAGACATATAATTCCAAGTACTAGACCAAGATCATGGTTACAATATGCTCGTAGAATGACCATGGAATCATTACATGCAAGCTATACCATCTACCTATCATCAGTACTTAAATTTTCCTCATGATGGAGTTGATATCACCATGCTTGGTGATAGAGATCATTTTCTTTACTACACAAATCTCAGAGGAGCTATTTATAATCAAGTACCCAACAATTAGGAGGCATCTGCTACCTCCTCATCTCAAAACATAGACTGTGCAGACCTGGTAAAATCAACTGAAGAACCCGCATCAGACCTCCAAATCCAAGTATTGGAAAAGGATGTGGAGAATATACCTATACCAAATTATTTTGTGTAGGAAATCTACCGATCTCAGCCTGTTCATATGGAAAATCTAAACAACCTCTTTAAAGGAAGAAAAAGCTATCACTTATCTATCCACCAACAAAGTTTATAATATGGGGAGACAGTCATGAAGAGATCATTGAAGACAACTTATTATCTTGGTTTTATACAGATAAACATCCCTTTGAGATCAACATTCTAGTACATGAATATGAATAGGGGTACACCATTATCCAAAAACAAGGGTATATTGGATGATCTGGATTAGGCAAAAGTGAACAAGGAATAGTCGAGCCAATTACACCAACCCAAAACTTGAAGCATCGCAACTTAGATTATAAACCACTGACAGAAGGCATTACAAATATCTTAGTGCCCTTTGATATTAAATCTTGTGTTTAAAATGAAGTTGACACATTTGAGGAAGTCCATTCAGACACATACTTGAATGACTATGAGTGGAATTCCCCCCACACTACCAATACCTTACATCTTAACACTATTATTGTTTGACTCTCTTTAAAAGAGAGGTCCACAGATCACCGATCTTTGATTGAGGAATTTTGGAAATTATTATAACCTTCATCTAGTCCTCATCTAAAACTCCTAAATCAATGTCTGAATCATATGTCAATACCTTAACCGAACTCCCAATTTCATCCTTCCAAACCAAAGATAACATAACCTTGGTTCAACCTGACCCTATTGTTTGGGAACAACAAATCCACTGACCATTAAGATTTTTTAGAATTATGAAGCTATTGTTGAATTCTTTGGACTAAGACAAGGCATACCGATGGGAAACCAAAAATTAGGATTCCACATTCAATTATAAAACACAACATACTTTGGGGAGTTATAACAATCCTCTAATCGTAAAATTGAAAAATAAAATATAAGACTATTTGTTGAAAATCGAAAGGCACCTTCTAGCTACAAAATAGTAAAAAAAAAATACATATCTGAGGGTGAAGACCTCTTTGAGGTGCCTGAGGATGGAGAGATTTATATACTTCCCATTACAGAATAAAAATCACTATTACTATCATAAAAGACAATAACTATCAACATTGGTACGACATAAAAACAAAGGTTAACCCACTTGGTAGAGTCATTAACACGGGAAGAAAGAGAATAGTTCATTCAATTCTTTAAAGATAAGAAAATCAAATTTGTTTGGTTGTACTCTAACATGCCCGAGTTAGATCCAGAATTAGTCCTACATAATTTTCCACTAAACTGGGGGCAAAGCCATACAAACAGAAGTTGTGCAAGATGCATCATAAAATTGCACTATTGGTCAAAGAAGAATGGAAGAAACTACTAGATGTGGGCTTTGTCAGACCTATTGATTATGTCAATCGATAATCCAATTTGGTACTTATATCTAAATCTTATGGAGCCATAAGAATCAATACTAACTTTAGAGACCTAAATTTGGCTTGTCCAAAGGATGGTTTTCCCTTGCCAAACATTGACATGATCGTTGATCTCACCTCAAGGTATAAAATGCTATCACTAATAGATGGTTTCTCTAGATATAATTATATCAATATTGCACCAAAAGATCAACACAAAATAGATTTCACTTGTGCATGGGGTACTTACTGTTGATGTGTTATGATTTTTGGTCTTAAAAATGTCAGTGCCACATATCAGAGAGCAATGATAACTATCTTTCATGACATAATTTATATCATGATGGAAGACTGTGTTGAAAACATATTGGTAAAATAATTGGAAAGGAATCTACATCTATCAGTATTAGGGAGAATTTTTGACAGACTAGAGGACTACAAGATAAAGTTAAACCCAAAGAAGTGTCTTTGGGGTCACATTAGGAAAGTTGTTAGGATTCATTGTTTTCCAGAGAGGAATAGAGATTGATCCTGAAAAGGTTCAAGAAATTATTAATATGCCTCCACCAACAACTTTGAAGAACCTAAGAAGTCTAAAGGTAGGCTACAATCAATAAGGTGATTCATCTCATAGCTAGAAGAAAAATGCTATTTGTTCCAATACTTGCTACACAAAGATGTCAAGTTCGCATGGACAAAAGAATGTCAATCTACATTTCAAGTATTGAAAGATTATTTTCTCTTAGAACTAGTCCTAGTGGTGCATATTCTAGACCAACCCCTATGGTTATAAATCTTAGCTACAAATAACTCGCTGGGGGGCATTATTAACACAAAATGATTCACAAGGGAAAGAAAGAGCCATCTACTATATTAGTTAAGAACTTGTGGCATATGAACTAAAATACACTATAATTGAAAGAGCATGTTTGGTTGTAGTTTTTGCCTCCCAAAAACTCATACATTACATGATAAGTCACAAGATGATCCTAATATAAAAAATTGATCCACTCAAATATCTATTGAGTAAAGCTACATTGATAGGATGACTCATAAAATAGGTCATGATAATCAGTGAGTTAGACATTGATTACATGGATAGAAAATAAATATAAGGAGAAGATATTGCAGACCAACTAGCAGATGCACCATTACCTTCTAGTCATCTGATGTTGATAGAGTTTCCATAAGAAAGTATATTTTCTCTTGAGGAGCAGAAACAATTGACATTATAATTTGAAGGATCTCACACACAAAAAGGATCATGTGTCAATATAGTATTTATCACTCCCCAAGGAGACTCCATTCCGAGATCATACAATTTGAAATTTGAATACACCAACAATATAGCCAAGTATGAAGTAAAAATCATAAGGCTAAAAAAAAGTGTACAGTGGAAGACCAACAACTACAAGTTTTCATACACTCAACTAATTATCAACCAAGTCAATGACAACTACGACACTAAGGATGACAAGTTGATTCCCTACAAGACCTTGGAAAAAGACATAAAGAAACATTTTGAAATTATATCATTTGAGAATATCTTGAGAATCAAGAATAAGGTAGCAGATGCAATGGCTATTGTCAGATCTTTTCTCAACATACCACTAGATATGACACATTGTGAATTCATGGTTGAATGGGTAACGGTCCCTACCTTTGAAGTGCCCAAGTATGAAGTCATGTGTGAAATTATTGGTCCCAATTCTCCTTGGTACCAAGATATATACGCCTAACAAACTACCCAAATTGTCCCCAATAACTTGTGTCAGGACCAAAATAATCCCTTCATAAGGCAAGCCTCTTGATATTCTACCATTTCTAATACACTTTACCAATGCAGTTTGGATGGAACACTCCTCATATGTCTCAACTCGGAATAATCATAAGTGATGATATTAAAAGTACATGATGGCATTTGTGGTGCCCATTCTAGTGGCTTGAACTTAGCAATGGAGATTCTAAGAATTAGATATTACTGGCCTAGAATGCAAACAGATGCTTGCCTATATGTATAGAAAAGTAAAAAAATGTCAGATACATGGGAACCTCATCCATGCACCTTCTTAGGAGCTTCAACCACTAACATCACCATGCCCCTTTTTGCAATGGGGGTTTGACCTAGTTGGCAAGATTCATCCCTTATCCTCTGATGGTCATAAATACATAATCATAGCCAATAATTATTTCACAAAGTGTTTTGAAGCAATTCCAATGATCTACATCACTAGTAACCAAATTTCCAAGTTTCTTTTGAACTATATTATAATTCGGTACGGTTTACCCCAGGCCATCATTACAGATCATGTCTCCCCCTTCAAAAATAATTAAGTAGATTAGATTTGCAGAAAATTCCATATCCATCATAGCTATTCTTCACTCTACTTTCCTCAAGGAAATGACCAGGTTGAGGCTGTGAATAAATCCACTATAAAATTTTTGAAAAAGATAGTCAATGATGCTGGTCGAGATTAACATCTTCAACTTGACCCCACCTTATGGGAATATTTCACTAGTTTCCAAACTCCCATAGGAGTCACTCCATACTCACTAGTATACAGTATTGAAGCTATCTTTCCAATAGAGGTTGAGCTCCCATCATTGCGTGTATCACTTCAACACATCATTTTAGATGAGGATTACAAGAGATCTCAACTACAAGAGTTATAATTTATCAATGAAAAGTGACAAAAGAACTCACACATTTACAAGAATATTAGAAATGTCTCAGGAAAAGATAAAAATAAGTTCATTCCAAGAGCTTTTGAAGTAGGTGATCTGGTACTAATGGAAAATTAGAAAAATCATATAGAAAGAGAAAAACCAAGAAAATTTGAACCAAACTGGTTGGGTCCTTATATCATTACATCATTTTATGAGTCTACAACATATTATATATCTACACCAAAGGGTAGGCCTCTATCAGACCCAATCAATAGCTTGCATATATGCAAGTACTATTCCTATCTATTAGAGTAGACCCATTTCAAAAAAATTTAAAAAAAAAGAAGGAAAAAGCCAAAAAAGGTTACCTTGGCAAAAACCTAGTAATTAGGCATCTCTAATGACATAAAATAGAAATAAAAGAGAAATAAATCATCATATGGTGAAAACCACTTTGGCGGCACCTTAGGCAAGTACCATGGTGAAAATTGGGCAATACTGACACCATCTATAGATATCATTTCTCTACCATCTATCATAAATCCAATCTAGCATCACTTTTCATTTCACCTCATATACCATAATAAAATCTATCATGTCTTGAGATTTGTCAATAGTCCTTGTCCTAAACACCTCACAATTAGCACACAGTCAGTATACCATGGTAATTCCACAAAAAAATGCCCACTCTATCCATACTAGGGGCACCCAATGTCATGATCCATCAAGCACTGAAAAAAATACAAAAAACACAGCAAATTTTTTTTTAAAAAATACCTAAAATTTGTAAAAAGTCCTAAAAATATCTCTAAAAATCATAAAAGTCCTGAAAATTATCATTACAAAACCAAAAATATTGTAAAATTGAGAAAATCCTGTGATAAATCTCCTTTGGATATCGAATCCCATTCTTTGAATTTCAAAACAAACATTTAACGATGTCATTGAGAAAGTTTGAGCTTCAGCTAGACCAAGTAAAAGCAGTCAAATTTATCAACGGATCCTCAGTCAGATAGATCTCATTGTCTTATCTATCAAAAGAGTCCCAATATTAGAGTATTTTGTCAAAATAGTTATGTTATCTTAGACAAGGAAGGGAACACTTGAAACCAAATAGAGAATTCTTACATGGGTACCCTATACTTCATCTGATAACATCAACAAATGTCAAAATTTAATGTTCAAAACACTACAAAAACATAGACACGTAATCAATATGACTACTTAATTGTTGAGTTCAGTTGGTCTTATTATGTCTTGATTTTCTCAAGTCATTTTCTTATGCATCTCCATGATTCCACATAAGTGATTAGAGATTCCATGATGGCTCATGACTTATCTTTTTTGTCTGTTATTTGTGGGATGTTGGCCAATAAATCTTAATAGAGCATTTTCGGTGTCTGTAGAAAGAGCCTTCACAATCACATGTGATATCTAATTATAGGGCTTGCAATAGATAAACTGTTTGTGATACACTACACATACCATGAGTCCTAATACCTAAACTACATTTATCGGCCCACATTCCCTGTATGTTCAAAGTTCCCGTTAGAATGCAAAAGGATAGTCATGCCTAGATCATTAAAATCTAGGTATGATGGTATTCAATTTTTCTATAATAAAGGTGGCTCAATGATGAAAGAATTTTCTCAAATAATTTGGAATTCAAAAGATAGCTAAATAAAATTAGGTTTCAATCAAGATTCAATCTTATGGTCTCTCATTTTTTGTCATATTCTCTCATCTCGTATCTACCACCACTAACATTTATCTCTAACGGTCCTAACAAAATACTTAAAAATAAAGTATCATGATACAAAAAAAAGGTAGTCTGTAAAATCATACATATAATATCCATCATAATGCATCCATTCATCATATAAAATCATATTAAAATGTATGTAGATCATTTAGCATCATCTGTCATCCAATCTGCATCATTAGATGTATTATTCATCATCATAGCATAATATGATAATTAAGAAATACATACATAGATAGAGAATATCATAAACCATAAAATCTCATAAAATCATGTGCATCACATAAAGCATAATAGATCATGAACACATTATGATACAATGTCATAAAGGAGAGCTCTTCATCTCGCAAAATATATGCAAAAAAGTGTCTATATCAAATCAACATGAACTGCTTCCGCCCTCTAGTCTGGGATGCCTCAATGCTACTGAACTAGAGGTCCCTTCACCTATATGTCCCTAGGGAGTACCTATCACTAACGGTATTTTTTTCTAGGTGCAATCAGAACCCCACTTCCCTGAGATCTTTGAGTCCTCTAAGATTGACGCAAAGGGGTGTAAATGGGAATCCTCTATGCTACTGTTACAACCTGATCATATGTTCCCTACTAGTAACAAATATCCCTCTATATGTCCTAGAGCTGTCTACTAGCATATGTACTTGTTTGTATAAGCATTTCAATCAACTACTATGTAGTGGCATCCTGGACATTGGTTATGAAATCCCTCACCTTTGTCTCTGCTTCCATGGCTCTCGCATTTGTTTCCTAATCCCTATCCTTCATTACATGTATCTCAACCCTCATGTTGTCTCTCTTTGCATCCATCTCCATCTCAATTATCTCAATCCTCCTCTCCAAGTTAGTCACTCTCCCAGCATACCAGTGACTCTCTACATCTACAGCTTATGCCCTACCATCTGCCTCAACAACCCTCACCTTTTCTCTACTCAATCTCCTTAATAACCCATCATATTTTCGCTGTAAATCTTGGCATTTTTGTCTCAAACTATCCACATATGTTGTATCAAAATCAAAACTAGGTCCCTCTACTCCAATGGGTACAACTTGTACAAGCTCATTGAATCTTCCCATAGCTACATCCATTAGCCCTATATCATCACCACTGATAGCCACATCTACCAAATCTGTGTCATCACCCCCTGCAGCCTCCTCCATCTCCTCATAACTACTAGAAGATCCAGTGCTACTGCTAGTTCTCCTTGTCTCCTCTAAACTATTGCATGTCACATAAATGTAAGCCTTCTCTCCCACACCCTCTGTTGTTGCCATCGGCACATCACTAAGAGGAATAAATGGGGCATGTTGAATACTAACCCCTCTGCCACCTCTATCATCCCCATCTCCATATTTGTATTCATCTCCTTGTCCCCTACCTCTCCCTCTGTCTCTCCCTCCTCTATGACCACCACCATCTCCACCATCTCCACCATCATCTCTCCCATGTCATCCTCCACCTCTCCCTATGTCTCTCCTTCTCCCTAATTCTCTGCATCCCTGACCACCCCATCTAGCACTCCTACCTTATCTCCCATATAAGAAATAGGTTTGTGTGTACCTCACCATACATCATACTCAGTATTAGTCCCTTCATTCCCAACATTTGATCTCCACTACCATCTCAGTGGTGGCAATGTGGTAAATTGTGCCACTGCGGTCTAGATGGGAATGGTAGCTCCCAAACCTTTAACATTCATTGCACACTTGTCAAACTGTGTTGATCCAATCGATACTCCCTGTCACTCACCAAACTATCTCATAACCTTGTCTGGTAACTGTATCTCAATGATATATGAATACTAGGTAGATTTCCCAATCAAATACATCTCCTATCGGCAATATTGTAAATGTTCATTCTCCCCATCCCAAACTGGGCATCCGACGTATGGCCTCCATTTAAACCCCCTCAAAGTATTAATAAAATGTCTCTAGTACTTGGTGTGTCCCACCTATCTATGAAAAAAGCCTCATAATAATATACATAAGGTTGTCCCAATTGTGTTGCAAGTCTATCAAAAATCAGATGAAAAACAACTATGTGCTCGAAAGACCACATCTATAAAAGTGTGATTATGCATCTCAGGCTTCGTGATCCATGGTAAGATATATCATGAAGATGATTATATAGCATGGATAAAACACATGGTCCTCATACATACATTGTAACCCTCTTCCAAATCTCACTAACAATCTCCCCCACCCCACAGGAAACCCATGTCCTCTCCTATCTGGTACCAAAACCCCTACAACCATTGTGCACAATAATGAAAAGTATGGATCATATCCTAACATATCTCTCCACCATCTAATCTCATATCTAGAAATCCCTATCTCATCTACTTGGAAATCAAATAAATCACACAACTTTTCTCTCATTATCTAGAATGAGTATGTCACCCTCTCCCCATGGATAGGAATCCTCAAAATCTTATACACGTCCTCCAATGTCACTGTGCACTCCCCAATAGGTAAGTGGAAGGAAGAAGCCTCTGAGTTTCATCGCTCACACAAGGCGGTAATGAGACCCCTATTTTCCCTAATCACAGGCATCAAGGTGATGTGTAACAATCGAAGACTATCAAGGTTCTCAACTCCTAATTAGTCAATCTATGTCTATAAGTATGAATCATATCCCAACATATCTCTCCACCATCTAATCTCATATCTAGAAATCCCTAACTCATCTACCTGGAAATAAAATAAATCACACAACATTTCTCTCCCTATCTAGAATGAGTATGTCACCCTTTCCCCATGGATAGGAATCCTCAAAATCCTATACATCTCCTCCAATGTCACTATGCACTCCCTAGTAGGTAAGTGGAAGGAAGAAGCCTCTGATTTTCATCGCTCATACAAGGTAGTAATGAGGCCCCTATTTTCCCTAATCATAGGCATCAAGGTGATGTGTAACAATCGAAGACTATCAAGGTTCTCACACTCCTCATTACTCAATCTATGACTCTCTTGTGTCATGAGAATATCATCTCTAATCTACATATGTAATAAAGTCACATTCACTCCAAATACAATAAATTAGGTCTACCATACATCTATATTATGTAATACATACACATGCATAATAAAAATTCATTTCATTTCACAAAAAGTCCAAAATAGAGTAAAAAATGAATCTATATCACCTAGAAACATTTATTTTTCAACCTATACAATCAAGTGCGGCGTTTCCATAACCCAAGTGTAGCTCGATTAAGGATTTTATATTAACAAGAAAGTGTGGCATTTAAAAAACCTAATTATTGCAAATAAACACAAGTGTGTTGTTCGACATCCAAGTGTGAGTCGATTAAAAGACACACCACATGCAAGTGCAACACTTTATTGATGCAAGTGCATTGATTGTGACACACAAGTGCGATGTTCTAGCCTACTTTAATCTGACCTAGTCTAGGAAATTACATGAAAAATAAGGCATAATAAATGCAAACAAGGAAAAAGTTATTGAAGGTGGGGTGTCAACTGGCTGTTGATAGGTCTTTACTCGATCGTTGATGTGCATGTCATCCTTGTAACCTGTCATCACACTCTAAATCACTCAAAAAGCTTCTACATCCACACCTAGATCTCCAAAGATCAATGTGCATAGTAAATTGAAAATGACCCTCCCAACCCATAGTATACCCCTAAACTACCTCGATAGATGTGCACACCTTGCATTTCTATTAGTCACGATGCTTTTCACCTTCCAAAGACCATAACTTCTATGTGTGTGATAAAATGTGTGATCAAATATGAAACCAAACACTTCATTAAACCATTACATCAAAAGGGTTAACATCAAAGAAAGAATCAAAACGTTGCATAAACACCTTTGAAATCGGCCTATTGCTTCCTAGTTAAAGTGAGTGTGATTCTCATGGATTCCCATTAGATTAGACATAGAGAATCAGTGAATTGACTACCTCAAGATGGATGATTAAAATGCAAGAATGAGAAAGATGCATGTGCTTGCATACTATACTCTCAAAAGATTTTAAAATGAAATGCATGAACTATCATACTAAATGCATGGTAACCATGAAGAATGAAACTACAATGTAAGTGTAAACTATCAATGAAATGAGCAATGCATCTACCATTAATCTAGGAAAGGAAGCTAAGATGCCATTAAGCTAAGAAATGAAACTACAAATTAATAAGTTCAAGTAAACTACTATGAGATCTAGAGCTAAGAATGCACAATAAAAACCCTAGAATGAAAATAGCATTATAAGTCTACTCCAAGTCTTCTTGTTATCTCTATCCATAAGAAAAGGGAGCTATCCCTTTTATAAGAAATTCCAAGAGGTGAACAGTTGAGATTAAGAGGAAAAAGGAAATGAGAAATGATGGAGATGCAAATTTCCTCAGTCCATGTGAGCTTGATCCAAGTGATTTGGTTGGTCAACATTATGGAGAATAAAACAAAATTGGTATTTTCTCTTTTATTTGTTTTATTTGATTTTCATGTGCTCACACATGTGTGAATGAGTTATTTTTTATTTAAAAGGGACTTTAGGACTTTTTGATTTATCCCAATGTTTAATGCAATTTAAGTATTTTAGGCTTGATGATTGGTGATTTGATTCAAGAATTGAGGATTAAAATTATGTAAGAAAGTTTAATTAAATGCTCTCAGAATTAGGGTTTATGGTCTAGCTTATGAATGTATTTGATTTAGAATTTATTAATACCAATTAATTAGAAATAGGGGCTATAGGTTTTCTAGACCAATTTTAGGTGATTACATTTTCCCCTCTTTGAATTGATGTGTGAGCAACGCGTTGATTCAATAAACATCTGATGTTTGACTCGATCGGGAAATAGTTTGATATGAAGCGATGAACTATTCCACTAATCAAAATTGATTATGAACTTGATTGAATGAATATTGATTGAGTTTTGAAGGTATCAGCTCTGGACTTGATTGAGCGAAGACTAATAGGGAGATCCAGAAATATCAGTTTCAGACTTGATTACATGGAGAATGGTAGAGAGACCTTAGAACATCAGCTCTAGGCTTTATTGAGCAAAGACTGATAGAAGAGTTTGAGCATTCAGCTTGATGTAAATCGATGAAATTGAATGTCCTTCCTATAAGAAGATTTCTCTATTTCAGATTAGTTTGAATGACGAATCAACCTAATATGGTGCGATGAGACTGATTGTCATTCGATTGATTGCTTAGGATAATTGACTTGATATGGGTCATGATGAAGCCAATTACTTGATTGAGAGAGGTTATGAGATTGATATGGTGTGATGAACTTGATATGCCCCTAGAGATTCAGATTACTTGATGTGCAGTGATGAAAATCACTTAATTGATCTTGATTTAGGTTAGGGCATGATGCCCCTAGAGATTCACCTTGTTGATATGAATCAAATTGTTGATATAATGTTACTGCCCCCTTAGGAGTGAAATCAAAAGGAGGGGAGAGCCACAAGCTTGATAGATCAAAAAAGCATTGAGGAAATGAGGTACGAGCCTGTTTTGAAGTCTAGTTGACCAATTTTGACAAGGAGTTGACTAAGGTTGAATTTTTGAATTGAAGTTGGATAGACTCAATTAGGATTAATCTCAAAGTGGAATCCTGTAAGGAAAGCATCAACAATCAACTGCATTTGAGAAAATAGGTTAATCTACATTTTTTACTAGAAAAATATTGTTGGATTTCAATTTTAGTCCTGAAAATGGATTCAAAGCCATCCAATTAGCCAAGGGTAAAATTTTTATGTCCATCAGAGCACTTTCAAAAATTAGGTCAAAACCTATATAAGGCTCAGAGGGGTCATTTTCAAATCATTTTCACCGTCTAAGTTTGAAATTCTAGAAGCTTTCTCTGAGAAAAAATGGTGGTGCTAGTAGTCGATCATCGATTCAAGTGCATATGGACATACAGATAGCCACAAGACTACCTGCCTCTAGTAAGTAACTAATTAACTTCTCCTTTGCATTGAATTGTTCATGTTTTTCATATATTTTTTCAAGTTTTCAACATTTTTGGTCGTAGGGTCCCAGTTCATCGTATGAGCCGGTGAGAGGGCTCATATGAAAAACTGGGAAAAATTCTTTTGTCATTTCGGTCCATTAGATTTGTCACATGAGAAGCACCCACCTATCGTATGAGCACATTCATACAAACCCATATTGTCACATGATCCCATTAGATTTGTCATTTCAGCCTAGATTGCCGCACGATATACAGTCCTGACTCATACGAACCTTGATGTCAGTGTCCCTTTATTATACTTTGTCATTTCAGAGGCAGTGCTACTTTTTTGAAGAGTTCTCTTATTGATTGTGTGTTTTCCTAATTTATTATCCTATTTTCCATCTTGTCTTATCATTGCATGTTGAATGTAGCATGCCCTTACTCAGTGAATGATGTGTTTTCATTGCTTTGTCTTCTTGAAAGCACATTTTCCAGATGTCTAGTTTTGGTCGACATATCCTCCCACCATGCGATTGGTGAGGAGCTTACATGATGATCAGAGAGGTCATTTGAGAGATTGTGGCTTTAGATGGTTGACTCAGATGCCTGACATCTGGCTAAACCATGGTTTGCTGACAATGTTAGTGGAGAGATTCCATAGTGTGTACAATACTTTTCACCTGTTGACCGGGGAGATGACCATCACTCTCCAGGATGTCTATGGGATTCTTCAAATTTCATTTGCAGTGCCTTAGTTGGGCACACAAGAACTTATGTGGGTGTTCCATGATCACACTATCTTGGATCAAGCCATATCTTGGGATGATATGCTGGATCTGTATGGTACCAACCATCCTCTTGCTTGCATTATAGAAAGAATCATAGGTTGCTTCTTGATGGTGGATAGGAGCCAGTAGGGGTTCCTTTGCGAATGGGGTAGGGTTTTGGAGAGACTGATGACCTGGCCAAAGTATTTGGTTGGGGCCAGTGCATCTTGGTGCAAATGTATCATGAGATTCATGTGGTTATATACGGGGGAGACTGAGGTATGGCTGCAAGAGTATTGATATTGCAAGTATGGGCTTGGAAGCATCTCCTGATATGCAGTCCAGTGACCGAGGATCCATGATGGGGTGGAAAACCCTATGTGTATAGATACATAGGTTTCTTGACATATCCCCACTGGGGAAAGATAGATTACTGGAGACGTCAGTTATATGATCTCATCCTCATCATTTGGAGGCCCTACATAGGGACAGAGGCCTGGACGGACTAGAGGGGTCAGAGGATAGATTTCTTTGTTTCCCATCCTTTTCTTTGGAGGACTTCATCCATCATTAATCATTTCGTGGTTAGATGAGTACTGCGGAAGTATGTCCATCCATAGAGCATACCACATGAGTGCACTATTTATTCTCTTTTCATTGATGAGAAGCACCAACGGTGGTCTCTGAGACTATCTCTAGCTCTTTGTGTACAGAAGCTGATAGTATTACACAGGCCATCTTGGGATTACTTGGAGGTGATCATGGATGCAAGGGTTACACCCCAATACATCGATCATTTTTCATGACATACCTTCCCTAGATTCACAGATCTAATAGAGAGAGCACCTCAGATTGATGAGGAACATGTAGCTCAGAGGGAAGGTGGATAGAGGGGTCTAGGTAGAGTACCACAAAGGGGTCCAACTCCTACAACAAGTGGTAACCCAGGTGCCATTTCTAGTAGGGAACCATGATTTTCTCAGTAGTGACAACATGAAGAGGGAGACAACCTTGGTTCAGGTTGTGTCGAGATACCTGCTACACAGGTCGTCAAGGAGGAGATGAGAGATGTACAGTCGAATCTTGATCTCAATGAGGTAGTTGAACAGGTTTGTCAGTGCAAAATTGCACAGGCTAAGGAGGAGGAGGGAGTACAATGAGATCAGACTCTACAAGATATGATCTACACACTTAGAGGGTGGGCTAGACCTCACAGACATAGCTAGCGATCGCACAGGCATAGATCACAAAGCGAGATCACACCATTGTCAAGAGAGATTAGAGGATCCAAGAATTGACTCAGGGGTTTGTGGCCACACCGCTCTTCAGAGGGAGGTCACTCATTAGACCCATAGGGAATCCTACTATGTCATAGCATATAGCATTGCAGTTTCTGTAGCATAGTATGTGCTACCATATTCGCAGTATCTGGCATGATCCGAGGGAGCATGCCCTCCACCGAGAGTAGATGATCCTCTTCCTTCCCCAAAGACAATGCTGAGGGAGGATGCAAGACCTGATTATCCCCCTTCTTGTCTTATCCTTTTTTGATTTTTGAGATCCATGGGATTGTATATGATTCATCTGCATCAATGATGCACATTTTTTCTTGAGATTTGTTGGAGAACCTTTTGTATAAACTGAGGCTATTGAAATATATATATATATATATAATCATCCTTGTGCTCTATTTATTATCTTATGTTGTTCCTTTGTAGTATTTTATTTCTAAGCATGTTATCATTGTGTATCTTTGCTTTAAGTAGTTTGTGGTGCATAAGATGATGTGTAGTAGAATCTTAGTTCCATATGTGATGTGCTTGTATCCTGATGCTATGCTCGCTATGATAATGCTCTATTTCTATTGACTGTTTGTTTTGTATATAGATAACATTAAGGAGATAAAATGAAATTGATCGCTTCGGCAAAGGATTTGATGATCAGAGGGATAGCTCCCTACTTGCTCCTATGAAAAGAGGTGTGCTTTGTTATTGTTACCAATTTAGTTTGTGTACTAAATTTCTAAGTTGAAATTACTTCTACATTGAATTATGTGATTGGGTAACTGTTGTTATAAATTATAGAATTGATTGATTGCAGAAAAATAAAGTACACAATGTAGAAAACATTGATACTTTAATCACTATTACTCAAATTTGATATACAAGTACAAGACAATGCAATTTTATCGCATATTATTTAAATGTTGTTTTACAAAGGTACAATGATAATGTTTAGATTTCAATTATAAATAATATATATATAATGCATTCAGACTCACACAAGTCGTGGCAACTCCTAATACCCTATCTAAATAAACACATTGTAAATATCAGAGAAATAGAGAGATAGAGGGAAATCCTCCATTACCTGTATGGGAGAGAAATATTTGATTTTATGTTGAAGTTTTGGGCCCACATCTCCAACTTTGATCATATATGCAAGATAGAATGGAAAAGAGAGTCAGTTCAGAAGAACTGAGCAATGGAAAATTACCCTAATACCTCTACATTACTCTATGCACTACAATATGTTTATGCAAATAAAGCATTAAAAGATGCAAAAGAGAAGGGAGGAAACAAAGAGAAATAAATTTTATACTAATATTGTTTACTTCATGTGCAGATATAGGTATGAGGACCAAGTAGGTTGTTGAAGAGACACACATACATTACAGGTGTCAAACTTCACAACTGAAGTCATGTAGAGGTGAAGATTAATTAGGGAGGTTGTAGAGGGGTCATACACACATTATAGGTATGGGACCTTCCAACTGAATTAATGGAGCTACATAAGACTGGCTATTGAAGGGACATGACATTCTGTTATGAAAACTTTCAACCTACAAATCAAACATACAAGTGCTACAAGATGTTGTTAAATTTAGTTCATATTTTCAGAGTTGCTACAAGAGGTTTCAATTGCTACAAGTTTGATTCAAGAACCTATTACATGATGCATATATCTCATATTGATACAGAAGGAGTATCATGAAGGCAATAAAAAATACAAGAGAAAGATATCATAAACCAGAGAGAATGGCATTAAAGGAGAATAGAAGGACAAGTGCATCATGAAGGAACAAAGAATGTTCAATTTTGGAAGAAATCAGTTCAAAAGAGCTGCATGCAATCACAGATATCAATATTAAATGTTTTCTTGAGGCATTAAGTTGTATCAAATACAGAAGACAATGACTACCAGTGAGTTTGGATGGTGATATCAAAGAAAGAAGCAAATTTATTGCCTTGAAAGGTAACATGACATCAAAACAAGGGAATCAACCATTCATTGCTTCACTAAGATAAGTATTTGATCTCTTGTCAAATTCAATCACATATTTTTATCATTAGAAAAGAAAATTTGTATTTATAGATACTTGAAATGAGCAGCAACAATTAATGTGCAAACAACAATCAGATTAGGCTCATAAAAATAGTATTATACATACATTTGAGCCTTAATGAGAAGAAACTAAAAGATATATACATACCTGATATGAAGCTACAAAAACAAAAATATGGATATTAACAAATAAGAAAATAGTTCACAGGATGTTGTTCAAACAAGTATAGTTATTGATTATCAAAGCTTAAACATTCTTTATTTTGGAAAATAGTTAAAATAAACCATGAAGTGTTACTGTTGGTGTCATGAATGGTTGAGGGTTGATATATTGTTACAACATGGCTAATGTTGGTATGTTTCTATAGCATGATAAAAGTAATTTTACCACGCTTCATAGTTTTAGGAAATGTGTATCGTCTTGATGGTGATCCTAACCAACACAAGGAAGGTGACCCTAAGAATCAATATATGCTTGATAAGTAAAGAAATATGAGAATTTTCAGATTAACATGAGATGAAATTTATCATTGGAAATAGGAGATGTTTAATCACAGAAAATAGAGGATAGTATACAGTCATAAGTACCATTGAGTAGCCATGCGCTACAGTAAGATTATCAAGTAGCAACCAGATCAACAATAGCTACATAATGCATGATCATACATCTTTCAAAGGGCTATGATATAACTACTCTTCAATGTCTTTTTGTCATAAATAAATGCAGTGAGCATTAGTGATAATAACAGTCAAGGGTTGTGTCCTGCAAAGAAATAGAGATCTTATTCCAGTCAAGGTGGAGAACATAGAAGACTTAGCTAAAGGGAAGAAGCTGTAATAATTTGGTGATACATCAACAACATGTTGGTCAAGTGAGTTTCTTTTTTTAGCATATATCTTTGTTACAAACAGATGAGAAGGGAAAGGAGGTATCATTATGTTAAAATAGTGATAAACATCAAAACATCAGATTGCATCAACAACATCATAGCAGAAAGATCCATGTATTAGGAACAAAAAAAAAGAATTGTTTCCCAAGCACTAATACTTTTGTCATAAGGAAAAGGATAGCATCCATGAAATAGAAATGAAAAGAGCAGCCACGACACAATAAATAAAAAAACAAGCGCATCAAGTTGAAACACTCCAAATTCATGAGAATCAAATGCATGTGAAAAGAAACAATAGTTATGAGTAGTCATAAGTAATAGCTTGTAGACCATAATTGCACGAGGACAGGGTATGAGTGCTTAGAATAGAGCTCAAGGCTTTCAAGTGATAGTCAAGATAGTGAGTTACATTGAGTTTCAGAACCAAAAAATCAGCTACAATAGGAGGTAAGGAGCATTTATCTCTATAGGAGGAGAATAGAGGGCATCATTTGGAAACAAATGCAAGTTTTTACAGATCTTTTAAAGACATAACAATAGGTTTCATCATTATTTAAAGAGGAAAAGATATCACAATACTAAAGTGTTGATCCATATACATGTACAATGACATTTGTTGTTCCAAACTTTATACCACATAAAAGATACAGGTGGATGAGATTCAAAGAGAATTCATCTCAGCATTGAAAGAGGTTACAGATAATTTTGTTTTAAAGAGCATCATGTGCAAGAATTCTTTAATGTCAACACAATATAAATCAGTACTATGCCACTGGTATGGTGATGAAGCAACATTGTTATATGAAGCACTAGATTGGTAAAAGAGTTTCTAAGGAGGTAAATAATCTCATATCAAATAAAAGATAGTATTTTCATTCATAAGGAACAACAACCATGCCAATCAGGAAAACATGCATTATGAATCAACTACCAAATGGATTAAGACAGATATTACTGTTAAATGAAAAAAATGTTCAATGTGTGTCAAATAAGTGATATATTGAGGTTCAAAATAGTAGAAGAATGTTGTCAAGAGAAGTAACAAACAATGTTAATATGTGGAATTTGTTGTTAAAATATGTCTAAACAGTGATAATGAAATGTGTCAGGAAGTGCTATACAATGTCAAAAACAAAATATAAATGTAAGAGCATGAATAACACTACAGAATAAATAAATGAATAAGTGTAATGGCTTTGACAAGGTATATAATAGAAAAATTTGAGAGAAACCCAAAACGATAAGGAGATTTAAATACCCAGATGAATGTTTTAGTTTTTTGTTCATTTTCAAAAAATAGATCAGTCATATTCGCAGTTAAAGAGGCATTGTTATTATTTATTTATTTTGTAAATCTTATGTGAAAAACTGGGCAGTATACAATTATCAAAGTTCAAGCCTTCACCTAGAGATCTCACGAAATGGATCCAGTTTGTAGAGATTTGTGAAGTATAACCACAGAAAGTTTTAAAAAATAAAAAATAAAGGTAAAATGAAATTTCTCCAAAAGGGAAAAAACCCTGAGAACCGTAGTATAGAAGCAGTGCTTTACAACTATAATTATCAAGTGATTCCAAAGCCAAGAGAATTTTATTTGAGGAGCATAGAAGTGCATAGTTTTTTGTTGCTAACAAGTTGCCAAATTACAGTCAAAAGAGCAGAAGTCTAACGGCTAAGGCACCGGGAGCAAAGCTAAGTCTCAGAAAATCATGAAGGTATGAAGGAGAAAGAAAGAACAAGCCTCCATTTCAAAATAGAAATTCCAACTGGAACTTAAACCATTACAATAGAGGCATACTTGTGAGAAGAGGAAGTCTACAAGAAATCTACAAAAAAAGATCAAAAGGTTCTCAAATTTTTTCAATCTCCATGACCCTGATATACCACAGCTGCACGACCAGAGGAGGAGTTTCCATAAAGTAGAGAAGAAAGAAAAACATAAAGAAAATGGTGGCAATGTTTTCATGAAAATACACAACACACACCAGATAGAATAAACATTCTCAAACGCAAACCCTCATGGCAGTGGAAATAATAGCAGAGTAGTGGTAAGCCAAACTAAAAGTGAATAATGAGTTGTATTTAGGGAGAGAGGTTTTGTTCATGCTTAGTGTTGTTGTTGTTAAGGCCTGTTCACAACAATTTGGGGTTTATTTGGAGTTGTTTTGAAGCTATTTATCAGTTATCATCAGTTGGGGAACCTTTCGGGGCAGTTTGATCATAGTTTCTTGTAGTTTCATAGCTATTTCACTAGGATTTCTCTTCATATCTTACCCCCATAGATTTGACATGATTCATGGAGATTTGGAGTAGTTTTGGGGGAAATTTGAGTGGCACTTTAGTTGCACATATCTTGGTGGACTTGGAGGAGCACTTAGACTTCAGTTTCTAATAGTTTAGCTCATGTTTTTATGTTGTTCTACAAAGGCCAATACAACATGCCTCCTCAAGTTTCTTATCAGCAAAATAGGCCATCAAATCAGACTTCTAGTTCAATACAGCCAAGGTAAGCTCAAGGACAGAAAAGGAGTTATGGTCAAAGGGATAGTCAATATTATAATTATTCAACTCCTAGTACTTCTAAGGAGATGGTAGTTATTCCAAAAAACAACTATGTGCAAGAGGTAGAGTGGTGTAACATGCAATGATGGTCATTTTTGGCTTGATTGTCCTTATGCACTTGAGGCTAGAAGGAAAGATGTTTTGAAGGAAAATAAGTTAATAATAAAATAGAGGCACATTAATATCAAATGCAGCCACAAGTTAATCCTAATGTTTCTTAGGTAAATTTTAATGATGATGAAGCTATTTTAGCAGCAAATTTTTATCCAAATCAAGTTTGGAGACCTGTAGCAGCAGGTACAAGGTCAAAAACCAAGGTTGAAAATGATCAAGAACAAGTTGATAAGGTACAACAACTTGTTTTTATACCACAACAATAGGCTAATAAAGTCAAACAACAAGTACAAGATCAGAAAATAGCAAATCAGCAACCACAATCAGCAAAGGAGCTTGCTGTCCCAAAAATAGCAATAGAAGGTTAGTGTGCAAAATTTTAATATTATTGATCATTTAAATAAGACACACATTCCTTTATCCATGTGGGAGTTTTTGGTGCTTCGAGGCCAAAGGATATGCTACAAGAAGAATTGCAATCACTTTCATTATCTGAGGATGTTTTGACACAACAACCTCCTAAGGTTCAAATGGTTGCAAATGTCAATACAACCCAACAACCAGCCAAGTTGGTTAAACCTCCACCATTTTATGTTATTGTTATTGTAATTTAGCACTTATTTCATAATTGTATGATTGATTCTGGAGCTACTAGCTCGGTTATGCAATGAAGATTGTAGATCGGCTAAGCCTTAAGTATGAGCCACTTGAAAAAGGAGTAGTTTGGTTAGATGGGACAACAGTTGAAACTATTGAAGTTATAAGGAATTTAGACTTAACTTTGCATGCTTTTCCTAGTTTCTTAGTGCCTCTGGATGTCTATATCATTGATTTTCCTTCTAATTTCTCTATTTGTCTATCACGGGACTTCACTGCCAAAATAGGAAGTTATTTATCTGCAAACTGGTCCCATATGCTTTTTCTCACTAAGTATGGTACTAAAGTTACTATTCATTCAGAACCTATTGCAAAATTATGTGTTGAACAACATATTGTTGGTGCTGAAAATGAATCAACAACTGTGTTATTTAATTAGGAAGGAATTTATGCTATTCGTGAGTCTCAAATACAAATAGATCATTTTCCTGATATTTTGTTAGATGAATGGGCTACTGAAAATGTTGAAATTTTAGATAAACCGATTAAGGAGCCAATTTTGGGCGACTATGTCATTCATTAGATTATAGATTTCTTTCCAAATGTTGTAAAAAGTGCATATTTAAATTTTGAACAATAAAGGAATGATGTTTGGAAGTTGTTTTTTTATGGTTCACACAACAAGATAGGTGCAGGAGGAGGTTGTATGTTGATTTCACCAGCGAATGAGAGGTATTATGCATCTTTCAGATTTACTTTCAGTTTTACTAGTAATGTTGTTGAATATGAAGCCCTTGTGAATGGATTATTTGGGCTATTAAAAGAGGTATCAGTTGTTTACAAGTTTTTGGTGATTCAGAAGTAACTATAAATCAAGTTAGAAATATCCATACAACTAAAAATGATCTATAAAAGAGTTATAAGAATGTTGTATGGGATTTAATTGAAGGTTTTGAGGCTTTTAATCTACAATCTGTACCTAGAAATTGGAGTAAACATGCTGATAGACTTGTTGTTGTTGGTGCACAATATGATATTCCAACTGAAATCAACAATAATAAGGGGCTGAACTATGTAAAAGTGATTGTTAGACCTGTTGTACCTAATAATGTTGATAGTTGCTAGTTTTTTGAATTTGATCAACACATTGTTAATTTTTTGAGAGAAGAAGATAAGTTTGCACAGCCAAACCAACAGAAATTGCAGGATCAATATGAGGATTAGATCATCCAGTTAAGGAAAAATAAGCTTCCCAAAGGTCTTGTGACCTTAGAGTCAATGTTCAACATTAATGATCACTTTAAAAAGAATAAATCCAGCTTGCAGATTAAAGAAGAACATTATGAAGAAATTTGCAGTTGCAAAGGATAAAATATTGAAGCTTGGAAAGGTATGTACACCTGAAGAGCGTCAAACCTTTTTTAATTTATGCAATGAATTTTATGATATTATTGCTTGGAATTATTCAGATTTAAAAGGGTTTCATCCTCATATTTCTCAGCATACCATTGAGCTAGAACCATGAGCAAAACCAGTTAGGCAAAAATAGAGGCCAATAAATTTTAAAGTAGAACCTCTTATGATTAAGGAATTGAATAAACTAATTGAGAGTAATATTATATTCCCAATCAAACATACTTATTGGGTGTCCAATTTGGTTCCAGATAGAAAAAAATGGAGAAATTAGATTATGTGTTGATTTCCGTGATTTAAATAGGGCTTCATTGAAGGATAGACATCCTTTGCCTTCAATGGAGAAAATTTTGTAGGTTGTATCAGGATCAGAATGGTTTTCACTACTTGATGGTTTCACTGGTTATAACCAGATTTTGGTAAAGGAAGAAGACAGATTTAAAACAACATTTACTATCGAATGGGGAACTATGGCTTATCAAAATATGTCATTTGGTTTATCTAATGCAGGTATAACCTTTCAGAAGGAAATGGATAAGGACTTCATAAACTTAATGTATAGGTTTGTACTTGTTTACCTTGATGATATTACTCTTTTCTCAAAGAATGCATCAGATCACTTTCAACATTTAAGAGTTATCTTTGAGGGATACAGGGAATATGACATTTCTTTAAATCCCAAGAAAAGTGTATTTAATGTCTATGAAGGTAAATTATCAGGATTTATTGTTTCAAAGGAGGGTATTACCATTGAACCTGAAAGAGTAAGTGTTATTCTTGCCTTACCACTTCCAGCTCATAAAAAGGGACTTCAAAGTTTCTTAGGAAGAATTAATTTTGTGAGAATATTTATTCCAGATATTGTTGAATTATTGAAGCCATTAACAACCATGCTTAAGAAAAATATAGATTTCAGATGAACCAAAGAGGGAAAACATAGTTTTTAATTGATAAAAGAAGCATTAGCTGCTTCTCCTACTTTATTAAATCATGATTTCTTAAAGGATTTCATTTTATATGCTTATGGGAATATTGATAGCATTATTTCCATGTTAGTTCAGAAAAATGATGAAGGTTTTGAGCAACCAGTAGCTTTTTCAGTCAAGGAATTAAATATTATGAGATACATTATTCATTTTTTGAAAAGCATGTACTTTCTATAATAAGAAGTTTAAAAAAGTTCAAGCATATGCTTTCTTACAATAAGATCAAACTGATGGTGGCACATCTTTTTGTTAAGGATTTATTGTTGAATAAATATTTCGATACCAAGAGAGCTTGATGGATTACCAAGGCAATGGAGTATGATATTGAGATCAAAGTGACCAAGCTGGTAAGAGGTAAGGGTTTGTGTGAACATCTTGTAGGAAATGGAGATAACTCTCTAAAAGATGCATAAAACCATATCAAATTGATCATATTTTGCATGAATTTCATGAAGGGTAAGATGGAGGCCATTTCTCACCAAGAGCTATAGCTCTTAAAGTGATGAAAGTAGACTATTATTGTCCAAGTGTATTTAAGGATTAACATTCTTGGGTAAAAAAGTGCTAACAATGTGCAATGTTTGCTGGAAAAGAGAAATTAACAGCGCTGCCTTTGCAGCCTATTCAAGTGGACCATCCATTTATGAAATGGGGTCTTGACTTTATTGGTGTCATTAACCCACCTTCAAGTGTAGGTCATAAATGGGTATTGACAGCCATTGATTATTTCACAAAGTGGATAGAAGTAGTTTCTCTCAAAGATGAAAATGAGACTGTTGTTTTGAATTTTTTATGATGACTTAGTTTGCAGATTTGGTGTACCAAATTCAATTATTTCAGATAATGCACTTGCATTTATAGGAAATAGAGTTGCTAAGTGGGATGTTAAGAAAGGTGTGTATCTGAATACTTCATCAAATTACTACCCACAAGGTAATGGGCAGGCTGAATCCACAAATAAAAACCTGATTCGAATAATAAAAATGACCCTAGAAGGAAATCATCGTTCTTGGCATGAGAATTTGAAATCAGCACTTTCGGTTGATAGAATCACTCCTAAAAGTTCAACTAGCACTTTGGGTTGATAGAATAACTCCTAAAAGGTCAACCAGTATGTCTCCTTACACACTAATTTATGGTAAGGAAGCTAGACTACCTATTTCAGTTAAGTTTCCAACACTTAATTTTATGTATCAGTTGGATATGATTGATGAAGAGCCTATGGTAGCAAGGTTGGCTCAATTGAATGAGTTAGAAGAGAAAAGGAGAGATTCATTGCATAAAATTGAGCTTCATCAAGCTCAAATCATAAATGAAGAGGTCATTTGATAAGAAGACATCTCTCAATAATTTCCAGCTGGGAGACATTGTTTTGAACTGGGATGAATTAAAAAGAAGACCTAGAAGGGATTCAAAATTTGATGCTATGTGGGATGGTCTGTATATCATAACACCCAGTACACCACACAATTTCTTCCATTTGTCTACACTTAAAGGAGAAGAGTTAGTAATCCTAGTGAATGGGATACACTTCAAGTGTTGCTTTTGAGGTGAGTTAGTTTGAATAAGTGATTGGCACATAGTTAGTTTACTTCAATTAGTTGTAGTTAGTACTTCTAAACTCACAGTAATTAAATCAAGGAGGTATACACCATGCATAACTGAGAACCTCTCAGGGTTCCCGGTTATAGATAATGCACAACTCAGTGATGTAATCATAGTGAGAATGGAAGTTTTTTTCAGTTGGCTAGTTTTTGCAGTTTTTAAGGTTAGAATGAATAGAAACAGAAAGATAAATCACAACATCCTATCCATCACATTATACATGCATAAATTATGTTTTCTTATGTCATAAGAATCATGCTCAATCATGTATTGTGTAATCAAGGTTGTTGTTCAAGCTCATTCTGCCTTTAGTTTTCTTTTGTTCATGTTCCTAAACAACAACATCATCATATGAATTATGGTCATCACATGATGCATGGATAAATTATGATGTATCACATCATAAACATGATTCTATCCAGAAATGATGAAGTGAAAATTCATTTTTCAGTTTTAGTTTTCTTTCCCTAAGTGCTTTCAGAACATGTTTCGGTTTAGTTTCAGTTTTCAATAGTGTGTTTGTTTTCAATTTGGAAAGGTTTTCAGTTTCTAAGTTTAGAGAAAGACTCTGTGTAGCAGGAAAATGCCCCTGAGAGGTCACCAAAAATGTTACAAATTTAATTTGTGTACTAAATTTCTAAGTTGAAATTACTTCTACATTGAATTATGTGATTGGGTAATTGCTGTTATAAATTGCAGAATTGATTGAATGCAGAAAAATAAAGTACACAATGCATGAAACATTGGCAATTTGATCACTATTACTCAAATCTGATATACAAGTACAATACATTGGAATTTTATCGCATATTATTTAAATATTATTTTACAAAGGTACAATGATAATGTTCAGATTTCAATTATACATAATATATACAATGCATTCAGATCCACACAAGCCATGGCAACTCCTAATACCCTATATGAATAAACACATTGTAAATATCAAAGAAATAGAGAGATAGAGGGAAAGCCTCCATTGCTTGTATGGGAGAGAAATATTTAATTTTGTATTGAAGATCTGGGCCCACATCTCCACCTTTGATCAGACCTGCAAGATAGAATGGAAAAGAGAGTCAGTTCAAAAGAATTGAGCAATGGAAAATTACCTTAATACCTCTACATTAATCTATGCACTATAGTGTTCTTATGCATATAAAGCATTAAAATATGCAAAAGAGAAGGGAGAAAACATAGAGAAATTAATTTTATACTAATATTGTTTTCTTCATGTGCAGATATAGGTATGAAGACCAAGTAGGTTGTTTAAGGGAGACACATACATTACAGGTGTGAAAATTTCCAACTGAAGTCATGTAGAGGCAAAGATTAATTAGGGAGGTTGTAGAGGGGGCATACACACATTATATGTATGGGACCTTCCAACTGAATTAATGGACCTGCAAAAGACTAGCTGTTGAAGGGACATGACATTCTGTTATGAAACCTTTCAGCCTACAAATCAAACATACAAGTGCTACATGATGTTGTTAAATTCAGTTCATATTTTTAGAGTTGCTACAAGATGTTTCAATTGCTAAATATTTGATTCAAGAACCTGTTACATGATGCATATATCTCATATTTCTATAGAAGGAGTATCATGACAGCAATAAAAAATACAAGAGAAAGATGTCATAAACCAGAGAGAATTGCATTAAAGGAGAACAGAAGGACAAGTGCATCGTGAAGGAACAAAGAATGTTCAATTTTGGAACATATAAGTTCAAAAGAGTTGCATGCAATCACATATATCAATATTAAATGTTTTCTTGAGGCATTAAGTTGTATCAAATACATAAGAGAATGACTACTAGTGAGTTTGGATAGTGATATCGAAGAAAGAAGCAAATTTATTTCCTTGAAAGGTAACATGAAATCAAAATAAGGGAATCATCGATTCACTGCTACACTAATATAAGTATCTGATCTCTTGTCAAATTCAATCA
Organism: Thuja plicata; assembly: GCA_018584345.1. NCBI lineage: Eukaryota > Viridiplantae > Streptophyta > Pinopsida > Cupressales > Cupressaceae > Thuja > Thuja plicata. Next base: position 3,333,105 of record MU225359.1, read on the forward strand.
CATCTTTTTATCATCAGAAAAGAAAATCTTTATTTACAGATACTTGAAATGAGCAGCAACAATTAATATGCAAACAACATTCAGATTAGGCTCATAAAAATAATATTATGCATACATTTGAGTCTTAATGAGCAGCAACTAAAAGATATATACAGACCTGATATGAAGCTACAACAATAGAAATATGGATATTAACAAATAACAAAATAGTTCAGAGGATGTTGTTCAAACAATTATAGTTATTAATTATCAAAGCTTAAACATTCTTTATTTTGGAAAAGAGTTAAAATAAACCATGAATTGTTGTTGCTGGTGTCACGATTGGTTGAGGGTTGATATATTATTAAAACATGGTTAATGTTGGTATGTTGCTACAGCATGATAAAAGTAATGTTTCCATGCTTCATGGTTTTAGGAAATGTGTATTTTCTTGATGGTGACCCTAAGAATCAATGTATGCAACCATAAGTAAAGAAATATGACAATTGTCAGATTAACATGAGATGACATTTATCATTGGAGATAGGAGATGTTTAATCACAGAAAACAGAGGATAGTATACAGTCATAAGTACCATTGAGCATCCATGTGTTATAGTAGGATTATCAAGTAGAAACCAGATCAACAATAGCTATAGAATGCATGATATACATCTTTCAAAGGGTTATATATAATTACTCTTTAATGTCTTTTTGTCATAAATAAATGCAGAAAGCATTACTGATAATAATAGTCAAGGGTTGCATCCTGCAAATCCATAGAGATATTATTACAGTCAAGGAGGAGAACATCAAATATTTAGCTAAAGAAAATAAGTTGTAATAATTCGGTGATACATCAACAACATGTTGGTCAAGTGAGTTTTTTTTAGTATATATCTTTGTTGCAAACAGCTAAGAAGGGAAAGGAGGTATCATTATGTTAAAATAGTGATAAACTTCAAAACATCAGATTGCATCAACAACATTAGAGTAGAAAGATGCATGTATTAGGAACAATAAAAAAAGAATTGTTTCTCAAGCACTAATACTTTTGTCATAAGGTAAAGGATAGCATTCATGAAATAGAAATGAAAAGAGAAGCCACAACATAGTAAATAGAACAACAAGTGCATCAAGTTGAAACACTCCAAATTCATGAGAATCAAATGCCCGTGCAAAGAAACAATAGTTATGAGTAGTCATAAGTAACAGGTTGTAGACCATAATTTCATGAGGATAGGGTATGTATTCTTAAAATAGAGCTCAAGGCTTTCAAGTGATATTCAAGACAGTGAGGTACATTGAGTTTTAGGACCAGCAAATCAGCTACAGTAGGAGGTAAGGAGCATTTATCTCTATAGGAGGAGAATAGGGGGTATCATTTGGAAACAAATAAAATCTTTTATAGATATTTTAAATAGATAAAAACAAGTTTCATCATTATTTAAAGAGGAAAAGATATCACAATACTAAAGTGTTTATCCATATACATGTACAATGACATTTGTTGTTCCAAAAGTTATACCACATAAAAGATACAGGTGGATGAGATTCAAAGAGAATTTATCCAAGCATGGAAAGAGGTTAGAGATAATTCTATTTTAAAGAGCATCATGTGCAATAATTATTTAATGTCAACACAACATAAATTAGTATTATGCCACTGGTATGGTGATGAAGCAGCATTGTTAGAAGAATCACCAGATTGGTAAAAGAGTTTCTAAGGAGGTAAATAATCTCAGATCAAATAAAACATAGTATTTTCATTCATAAGGAACAACAACCATGCCAATGAGGAAAACATGCATTATGAATCGACTACCAAATGGATTAAGACAGATATTACTGTTAAATGAAAACAGGGTTCAATGTGTGTCAAATAAGTGATATATTGAGGTTCAAAATAGTGGAAGAATGTTGTCAAGACAAGTGAACCGCCTCACAATAGGTGCTAACAATCATGCCAAAGCCTCTTGTAGGAATAGTATATTCAAATTAAGGATTATTTTCCCCACCATGAGGTGCATTTAAATTTTCAACCTAGGGACGTATACTTGAAATGGGATAGCACGATATGTGCACTAAATCTCTCAAAGAGTCATACTACTTAGGCTACAAGAAGATAAAATGCAGGAAAGAAATCTACACTATTGTTGTAGGAAAGTAAACACACTTAACTCCTTAATGAAATTAATGTTAAAACTATAAATTCAACTTAAACCTATTCTTTCAACCTAGAGCATCCACTGTAACTATCCCTCCAAGTGTTGCAGGAACATTCACAAAGTATAATGTTGTAGGAAAAAATAGTAAACTCCTATTCGAAATGCTTGAAATACTGAAAGAAAATATACTCTACTCTAATCTAATCCACCTCCCAAGTGGGCCCCCTTGGTTGGATTCTTCTATCTTCGAACACAGAAGATAAACCAAAACTACTTCATTATCTTTCAAAAACTGATTACATAGGAACAATACATAAAACTGGAAAAGTAACTTGTTGTGCAAGATGCAACAATGTATTCCCAAATTGAAAATCCAAATTGATGGTTCTGCCATGTTTATCATTGCCAAAAAACTTAAAAATGTAAAAGAAAACATTAAGGATTGGAATAAGGAAACTTTTGGGAACATTTTTACTACTAAATCTAGTACTAGCTTAGAGATTAAGGAAATCCAGGAAAGTATCCAAAAAGATGGATATAAGTTTATCACTAGAGAGCAGGAGAATGGCAAGCTGATTGAGATGCATGAAATAATATCCAAAGAAGAAGCATTCTGGAGACAAAGATCCAAGAAGATATATCTGAAGGAGGGGGATAGAAACACGAAGTATTTTTTTATGACTACTCTAAAGCACAGAATGTATAACCAGATTTCCAAACTCAACATCAATGGCAACACTTCTAGTGATGAGGAGGCAATCAGAGCTGAGGCCAAAGATTTTTTTTTCAAATTACTTCAAAAAGATAGTGAGCTTGACAAGAATGAACAAAAGGAGTTCCTTAGGTACATTCCTAGGATTCTGGATGAAAATCAAAACAAAAAGCTCATTGCTATTCCTTCTAACTCGGAGATTAAAAAAGCTGTCTTTTCTTTTGAAGGGGAAAAATCTCCAGGGCCTGATGGCTTCCCAATGTTCTTTTTCCAGTCTTATTGGGGGATTATTGAAAAAGACATTACCAATGCGGTTAAGGAATGTTTTGGGTCCAAGAAACTTCTCAAGGAGTTGAATGGTACCTTTATTGCCCTTGTCCCTAAAAAGGAGGGAGCTGACAAGATGGATCAGTTCAGACCCATCAATTTGTGTA
>MU225359.1:3362459-3377949 GCA_018584345.1 Thuja plicata
TAAAATGGGTTGGCCTCTAATTAATCAAGGTTGTAGTAAGGGTCTGTGGTGTCTCTCCAATCGGTTTGTACGTGTGTGACTCACTTAAGAGCCTAGTTGATCACGTTGGCTCCTTAGGGATATTCACTTGATCCAGACTATCATCAACACGCCTCGCCCGAGCTTGGCTAGATAAGATGGAACTTTGGTTCATGCCTTTTTTATATATCGGTCGAAATGATTTACCAGTTTAAGGTCGTCCTCCAAGGAAGAAGCACTTTCCCTGGACAGGAATTTCTAAGAAAAAAAAGTTTGTAATCTAACAGTTTGTGCAAGTGCACCCAAAACTCAAGACACTACGTAAATCGATTAAGCTCCAAATTTTGAAATGTGAACTAAGCTACACCACCATACAAGCACGAATGTCCAATTTTAATCCCAAAAAGTAGGTGTTGATTTTCTTGTTCAATTTTAGAGCACCAAACTGAAATATTTTTTGCCTTTGTTCAATTTTAAACCTCACGTCAATTTTAAGCCCAAATCTGAAATATGAGGTGTGATATGTTTTTGCAAGCACTGTTATTTTTAAAACCAAATTGACAAATGAATTCCTTTTATTTTATGTTGTTTAAACAAGTTAGTAACAAAAAGGATCATTCGCAAAAAAAAATGAGAATATGTGAAACTTTGAAAAAATGAAATGGTGCTTACCAAAACTTACCCTCCTCTGTCCTTGATGACTTTGATTCAATCCTACACAGAAATCACAAAGAATGTCAATTCAAAAGTAGATGGACAGAAGACTTGGATCTAATATTTGGAATATTTGTTGCGATTGTGACAATCTTCCTGCAACTGCGGTAATCTTTCATCGATTGCGGTAAAAAACTTTCAACTGCGGCTAAGTGCTGTCGATTACGGTAATTAATTTGCAACTGCGGAAAAGTGCTATTAATTGCGGCATGGATCAAACAACTGTGGCAGAATTATTGTGATTGCGGTAAAATTCTTTCAATTGCAGCATGGATTGGGCGATTATGGCAAAATACCAGAAGTCAGAGACAAGAAAATGGCCATAATAACTGCAAAAGCCTGCAATCAATTGCGGTATTAAACCAGTCAATTGCGGCATAGTATGGGCGATTGCAGTAAAATTCCAACAATTGTGAAATAGTACAGATATCGAAGAAAAGTGCAATTTTTAAATTTACGACCGTACGGCCGTGGTTGATCAATTTGTTTCTTCGTCTGCAAGAGATATTTAGGTTGTTTCTTCACGTCGGGTTCACCAAAATGTATGCTTCTCTCTGGTCCCCTCAGCTTTCCAAAGGCGGGGGTTAGTAGCAAACATTCACAAATGAATGCAAATAGAGTATACAATGACTACTAAATGAATAACAGAAATGTGAGCAATAAAATGTACAAACAAGCAAAAGGAAGATAAATAAATGCAAACCCCATGATGCTTGAAGCTTCTATTGTTTCTCTCTACTCCTTCCGAAATGTTGTTCGTCTATGACTTGAGAAGCGTCGAGAATTTGATAATTGAAATGTGTGTGTGATCACAAGATGGCTTGAATGCTAGAACCAAACTGACGGAGTAGTGGCGCACGAGAGCTTGAAATCCTGGATCCTTTAAATGGTTATGAAGGGTTTATTATATAGGAATTGGTGATGAAATGAATGGTTGAGATCAATCCCAGAGATGGGGAGATGAATGGTTGAGATCAAAAGGAACAGGAGAGATCCTCAATAAACTCCACCTCTTTATTTGGTAAAGAGGAGATAGGGTTTGGTTAACTGAAGAGATATTTATGAGTTACCTTTTTGAACTGAAGAGGTGGGTGAAGTTACCCATGTGGCCTGGAGAGATGGGTGGAGTAACCCATGTGATCTGATTGGAGTTATCTCTTTGAAGATAAATGAATATTTAATTCAATTATTCAATAATTGTTTTCAACATGTGAGATAATTGAATTCTTTTTAATTAAGAATTGCTTTATTTGATGAAATTAAATTAATTTAATTAGAATAATTTAATTAGTAAGTTTAAATATTTGGATTTAAACTATAGGAAATTGGGTTTAATTAATTAAATAATGATAATTAATCAATTAAAGCTTAATTAATTAAATAAAATTAATTATTTAATTAATTTTGGGAATTGGATTAGATGATTTGAGGAATGAATTTAGAAGGAAATAGATGATTAATTAATGATTGAAAGCCCTTAATTAATAGATGAAAATTAGTGTTTTTAATGTAAAGTCGCAAGCCTGTCCATTTTAAGGTGTCTACAATAATATTAGAGGAAAAATTAAGGCATCTTGGAAAATTGATCATATAATTTCTAAGATTAATTATGTGGCCTCAAAATTTACCTCCTTTTATGTCACTCATAATTATTGAGAAACTCACCAAGTGGCATATAGTCTTGCCAATATTGGAGCTAAGAATGATGTCACTTGCAAGTGGCATGGGAATGCTAAAATTAATGATGAGGTTGGATTATTGCTCAATTATTACTGGGTTAATCACAAGGTAGGTGAAGTTAATCAAATTAATCATTTTGATTAATTCTAATCTGATCTGGGGTACGGCAACGGCGTCGAGCCATGTGAAGTGTCAATCTTATGATGACTTCCTTCAGCTACAATCCTTTTGGGGTATCATTAATTACTCTGTGTATTTGAATATCTGTATTCATTTTGGGTTAAAAATTAGTATGAACCATAATAGTGGGAGATATTATACCAATACTGAAGAGAACAAAGAAATGGGGGGAGATCTGAAGAGAGAAGAACCTGTGGTGTGTAAATGGAGGAATGAAAAAGAGGTGTGGAGAAAGCTCAAGAAGGGTAAAGTTCACAGATAATTAAGTGCATATGGGAGTTCATTACCAGGGCTATCATGGAGTACTTCACCCTTGATGGTATGTATTCAAAGGTATAAAATTACCATTTTGTTCTGGTTAACCATTTTTGTCATGACATTAGGGTTTGCTTTCCCTACTATCTTTTAGGCTCGCTCAATCAGAGCATTATTGATCATAGAGTTAAATCTTCCCATGTTTTACATGAGGGTCTAATTATATTGATTACGGACTATGTTAAAAACCATATCCCTAATCCCATTCCTAAGAGTATTGTGAATTCTAAGAGGAAGAGTATGGAGGTGTCTACTGGGAAGAATCCTAGCAAAGCTAAAGCTAAAAAAAGTCGTAAAGGCCCTATTGCTGCTGATATCTCTTTGTCAATTTATGATGACATCGAAGGGATGAAAACTAATGATGAATAGGAATTCAATACTTCTAAGGATGAGGGTTTCACTGGGAACCTGAGCAATATTGATGATTTGGAGATGAACACCATCATTACCAACCCTTTGGGAGGTAAAGGTGATATTGAGGATACCCAGAAGATGGAGAACATCACCCTGGATGAAATTACTGAAGATATTGAAAATATCATTGATACCCACATTGAGGACCATACAATCAATAACAATGGTGAGGAGGAGAAGAACCAAGAAATTTAGGAGTCTCACAGGGAGTCGGGGTACATTGATACCCACATTGATGACCATACTGTCAATAGTGATGGTGAGGAGGAGCAGAATAAAGAATTTTAGGAATCTCATAGGGAGTCATCTTATATTGAGGAAACTGAGACTTACAAGGGAAAAACTGAGAACAATGAGAAGAATACTGTCCCAGAAGAGGATTTTGACAAAGGCAATAAGGATAACATAGCTAATGAGAATGAAGAGTATAGCGATGATATCTCGAAAGGTGATTTTGAAGAGAAGAATGACCAGAACATGAGGAGCCTAGTTGACGAACTCTGTGAGAGAGAGGCCAATGTCAAAAGAGTGGCTACTCTCTCCTTCCTTCAAATGGCCAGAAATAAAGCTGAGAATAGATATAATATAGATAAATATATTTAGGTTGATATTAAGAAGATTCAAGCTAATTATAAGAACCTGGAAGAAAGAAATTCATTGCTAGAGGAAATTGTGGACAAAATGTGCAATGATGCAATCATGTACCAACAAGGGAATGATGTGCTTGATAAGGTAAACAATATGGACACTAAGATTAGCACCATGGTTGATAATAGGCTCAAAAAAATAAATGACAAGGTTAACAACAACAATGCTCTTCTCAAAAAACTTACTACTATCAGCAAAATGGGTATGAAAAATTTTGTGGACAACTTGAAATCCTTGTATACCCTTCTAGAAGGTAACTAAAATGATAAGGAAAGGAAGGAGGATGATGGTTCTTAGGATACTCATATTTTAGGCCCAAGTACAAGGACCCACTCCAATACTAAAAATAAAGCCGATGTTCAGACCAAAGATATCACTAAGCTGTAGGACTCGATCGAGAGCATAGAACTATAGATGGTTGAAGTTTAGCTGCTGGAAGATCAGATGGAAGTTGTTTAGCTTCTATGCTAGAATGTTTTGGTTGCTGGAATTTTTTTGTCTCCTATTTAGTGGAAGCTTTTAGTAGTTCATTGTTTTTTTGTTTTGTAATGTTCTCAACTATTTAATCTGGGGTTTAGCCCTCTTTTGGTTTTTTGTCATGTTTGATAGGTCATTCTTGTTTTAGTCCTTTATTGTCTATATTTATAGTTCTTTGCAAATGGTTTTGGGGCCCATTAAAAACCTGTTGTTACCTTAATAAAAAACAATTTATTCCAAAAAACTCTGAACTTACAAACTAAGAGTCAAATCCCTATAAATAGAGGATTAACACTTATTCAAAATAGAAGGAAATTTTCTAACTAGAATTATGCCAGAGAAGAAAAAGGGAATGTAACAACCCATGACATATGCAATAAATTCTTGGTGATCGATTCAATAAGATAATGAGTGAAAAGGAAATATAGCAAAGCTATATTCCTATATTCTCTAGAACGGTAGCTCCTCCAGTGTAGTAGCCATGTCTGTTGGTGCCATGATGATTTCCCCCATCGCAACTGCACTTCAATGTTCTTATTTTAATGTTGTCAACCACTCTCAAGATGCTCCTTCCTGGAAAGTTAGTTATCATGCAGAAATATGCATACAAGTAAACTTAATCAAATTAATCCAAATATTAGAACACACATTCTGATAGCTATATGAAATACTGCTATATATATAATACTAGGAAAACATGACATAACTATCTACCCATAGGTTTGACATTTTTAACTATACTTTAATGCAAGTTCAACTGGTTATAAGTCCACAATGTCTTGGTAATACTTTAAAATAGAGTATTATGATCAATTTAAAAGAGACAATAAATTGTCTCATCATCTGCCCCCTGGTAAATTGAAGGCTTTTCCTCAAGCATTGTATCTCCTAGTAGTTCCTTGGAATTCACCAGCTTCTTTCTTCCCTCTCCATTGGCTCTTGAAAGTGTAGTAGAAATCTCTTGTCCTTTCCCAGACATCCACTCTGTGATCCTCCTGCAGCTGGTCAAGCCTTGCAGCATTGATGTCATAAAGGGGCCAAAGGAGCATAGGTGGATGCATGGTAATTGGACACCAGAGTTCTTGTCTAATCTGCTTACCCAGTTGGATGTATTTTGGCACTTTGTGAATGGTTGTGTCAAGGTTGATAGGGCTTTGTGGCTCTGACTTTTTAAATGCTTCTAGAAATATACTCCATCTACTTCTAGCACTAGCCAGGGCTCTCTAAAAAATTAAGACATTCCCTCATACGTTGCATAGACCTCTTTTCTGATCCCAAAGATTTTCTCCCTTGTTTCCTCTTTTACTTTTCCATAGGTCAAATTAAACCAATCCCTAAGGAGTACATCTGGTTTGCTGCTCTTTGACCTCAATGGCAAGGGTTCTGATTTCTCATGATCTCTATAATTTTCTAGTTGTCTATCATAATTTCCCTCATTATGCATCCAGGACATTAATTCCCTCAAGTGTATATCCTCTATGTAAGGTAGAGGATTCAACTCAGTTTCTGCAGGGATAATGAAGTTATGCAGGTACAACTCACAAAGTAAGTTTTGCTACCATGAGGGAAGAGTCTGGTATAGGCCATACAATTCTTAGGTTGTTTTAAACATAGAGTCTATGTCTTTTAGGGTCATCATTACTTGGAATGAGAAGAACTTTTCTTTCAAACAAAGAACATAAACCCTAGGAGGTGGCCTAAAAGTGATTATTTGATCAGCCAACTTCAGGGCATGATCCATCTTTTGTTTTTGTCTTGCCAATTGTTCTTTTATATTTTCAATCTCTTCACTTTGCCCTGTTATTACTTTCTTCATTTTCTTCTTCTTTTCTCCCCATAAGGTTATTGCAAGAACATATTTATTATACAATCCAAATAGAAGTGACTCAAAAGTGATTGGGCCACAATCTTCTACCTGATTATTTTTCCTCCTTTGTTCTTTCCATGCTTTCTCTAAGTAGCTGGTAAACCAGGTTCTTTTATAAGGAACTAGAGTAGCCTCTGAGTAGGATGATTGATGAGGTATTGGGACTTCTCCCTCATTTTTGTGTGAGATATTCTGATAGCTTTCATGGGGGTTATTTTAACATACATCAGGTTCATCTTCATATTTCTCTTTTGGACTTTGAGAAATATCTGGGATTTCAGATTGATTTGGGGAATCATCCACATCAATTCACACATGAGATTCACCATCAGATTGCTTGGGAGAAATAGATTGTCTTCTTGAGGGTTCTTTAGGAAGTTGTCCTCTCATTCTAGGGCTTCTTTGCACAGGGGTTTCTTCAACCTCCACAACCTTCTTCTTAATAGCCTTCTTTGGTCTCTCTACTGCAGGAGTGACTGCTGCAGGAGCTGACTTCCTTTTCTTCCCCTTCAAAGCTGTGGGTTTTTTTGGTTTGGTTGCAGGAACAGAAGTTTCTTCTTCTAATTTCTACTTTCCTTTCTTTCAGGTAGAAGTAGGTACATTTCTCATATGAGTAGGAAATTGCATGCTTTCTTGAATATTTTTAGTTTCTGTCTCTTGGGTGTCCTGTTCAACAACTGGTTCAATGGGTACTGCATCATCATTGCTAGGTTTCTCGATAGGGTCAACCTAAGGTTGCAGGGTTTTATGTTGGAAAAATTTTGACCATTCTAAGGGAGATACATTCCTAAAATATTTTTCTAATAGCAATTTGATTAGGGCATGGTGGGTGACAAAATTTACATTTCCCTTTTGGGTTTCCTCAACACTGATACTTAGCATATTATACAAGAAATTAGGAACATTCACTGGAAGATTATGCCTTATGTAGCTAAGTAACTTGAAATGATGTGCATGCAAATTTTAAAATCTTCCTTCACAGGTAAAATACCTGATAATGTGCGTGGCCAATTCATTAAATTATGACGGAGGGAGAGATATTTTTTTGCACCCTTTCTTAGTAATCTTCAGAGGAAGGTCACTTGGTAGGGTAAACTAGGCCCTAGATGATCTAACATCATACACATTGGGGTAGTTTTCCCTAACTTCTAGTAACCCGGTTACCTCTGCTATTTGTTCTTTTGTGGTGACTACTGTTAATCCTCATACTGTTGCTTTCCCTTCCTCAAATGTATTTGCAAATTTAGTTGTTGCTTCTTCATCAAACCCTATTAATTTCAATAAATATCCTAACCAATCACATGCATTGAACCTCCTTACTGCTTCAATTTCTGAAATAAAAACACCATGAACTACTGGTTCATGTTGCTACAATTGTCCTCCCATTTGTTCTTGTCAATTTTCAACTTCTTGCTCTGTAATTGTCAATTACCTTATTCCTTTTGAGTTTCAGATTACTTCTTGCAAAGCTTCGGACCTTCTTTTGCCCTCTTCTTTTGTTCTTGACATAAACAATCATGATGTGTTTTAACATAAGAAATTATAAATCTTACTGCGAGTTGCCACATAATTTAATTATAGGTCACATCAAATCTGAAAATTAGGGATAATTTGGGAATAACAGTACAACACTTGTGCGATATAGCAGTGAGATTTTAATGAGACAAGGCCAAAGTATAGATTTGAGGTGACGGGAGATCTATACGAGTAAATAAAAATGACATTTAGGACTTAATACACTTCCCTTCCCCCTAAAAAATAATGACAAGTGTCCACACTTGTCAGACTTGGCACAAGGTACAGAACTGGCATAATGTCATAATCATACATTTATTGCAGTACTAGATATAATTACCAAAATATATGTGCTAAAATGGAAAACAAATTGAAAATTTTATACCTATCATTCGATCATAGCCCATGCCAGAAAAAGGTGGTGAGAGTGAAATGATTTTGGTGGTTGCATGTGTCATATGACTTGGCTCTTATTTGAAATAGAGAAATGGAAAGTGGTGATGACATGGAAGGTGGGTGAGAGGAAGATAAAGAAATGAAATGAGATGGAATGAAGAATGTAGAAAGTGAGTGGAGAATTTAACTTCATGTAAACATGAAGTGTTTATTATGGACATGCTTGAAGGAATGCTATTGAAGAGCTGCAGGAAGAAGGTTTGCACCCTTTGTTGCAGGAAGTGTTACCAGTGGGTTGTTTGGAACTGGTTGTCTGAATTGCTGCAAGAAATCTTCTTTGGTTTGGGGTTGGTGATACAAACATAGTAGATGTCCATTGACTAATAACTTGAAGTGCACTAGGTCAATAGTTATCAAATGGACTACTCCATTGGTGAAGACATGGCTTATTTCATATGGGTCCAGCCATCTTGTCTGCAGCTTGCCTGGTATTTCTTTGAATCTGGAATCATATAGTAATGCTCAATCACCAACTTGAAACTGCTTTCTCTTAATATGGGAGTCATGCCACTTTTTCCTTTGTTTTTTTACTATTTTAGTCTGCTCCAAGGTAGATTTGTGCATTTCATTCGAGGAATTGAGATGCAGCAATCGCTCTTTCTGTGTTGCAGGAAGATCAATATTTAACTCCAGCGTTGTGGGCAAAGTTTTGTGTTCAAATTAATTTGGTAGCATTGTTGTTTTTCCATATAATAACTCAAATGAAGTGAACCCTGTGGTGGTCTTCTAGGTTATTCTGTACGCCTAGATGACTTCTGATAGTCTGCTGCTCCAATCTCGGTGGTGTAGATGAAATTGTTTTGTTAAGATGGCTTCAATCTCCCTATTTGTGACTTATGCCTGTCCATTGGCCTGAGGATGATATGGACTTGACTTCCAATGTATGATACTGTATTCTTTCATGAGCTCTGTTATCATATTGGAAGTGAATTGAGCTCCATGATCTGTTACAAGTTCTCTTAGAACTCTATATATGGTGAATATTTCTTCATACAAAAACTCTGCTACCTTGTGATCCCTTGTGTGCTTCATGGCTTTTACTTCAACCCATTTGGTCAAATAATCAGTACACGCCAAGATGTAGGATTTCCCATTAAATGGAGGATCTATGGGACCAATGAAATTCATGCCCCATTTGTCAAATGGTGTTACCACCACTTGTGGAGTTAAGGGCATTTCATCTGATCTTGTTGGTCAGCCCATCCTCTTACATTTTTTGCATTTCCTTTTATAATTGGTTGCATCCTTGTGAAGTGTAGGCTAGTATTAGCCAGTTCTTAATATATTTAGGGTTTTCCTCTTTTCTGCAAAGTGTCCTCCACATGGATCATTATAACAAGCATGGAGAATGTCATATGTCTCATCTTCTCGCATGCATTTCCTCATGACTTGGTCTGGACTAGTGTAGAATAGTGTGTTATCAATCTAAGAGAATTGGAAGCTTTTCTCTACAAGCATTCTCCTGTCCTTATAAGAGAAATGTGTGGGAATTTTTTTAGCTGCAAGGTAATTATCTATATCAACATATCATGGGTTTTTGACATAAATATGAAATAAATTCTTGTCAGCGAATGCATCATCTATTAGAGTAGTATCTATGTCAGCATGTTGTATTCTGGATAGATAATCATCTACTACATTCACCTTCCCTGGCTTTTCAATGATGGTTATGTCAAATTCCTACAAATGTAGAAGCCATATTGCTAACCTACCAGTGATGGCAGGTTTGTTCATGAGATATTTAATTGTTGCATGGTCAGTATGAACAAAAATGGTATAGCCTGTTACATAATGGCAGAATTTGTTCAGAGCATAAACTACTGATAGTAATTATTTTTCATTCACTGTATAGTTTAACTCTGGTCCATGTAAGCTCTTACTGATATAGTAAATTGCATTTTCAAGGTTACTAGAATTTTGTCCTAGGACATCACCTATCGCATAGTTTGAATCATCTATATGTATTTGGAATGGAAAAGACCAGTCGGGGACCCTAAGTACTAGTGCAATTGTCAACAGTGACTTGAGCTACAGGAAGGATTCATCACAGTCTTTTGTTCATGCAAACTTGGCCTCTTTTTTAAGCAAAGTATACAGAGGACTAGCTATTTGGCTAAAATTTTGAATAAATCACCTATAATATCCAGCATGTCCTAAGAAAGATATAACATCTTTTTGCTTTGTAGGTGTAGGCAATGTGAGAATTATCTTTATTTTTGTAGGGTCTACCTGGATTCCAGCTTCTGAGATGAAATGTCCCAGCACTACTCCTTCCTGCATCATCATAAAGCATTTCTCATTGTATAGAGACAAGTTGTGTTCTTTACATCGGATCAGCACTTTTTCCAAGTTCTTCATGGCTTCCTCAAAGGTGACACCAAATGTAGTGAAGTCATCCATGTATATTTCCATGCAATCATGTGATATGTCAGTAAAAATGTTGATTACAGCTCTCTGGAAAGTAGCTGGTGCATTACATAATCCAAATGGTAATACAGAGTAAGCATATGTCCCCCAAGGGCATGTGAAGGTTTTCTTCTCCTGATCCTCTGCAGTAATGTTGATCTGGTTGCAAACATTGTATCTGTCTAGAAAGGAGAAGTACTTTCTAGCCAAAGTGTCCAGAACTTGATCAATAAATGATAGGGGAAAATGGTCTTTCTTTGTGGCATTGTTCAATTCCCTGTAATCCACACATATTCTCCATCATCCTCCCTTCTTAGGTACTATGACCAAAGTTGATACCCACTTGCTATCAGATATTGGATATATGAAACCAGCATCCAGCAACTTTTGCAATTTAGTTTTCACTATTTCTCACAATGTTGGGTTTATTCTTCTCTGAGGTTGGTGGAGTGGTAAACTTCCTTCATTTATGTAGATCCTATGTGTGAAAATTTTGGGGTTCAATCCTACCATGTCTCCATAATCCCAAGCAAATGCTTTTTCATGCTTATGCAGGAGGTTGGTTAACAATGCCAATTGTGGTGGTAGCATCTTGCTGTTAACATGGAGATTGTGGCTAGGGGAAAGTTCAATTGTGGTTGTTAGCTCTATCATTGACACTTCAGGTATTGGGCTTGTTTCTACTTAACATGGTAGTAATTAATTGATTATTTTAGGGCTTGTTGGAAAGACACAATCCTCATAGGTACATAACTATAAAATAGAGCTTTCAGAAATGTCTTTAGCTACTACACATTCATTGGTAAAAATACTATGTATCACATCATCTTCTTCTTGTATTTTCAGAAAAAGATTGTATGTGTAGCATCATGAGCTAAGCAATAGAATCTACTTCTTCTTCCTCATCTCCCAAATCTGGCCAAATAGTATCTCTCAAATCTGGCTGAGGTTGGGAAGGAGGATATAATGCTAGTTTATTTAGTGCTTGGCCATTTGAAATCATCATGCTTCCTAATCTGCAACTAATTTTGGCATCAGTGGTGGCTAACCAGGGTCTCCCTAGGATGACTAGATAGCCAACAAAGTTTACTTTAGGAGATAATATGAGAAAATTAGCAGGGTATTCCTATGAATCCAAGGTGACCATGATATCTTCAATGATACCATCTGAGGTGATAGTTGAACTATCAGCAAGTTGTAACACTATTGGAGTGGTTCTCAAGCCCCCTATACTCAACTTATGCATTGTATCTTTGTTCATTACATTTATAGATGCTCCCAAATCAACTAAAGCATTTCTCACAGACTATCCATTGATTATCAAATCAACAACTGGGCTTCTAGGGTCAGAATACTTTGGTATAACTACCTTTCCTAACATGATATCCGCAAGTTGTCCTACAACATGAACTATTTTAGGGTCTTTTTTCTTTCACCCAGTCTTTTTAAGGCATGCTTCCTTAATAGATTTTCCATAAAGTGGAACATCTTTGATAGCTTGGAACAGAGGAATCTGGATGTGCATGTTTTTCAGCTGCTCAAGAATATCAAATGGTGTTTCTTCTTGGGATATAGGTTTTTCCATGCTAAGCCTATGTGGAAAGGGAGGATTGACTGAGGTGTGAACATTAGTATTGCTCAATATATCAATTGGTTGGACTGTATTTTTCAATGTAACTCCTAGAAGTGGTGTTGATGCTACAGGAATATCTACAACTTCTGTAATAATAGGATGTTCAGTTGTAGGCAGAGTAGTACTTGATCTTAGATGGATATCAGATATCTCTAGTGCATAGGTAGGGTACTATTGAGCATCAATAGTATACATTGGATGTTGTTGTTGTTTGTTGTTAGGACTAGCCTGCGGCTGAGCAGGTAATTGGGTTGGTTTTAGATTAGGACTTGTGGCTGCAGGAGGTGGCATTATTGTAGGTGGTGGAACTAGAGTTGGTAATTATGGATAACCAGGATTTTGGTTAGGCCACTGTGGAGGCCCCTCCATTGGTTATTTTGTTTACAATTCCCTTGTGGTGTTTGCCACTATTTCTGAGGCTGAGACCACTAGTTTTTTATTATGGTAAAAGCAGGTTTTGAAGGGAATCCCAAAACCCTTTAACAAAGCATAGAAAGGAAAGGAAAAAAAGCCCAAAGAGCAACAAACAGCCCCAAGGAGGGGAGCGGTCTACAGAGGGTCAAAACCCAGATTTTGCAAAAATACAAACAAGACAAAAAAAAAAAGAGACGCTGGAAGGAAAACAGAAAGAAAGACCGCCAGCACCAAAGTCAGAGCACAGACTTCAGAAAGCTTTCAGAGTCCACCAGCTGAGTCTTCATAGTCATCACATTCTCTCTCAGCTTCTGGAGATCAAGATCCTCAATCTTCTGCTTCTTGGATCTTGTATGTGTTCCAGGTCCCATTTGCTAGGAAGTAACAGAATGATCAGCATTGTCTTTATTACTTTCCAGCCAATTGCTCAGAGAAATCAGGTTCTCAAGAGTAGCCTTCATACCATTATTTACCAGCGTGAGCAAGTGTTTCAACATATCTTCATTCCCATTAATTTTCTTTTGAATGGGAATCATAGCTAACTCTACAGCATTTCTGATTTTATCATCAATTTCAGAACTATGATCATTAACAGGAACATTGGAATTATGGGAAAGATCATTTCTGATAGTAGTCATGGTCTCTTCAATCAAGGAGCTCTTGTTTTCCAGCTTGATGCATCTATTTTTGAGTTCAACCAGGTCAGACTGCACCCATTTATCCAGATTGTAGCTATAGATTGACTTATTTTTGGCAATTTCCAATGGAGACATAACAATGGTCCTTCTAACCTTAGATTCCATCCTACGAATATCTCTTTGGAGAGGCTGGAGTTTACTCCCTTGGAAGTTTCTATCTCTTTCATCTTTCATATTCTCCTTCTCATGGCTCGGAGACTCATGGGACTCGAAGTTTTCCTCTTCAAGGACTTTAAAGCTATTATCCCCTGAATTTTCAGCATTACTGTCAATGGTATTAATATCTGCTTCTTTGTTCTTATCAGTCTCTATCCCTTTAATCTCATTACCTTCTGTGTTATCAATATTCAGACCAGGAAAAAAAAATTTCCCAGACATAGGGATGACACAACTTTCCTCTGGGTTTCCCTTAACATTAGTAATTTTAGGGTCCACTGTGTCCTTCACCACAGGGGTCTGGGCTGAGGGGGGCAACTCAATACTAGGATCCCGCTGACTATTATGGGCATCTTCAATTTCAGAATCCAGAGGGATATTCTTCTTGCCATCAGACAACTGGATATGATGACAACGAGGAATATCTGGAGCAATCTTATCCGCACCAGCAATGCCACTAGAATGTTTAGGTTTCTTCAAGACAACCGGGGAGAAAGAAGAAGACGGCCCAGAAGGCAGAGGGGCTTTTTTGGGTTTGGAAGACTTAGGCAGAGACCCCACAGACTTCCTCTTATTAACCTGGGCAGGTATAGGATCAGGAATATGATTTCTGGCACAATCAGCAATAAGAAGGATAAGGCCAACATGGAGGATAGGGGCATTCTTCATTCTGAAATTAGAGATGCTTTGATTAAGCGACCAGAGGAGGAAGAAGGGGAAGGAGATGAGAATCTCATGACGAAAATGATTAACTAGGGAAAAGTGGTAGTTATAAACCCTAGAGAATCTACCCTCCAACATAACATATTCCATTATGGCTTTAATGACAGAGCCCCAGACTTTTTCAATATTCTCAATTTCGACATAATCCTTCTTACCTTTAACCAGAAGAGCCCGTTCCTCATCAGTAGCTGGAAATTTCTTGTACGCTCTGGTTCCCACTTTCACCTCTTTAGAGTAGTTTATCCCTTCCAGGGGGAGACCAGTGATGTCAGACAAGACCTCCAGGCTGAGTCTAAAAGATTTCCTAGCAATATTGACCATGCCCTTATCCCAACCCTCTGCAAAAGCTTCTGAAACTTCAGGATCAAAACCATGAAGTCTCTTGAGAAAATTATGAACTTTCCCTTTCTTCAGAATTCTCCACACTTCCTTATCTTTCTTCCACCTACACTCTATAGGCTCCTCCCTTCTAAGATCTCCTCCCATGGCGACAAGTTTCACCTTCTTTTTTTCCTCAGGCTGAGAAGCGTTTTTATGCTGATTTATCTTCAACTGGTTAGTTTTTTTAATCTTTGCCTCTTTTCTCTTCACATGCTCGAACTGGCCACAGTTACTAATAATAATGGCAGCGATCATAAAAGTTTGAGCTTTAATAATTAGGTTTAAAACCCACACCTTGGGAGTGTACTTCCC
This sequence comes from Thuja plicata, assembly GCA_018584345.1. Lineage (NCBI taxonomy): Eukaryota > Viridiplantae > Streptophyta > Pinopsida > Cupressales > Cupressaceae > Thuja > Thuja plicata. Next base: position 3,377,467 of record MU225359.1, read on the forward strand.
CTTGATTTGGCCATCATTCCAAATCCTCCCAATCTGAGAAGATTTATTTTGTGCCATTAATAAAACTTTTAATAATTCCTTCTTTATGCTTGATTTTGTCATAATTGATAATTTATTTGACCGCTTCATTATTCATAGTTATACCTTTCCATTTTTGAACTCCATCACTTTTGGCGCCAATGTTAGCAAGATAATCAGCAACCTGATTAGTCTCCCGGTAGTTGTGAGATATATGAATTGCTTCAAAGGTTTTAACTATATATAATATTTTTAGGATAATATTCTCTATAGTCCAAGAAGGAGGATTGATTTCTTTAATGTTGTTGATTATATTCAAAGAGTCTCCTTCGAGCCAAACTTTTTTGAATCCCATCTCTTCCACCAGCATGACAGTATTCAAAGCTGCCAAGGCCTCAGCTCTGTGATTTGATTGAAAACCCAAGGGAATTGAAATAGCACCGAGAAAATTACCATAGCTATCTC
>MU225359.1:3379886-3430512 GCA_018584345.1 Thuja plicata
TCAAATCCAAAGCTACTTAAAATTTTTTGGAGAAACTTCCAATCAACCCTATCATAGGCTTTAGAGAGGTCCAACTTCAAGAGAAAGCCCTGTTTCTTGGCAGTTTCAAGAGAATGAATATTCTCATAAACCACCATAATGGAATCAAGAATTTGTCGCCCTGGAATGAATCCATTCTTCTGAGGGGATATAATTGAAGGCAAAAGAGCAAGCAATCTGGTTGTCATAACTTTAGCTATAATCTTGTAAATACCATTACAAAGACTGATAGGTCTGAAGGAATCCATAGTATTAGCTCCATGTAATTTTGGTACAAGAACTAAAAAGGTGGCATTAAGTTCTCTAAGAAGAGATTTCATTCCAAAAAATTCTTTGACACCATTGCAAACATCCTGACCAGTGATCTCCCAAAAATGCTGGAAAAAGAAAAGAGGAAATCCATCTGGGCCCGGAGATTTATCACCTTCAAAGGAGAAGACAGCATCTCTGATTTCCTTGACATCCGGGATTTCCTTAAGACTGGAGTTGGTATTGCTGTCTATCAAGGAAGGCATGGCAGAGATAATATAATTTTGGTTTAGGGGATCGAGCAAGTCATCTCTTGTTAGAAGACAAGAAAAGGAGAGAAGCATTTCCTTTCTTATCTCTTCTTCATTGATAAGATTCTGATTATTAACTTTTAAGGAAGTAATTCTATTGATAGCTTTGTGTTTCAAAGCAGTCAAGTGAAAAAATCTTGTGTTTTTGTCCCCATCTTTAAGCCATAGAGCTCTTGATCTTTGTCTCCAGAAGGATTCCTCCTTAGTAATGATGTTATGGTATTCTGCTACCAAGATATTCTCCTTACTTCTATGCTCCTCTGAGAAACCCTCTTTTTGAATTTTCTCTTGAATAGTCTTGATCTCTTCCTTTTTTATACTTTTAGCCTTGAAAATATCCCTGAAAACTTCCTTATTCTAGATTTTGATATTTCTCTTAACATTACTCAACTTCTTGGCTATCTTATACATAGCAGTACCTTCCTGTTTATAGTTCCACCATTTGGATATGTTGTCTTTTAGGTTAGGGTGGGCTAACCACATCTTCTCAAATCGAAATAGAATATTCTTTTTACCATTCAAAATATTGGCATTGAAGATTATAGGGAAATGGTTAGATCCAATCCTTATAGAAGAGGATAAAGAGCATGAAAATTTAGACAACCAATCAATTGAGAGGAGGGTTCTGTCAAGTTTCACCTGTATAAGATCCACACCTATTCTTCTGTTCGACCACGTATAGGAGATACCTTCAAGCTCCATATCTAAGAAGGCTTGATCATTAATGTACTCCATAAAGTCCACTCTATTGTCAACTTGAGAGAGAGCACCTCCCATTTTATCATCTACCATCAGGGGGGTATTAAAGTCCCCCATCACCATCTAGCTATTTGCCTAAAAGTCATTCCTGATTTCTTTGAGTCTCTTCCAGAATCTGAGTCTACCATTTTTAGTATTAGGGGCATATATGTTCATGAGGTTCCAAGAGTAATCAAATTTTATATGCTTGACACAAATAAGGATTATATTATTTTCAACAAGAATCTTCTTACAATTAACAATAGCATTGTTCCAGAAAATCACAACACCACCAGAGGCGCCTTCAGAATCACTACCAACACTGCTGCCTTTCTTGAAAGGATTAATTTTTTCAACCTTTTCTTTTGACATTTTAGTTTCCTGGATAAGAATAATATCAAGGTTTGAGTCTCTTACCAAGTTTCTAAGAACATCCTGTTTATGAGGACTATTTAGACCTCTAATATTCCAGGAGATGATCTTCATTTAATGAGTTGGGGAGCAAATCTCTGGGATAGTAGATTGCTTACCATCCACAATACCCTATTTTGCTTCTAGCTCTCTTATAGCTTTTTGTGAAGGCCTGCCTCTTCCTCCCTGGGGAGAACCGACATCTGCTTTTTTTCTTCTGGTTTGGACTCCTCCTAGAGGGGTTATTTCTGATATCTTCCCTGATTCTTGGGCTTTAAGGTTCGGTCCTCCTTTCTTAGAGGATTTTTTGTCCTTATTATTTTTCACCTCTGACCATTGGGGCTCCTGTTTTTCCAGGAAAGGAGACGATTCCTCAAGACTTTATTTTTGAGAGTCCTCCTCACTGACTTCAAACCAATTTTTACCACTAATTCCATTTACACCAGACATAGGCTGCTCTTTCACTAAGGGAGAGGAAGCCAAAAGGCTCATTGTTGTTAGTTCCTGCTCATTATTTTCATTGTTGCTTCCCTTCTCGTTCTGTATCACTCTTATAGAGGCTTGAGGCTCCATTATAACCCTATCTTCCATAGAGGCATTTTGGGTATGGAGTTCATTCTCCCTATTCCTAACAAGAGGATAAGTATAACCTAGCAAGGATTCTTCCACTATATCCCTTTGTTCTGTATTAGTTGGATCCTCCTACTCCAGAATCTGGGGTAAGTCTTTAACAACTGATAACTGAGAGGTATCTTCCTTAGACTGATTTGAGTTAACAGCGTTCAGTTCTTCTCTTGTTTCTTTCTCTTCCAACATAATCAATGGGTCTGGAAGAGAGGGAGATTTTTTATCTTTCCAAACAACCTTTGGTTCTTTCTTTTTAGCTTTACTAGAATGATTTAGGGGACATTGTTTTGCCCAATGAACAGATTTTTTGCAGGTAAAGCAGGAAAATGGGACAGTTTCATACTCCACAACTTGGTTATAGGTTCCCAGCTTTGATTTGATAGAGATAGCTTCCAGAAGATCTATCTTTTGATTGATGTTAACACATATTCTAGCATAGACTAATCTAATCTTTGTAGCTATCATTGGATCTATGGTTAAGAGTTCCCCAAATGAGCGAGCCAAACCCGAAAAGACATCTTCGTGTCAGTATTCCAGAGGAAGTCCCTGGAATCTTACCCATACTGGGGCTGATTCAAACATATCCATTTTAAGGTCCATATTTGTCCCCCATTTTTGGAGAGATAAAGATGATTTCCCAACCAACCAAGGGCCCCCACACAGAACTGCAGAAAGATCTTCAGAACTAGAAAACTCAAACGTAAAAAAACCTTTTGGAAGTGCTGCTATATCAAATTGGCCTTTTAACCTCCATTTCCTTGCAGCAAAAGCCCTAACAATATCTATGTTAGGTCTTGAACCCAAAAAATTTCCTATTAGGGTATTCTTCATAAGGGCTACTGTATGATCAATCAAAGAATCAGGAAGGGAAATGCTAAAAATACCTTTCTCAGGATCAGAAGTATTGTCAACTAGGGGAAAGGAAGATTTTCCAGTGGGTTTCACACCAAAAAGAGAGGACCAACTTCCATTTGCATTATTTTTACCTAAAGGTTGACCATTATTTGCTTCAGAAGACTTACCATCATTTTTCATTATCTTTGGTACATCTTCGGTGATTTGGAATCTCGATACAGGGGATTCCTCCCTTGTCTCTTTTATGGAGCCCTCCCCATCTACTTCTTTAACCTTTTCCTGACTCGCTAGCACAGATAAATTCTGATCATTGCCAGAGAACACTTTCCTGCTTTTTTCATTGTTCAAAAGGTCCTGTTTTCCTAGATTCGACTGCACTCCTCCTCCAGCAGGTTTTGCGCCCATAGGGGAATTCGAATTCCCTCCAGCCTCATGCTCTCCTCCTCCTCTCCCGCTCATACTCGCGATATTACTTTTCAAAAAACTTCCACAATGGCTGAGACCACTAGTTATTCTGTTGGTTAGGCCACTGGTTATTCTGTTGGTTAATCCATTGGTTATTCCAAACAGGTTGGGAGTACTAAGAGGGGTTCTGATAATTTTGGTTTTGTCATTGATTATTGTAAGGATTCAAAAATTGCAAAGGATCTTGAGGCATACCTTGTCTTGAATCCTATGGATGACGTTGAGCAATAAAGAACACTTGCTCATCCTCTCCTTCTATCTTCATGTACTCAGTAGGAAAATGTTGATTCTCCAAGTTCACCACCAGCTTGCATCCACAGTCTTTCTTTTGTTTACGATGGTGAGGACAATACTTAGCTAACTGAGATTCAACATCTACATTCTTTTTCTTGGTATTCATGGTGTCCAGATGTGTAGAAACATCATTAATGATGTCTTGCTTGAAATCTGCCAGCAGGTTAGATATTTCCAGCTTGGAAATGCCTAAACTGATCCATTTAGTGGTTGTAGACTAAAATCATCTACCCTTCTTTACAGTCGATCATGAATAGTTGAGACATATTTTCTTGAGGTCATCCCAGGAAGAATGGGATATGTGTCCTCTAGCCATGAGGTCTAGCACTTCCAGGAAGCTATCATTTACCCTTCTTAATAAGACTAGTTTCTATGAATCCTCTACCAGCACATGTTGGGGATTCTTCTGCATGGTGTATAAGAAGCATGAAACATAATCCTCCAAATTTTCATCCTTCTTTTGTGACATTCAAAAAATTTCATCTCCTCTTGGGTCACCCCCTTGCAATACTCTTTATATTTTTTATAAAATAGAGTCTACATCTCATCCCAAGTAGCTGATGCATTAGCTCCTATGCCCATGAACCATCATAAAGTGGAATCCTTCAGTGTTGCTAGAAAAAACTTGAGTTTGTGGGCATCAATGTTATAGTCAAAGATACGATAGAGAATATGAAACTCGAACAAAATGGTGTCAGGATCTTTGGTTACCAGGCCATAGAACTTTGAAAGTACGGCAGTGGGTATGTTTTGAGATTAGCATTGTTTATAAGGCTTGGAAGAGGGAATGGAAAGGTAGGTTGTGTCATTAGTGGAGGTATTTAAAAATGGATTTGTTTCTGGAAAGGAACCTTAGCTATAGGATTGTTAACAACAAGTGCATTTGGGTCAGAATTATCAAGGAAGCTGGCCAATATTTTTGCAAAAGGCTATAGGACAACTGTATCAAAAGGTTCTGCTCCAGAGGAAGATGCTATAGGAAACTTAGGACTTGCGTCAACAAAAGGTAACTCAACTTCTTCATTCAAATTTGCAGACTCTCCAGGAAGAAATCTACCATATTAATCTCATCTTCTTCCTCTTTGATGCATGCAAGTGAATTCTTCACACTTGTGAAGAAAATTTAGGACTACAAACCACTATCTAAAAAAAACAAGAATCTATCTGGAAATAAAAAATGACTCAATGAGATTCTTAGCTTGGCACCATCCCTAGCAACGGCGCCAAAAATGAACCGCCTCACAATAGGTGCTAGTAATCATGCCAAAGCCTCTCCTAGGAATAGTATATTCAAACTAAGGATTACTTTCCCCACCATGAGGTGCATTTAAATTTTCAACCTAGGGATGTATACTTGAAATGGGACAGCACGATATGAGCACTAAATCTCTCAAAGAGTCATGCTACTTAGGCTGCAGGAAGATAAAATGCAGGAAAGAAATCTACACTATTGTTGCAGGAAACTAAACACACTTAAATCCTTAATGAAATTAATGCTAGAAACTATGAACTCAACTTAAACCTATTCTTTCAACCTAAAGTATCCACTATAACTATCCTTGCAAGTGTTGAGAGAAGATTCACAAAGTATAATGCTGCAAGAAGAAACAGTAAACTCCTATTCAAAATGTTGGAAATAATGAAAGAAAATTTACTCTACTCTAATCTAATCCACCTCCCAAGTGGGCCCCCTTGGTTGGCTTTTGTTATCTACTAACACAAAAGATAAACAAAAAATACTTCATTATCTTTCATAAACTGATTACATAGGAACAATACATAAAACTTGAAAAGTAACTTGTTGTGCAAGATGCAACAATGTATTCCCAAAAACTTTGAACTTACAAACTAACAGTCAAATCCCTATAAATAGAGGATTGACACTTATTCAAAATAGAAGGAAAACTTCTGACTAGAATTACGCCAGAGAAGGAAAAGGGAACGTAACAGTCCATGACATATGAAATAAAGTATGGGTGACCGATTCAACAAGATAATGAGTGCAGAGGAAATATAGCAGAGCTATAATCCTATATTCTTTGGAACGATGGATCCTCCAATGTAGTAGTTGTGTCTGTCAGTGCCATGATGATTTCCCTCATCACACCTGTACTTCAACATTCTTCTTTTAATGTTGTCGACCATTCTCAAGATGCTCCTTCTTCTTGGCAAGTTAGTTATCATGCAGAAATATGCATAGAAGTAAACTTAATCAAATTAATCCAAATATTAGAACACACATTCTTATAGTTATATGAAATACTACAATATATATCTAATATTAGTAAAACATGACATAAATATCTACCCATAGGTTTGACAGTTCTAACTGTACTTTAACACAAGTTCAACTGGTTATAAGTCCACAAATGTCTTGGTAATACTTTAAAATAGAGTATTATGATCAATATAAAATAGAGACAACAAATTGTCTCATCAAGAAGTAACAAACAATGTTGATCTATGGAATTTGCTATTAAAATATGTCTAAACAGTGATAAAGAAATGTGTCAGACTGTGCTATACAATGTCAAAAACATAATATAAATGCAAGAGAGTGAATAACACTACAACATCAAGAAATGAATAAGCTTAATGGCTTTGACAGAGTACAGAATAGAAAACTTTGAGAGAAACCCAAAATGAGAAGGAGATTGAAATACCCACATGAGTATTTTAGTTTTTTGTTCATTCTTAGAAAATAGATCATTCTTATTCACAGTTAAAGGGGCATTGGTTTTTTTTGTGAATCTTATGTGCAAAATGGGGTAGTATATAGTTATCAAAGTTCAAGCCTTCAACTAGAGATATCATGGAATGGATCTAGTTTGCAGAGAATTTTGAAGTATAGCCACATAAATTTAAAAGAATAAATAAAGGTGAACTGAAATTTCTCCAAAAGGGAAAAAACCTTAGAACCATAGTATGGAAGTAATGTTTTACAACAATAATTATAAAGTTATTCAAAACCCGAGGAAATTTTTTTGATGATCATAGAAGTACATAGTTTTTGGTTGCTAACAAGTTGCCAAATCACAGTCAAAAGAGTTGAAGTCTAATGGCTAAGACACTAGGAGCAATGTTAAGTCTCAGAAAATTGCGAAGGTATGAAGGAGAAATAAAGAACAAGCCTTCGTTTCACAATATAAATTCCAAATGGAAATTAAACCGTTACAATAGAGGCATGCATATGAGAAGAGGAAGTCTGCAAGAAATCTTTAGAAAAAGATCAGAAGTTTCCCATGTTTTTTCAATCTCCATGACCCTGATATATCATGACTGCGCAACCAAAGGAGGAGTTTCAAGAAAGCACAAAAGAAAGAATAGGATAAAGAAAATGATGCCAACATTTTCATGAAAATACAAAGCACACACAAGATAGCATCAACATTCTCAAACCAAAACCCTCATGATGGCGGCAATAGTAACAGAGTAGCGGCAAGCCAAACCAAAAGTGAATAATGAGTTTTCTTTAGGGAGAGAGGTTTTGTTCATGATCAGTGTCGTTGTTTTTAAGGCTTGTTCACAACACTTTGCGCTTATTTGGAGTTCTTTTGAAGCTATTTATTAGTTATCATCAGTTGGGGAACCTTTTGGGGAAATTTGATCACAATTTCTTGTAGTTTCATCCTTATTTCAGTGGGATTTCTCTTCATAATCGACCCCCATAAATTTGTCATATTTCATGGAGATTTGGAGCAATTTTGGGAGAACTTTGAGTGGCACTTTAGTTGTGCATGGCTTGGTGCAATTGGAGGAGCACTTAGACTTCAGTTTCATATATTTTAGCTCATTTTTTATGGGATCTTTTCATGCATCTGACCCCTTCAGATCTAGGGCCTATATCATTGTATTTTCACCTTATTATAGAGGGTCTTATTTTTGGCTCACATGTTTTTCACATTGCATACTTGTGAGTAGATTGTAAGAACATTTTGTGGAAGATTCTTGGAGTTTTTATGCAAAGTTTGGATACCTTTTCCAGCTATATTTATGTGTTATTATTTGATTGTGAGTTGTTGATTTCAATCATTGTGTTGTATACCTTTGTTGAATTAGTTTTCCTTCAAGCTTTGGTGCAGAAAATGATGTCTCATGGTGCAAATTTTTGGTTGTGTTTTCTAATTTCAAGTTATTAGACTATGAAAGCATCATAGTTTTCCTCTTTATTTGTGATAAAGGAGCCTATCATAAATTTATTATTGCAAGGTTTTTTTATCTGGTTATTGTGTTTTCCCTCTCTGAATTATCTCCTTAGTATTTCTATAGCATTAAATATCGGTGGATCACCTTAGTAGTAGTTTATTTCCCAAGCATATCCTTCTACCCTTTTTCCCACATACACAATTAGATTTAGGTGAGAACTATATAGGAACTGGCCTATCTTCTGGAGATTCTTCTCTTGTTTTAGGACAACCCACCACCTGAGAGAGTTTCCATGTTTCAATAAGATAGATAGATTTCATATCAAGCTAAAGGCGCAATCCTGATTGACAAGAGTTATAATGCTATAATGCAATCCTAGAAATGAAGTGAGCCCTACACAACATGAGTAGTCAAGTCACTTATTTCGGTAGTCCTTATTTTCATCATTGGGCAGTTGGGACATCAAACCAATACAACCCTTACTATTGCCACTACGGCCATAAGAATATAAGTATGACCTTCATCGGATAAAATATGGGAAACAAAAAAATCATCTAGGTATAAAGACTAAGGTGTCCTTAACATTTTCTCCAGTTGATATCATCAGGATACACCAGTACTAAGGCATTCAGAGACAAGATAACCATGGTTGCGTCCTTACATAAATAGGCAAATTAACAAGCAATGAGATAGTTCCAACCTCACCTTAGCGTGCAAGGAAGTATTATCAAGGGATGTGAGGCTTACCCACCTGAATATGGAAGCTCTTACCACATACACCCTACTTTATTAATGCTAAGTATCATTGGAACCACACCAATAGGTAGAAATCAAAGGAAATAACATGAAATTCATTGATAATAGACAACATTCAAGAAAATCTTTTAGCAAATATTCAGTATGTGCAAGGTATCTGCGTGAGTGTTGAGCAACACCGTTGTGCTTGTGATGAGCCAAGTTTTTGAGAATTTTATTTGAGGTGTGTTGAAAAACACAAATGTGTCCAAATAGGTAGTGTTAAGAAACACTAGTTGATTAAGGTGTTGAAAAACACTAGTGATGTCATTGGAAAACTGTCTGGTGACTAAAAGAGTCAGGTAGCTAACAGTGATGAGTAGTCCAACTAACAAGGTATGCTCACCTTAGAACCAAGAGACAACCCTAAGAGACAATGGTGTAGGAGCACCCTAACAGCATGACGATAATCTCTCAACTCTTGGGATGTCTATCTATTCTAGGACTATGATGAAGAATAAAGAAGTCCATAGGACTCAAATATAGTAATAAGATCCACTTTGTAAGACCCTTTTCCAAGTAGGTGTGTCTATAAACCTCATGGTAAAATTTGGTCAAAGGATCACCTAGATGGTCATTGAGGCTATGTTAGAGTCCATGTTTATGTTTTATTACTTCTTGGTTCATGTGGAACCCCAAAATGTTAGGAAAGAGTTGAGTTGCTCATTAGGAGCAAAAAGTGCAAAATTACACAAAATGTTGTCAATGCAAAGTTGTCAACTTTGCAACTTTTTGCAAAACATTGTAACTAATCCTCCCAAAAGTCAAAACCTTTGGAAATTATTTGTGTACATTGGTAAATGTCTCTAAGTACCCCATTTTGTCGGTTCTAAGACAAGATGATGTAATTTTGATATTGAATCAATAAAAATACACACTTTTTCTTGTAATTTTGTGAGTCTTTTCAATTGTACGGTTTTGTATGGACAAATGAGGGCTTGAGACCAATTCCAAAAGTTGGGCATTTGAAGTATCTTTCATTTTCAACTAGTTTGGGATTTTTAAGAGTTGTTTTGAGGGAGATATCAATATTTTTGTCAACAGGGGTCCCAAACCCTAAGCAACATAGGGTTTCATAGAGAAATGTCAATTTCTCATCTTACCACCATCAGAAAAATCTAATTATTGGCTAGATGAGGCCTTGGCATATATCTTTTAATATTATTAAAGTGGTTTGCAGGTTGGAGTGTTCTTTGAATGGTTTTGAGTGCAATTAGGTTGACATCTCCATGTGGCTACCTATGCACAGTCATAAAGATTGAAGGATTGGAGCACTTTGTGGTGGAATAAAGGCTTGAAGGATTGGATTTGGAAGTTTTTAGACCTATCCTAACTAGTTGTATAGGTGATAGAATCCTGGAATGAAGAATTAGAATACTTCCTTTGTAAATGTGTCCAATTAAGCCTATTAGGCCGAGTGAAGTTATTGAAGGTAAGGCCTCTAAATATCATGATCAAGTATAATTCTTTGGGTTCTTTTGTGTTGGCCATAAATTATATCCAAAACTATAGAAATAAAATTCAAAACTTGGGATTGTTTGAATTTGTAGTCAAAAACCTCTCTGGAATAGGCTACAAGGCTTAGGACCCCTCACAGAAGGAACTACCCTCTAAAACCTGAGCTTGAAGGATTGGTATATTGGATCATGTTTATAGAGGTCCAAATTGACAATACGTGTAATTATTTCACCCCATCCAGTCAGTAAGACAATTTTTCATACCTTTGGCACATTTTCTCTCTAGGGCCACTTGGGTGCCAAATAGAGAACCATAACTTGCACAGATTTGGTGCAAGGATCTTTCAAGGAGTCAAAGAAAGAGATTATGGGAAGGTTAGAAGGATTTTGTAAGACTTGGAAGGAACTCAAAGGTGTGATCCCTTGTCTGGTTCCTTTAGAACCTTTGTTAGATCAAGCCTAGGATGGGCTTGATGTGAGATATTGTATCTAAGAAAGGGTGAAGTTTCCAAGCTTTTGGAGTTTTAGAACTAATCAATCAGGGGATTTGCATTACATGGTATCAAAGCTTGATTATAATCTAAGGGATTTTGAGTAAAAATATTTGTACATAATTTAGATGGAGAAGAAAATAGGATACCCACAAGGGTGACTAATGTAGAACTAGTAAAGATAGTTCAGATTTTGAAGGATGAGGTCAAGAGCCTCAAAGGAATATTTGATAGGAGGAAAGAAGGTGGAAACCTAGGAGATAGATGAGAAGAAGAGTAGACCCCTAAGAAGAAATATTGGGAAGAAGAGATACCTGCACAATATAGGTACCTTGTGAATGCCCTCAAGATAGTGGCAAGGAGAACCACTGATAGTAAATTGGATCTTTTAATGTTCAATGGAAAGATGGACCCTGATGTGGTCACTAAATGGATTGATTCATTGGATTTATTCTTCGAGTGTGATGAGATCCCTGAGAATCATAGGGTCAATATTGCAAAATCAAGATTGAAAGGTGCAACATTGACATGGTGGAACTTTCTCCAAGGAGAAAGAGTTAAAGAGGGAAAGAACATGATTTCCTCTTGGAAGACTATGGCAACTAAAGTCAAGGAGGCCTACATCCCTAAAGAATATGAAGTGAAACTTCATATAAAAAGACAATACCTTAGATAGAAGGACATGGATGTAAGAAGTTATAAAGAAGAATTTCAAAGACTGTGTTTGAAGACCAAGACAACAAAGACTGAAAGTGAAAGGATAGCCAGATATTTGAATGGCTTGAAGATTAACATTCAAGATGAACTGAATCTTTACATCCCTAATTCAGTACATAAGTGTTATCAATTAGCATTGAAAGTAGAAGACAAAATCAAAAGAAGACATGATCAGAACAATAAGGGGAGAGGTAATAAAAAGAATTTTAGAGGAAGAGGAAACTCTTGGGGAAGAGGACAGTCCTCAAAATGCTTTGAACAAAGCCAATCATATAAAGACCAAGGAGAGTCAAGTTCAAGAAACAACTTTAGAGGAAGGAGACCATTTGGAAGAGGAAGATTTGGAGGAAGGAACAATGGACCCTTGAAGTGTTTCAATTGCAATCAGTTGGGACACCATGGAACTAGATTCCCTGAAAGAGGATGACAAAATCCACAAGGAGAGAGGAGAACACAATTAGTTCAAGAAGATATTCAATCCAAAGAACTAGACCTTGAAGAAGGTGTATGCTTGATGATGAGAAAAAATTTGTTGCAGACACCTCAAGTTCAAGAACCTCCACAAAGAAAGACCTTATTCAAAACCAATTGCAAATGCATGGGAAAGGTATGTAAGTTACTTATTGACTCTGGTTCAATAGAAAACTTAGTTTCTAATGAAATGGTACAAAAATTAAAGTTGCAAAGATTTCCTCATTCCTGTCCATATAATGTTTCATAGCTTACTAAGGGTCATCAAACTCTGGTGAAAGAACATACTTGGGTTCAGTTTTCAATAGGATACTATAAGAATAAAGTCCTATGTGACATAGTTAAAATGGATGCATGCCATCTAATCTTAGATAGACCCTAGAAATATGATGTGGATGCCACACATAGTGGAAGAAAAAACACATATACCTTAATTAAGAATGGAGTCTCCTACACCATGAAGCCTTTGCCAAACTCAAAACTAGAAAAAGAACCCATTATGATAGTCATTGGGGAAAAGGAAATGGTCAAAATAATAGAAGAATTAGAAGAAGGGGTTTATGCATTATCTTTAAAACCCAAAGATCAGGAAGTTCCAAAGGAGAATAAACCAGTACCAAAAGAAGTACATAATTTTCTAGACACTTACCAAGATGTGGCAGAAAAAGAATTACCCTTGTCCCTCCCACCCTTAAGAGATATAATTCATCAAATTGAATTTATACCAGGAGCATCCCTACCCAATAAGGCCCCATATAAGATGACTCCTTCACAAAATGCAGAGATATCAAAACAAATACATGAATTGTTAGATAAGGGTCTAATACAAAATAGCATGAGCCCTTATGTAGTCCCATCTATGTTAGCCCCTAAAAAGGATGGGAAATGGAGATTGTGCACTGATAGCAGAGCTATAAACAAAATTAAAATCAAATATAGATTTCCTATTCCAAGAATAGAAGACCTACTGGATCAACTAGGTAATGCTTGCTACTTTTCCAAGACTGACTTAAAGTCGGGATACCACAAAATTAGAATCAAGCTAGGAGATTAATGGAAAATGGAATTAAAACAACATAAGGGTTATATGAGTGGCTTGTTATGCCATTTGGGTTGAGTAATGCACCATCAACCTTCATGAGGCTAATGAATGAGATCTTCCATGACTAAAACGGAAAATTTATTGTAGTCTATCTAGATGACATCTTGATCTATAGCAGAAATAAGGAAGAACACCTAAGACACTTGGAGTTAGTACTAAGGAGACTAAATGAACATAAACTAATGATAAATCTGGAAAATGTGTCTTTATGTAGGAAGAACTTATCTTTTTTGGTTTTGTGATCTCAAAGGGCACATTGAAGATGGATACTTCAAAGGTATATGCAATCATCAATTGGACACCTCCTAAAAACCAAGGTGATGTAAGGATTTTTCATGGTCTAGCAACATTTTATAGGAAATTATTAAAATTTTTAGTCATGTGTGTACATCAATGTTAGATACCATTAAAGGAGGAAAAAAGATCAAGTATTTTTGGAAAAAGGAAGCAAATGATGCTTTTGAGTATTTGAAATCAAGGGTAGCATAGTACCCTATACTCACCCTTCCTAATTTTCATAAACTTTTTACAGTTGAAACAGATGCAAGTAATATTGAAATTGGGGCAGTTCTAAGCCAAGATGGCGGACCGAAGGAATTTTTCTCAGAAAGAATGAATGATACAAAGAAAGAGTATTCTACCTATGACCTAGAATTATATGCAATGGTGCAGGCTTTAAAAAAATGGCGACACTACTTATTACCCAAGGAATTTTTTGTTTATACTGACAATCATGCACTAAGTTATTTGAATTCTCAAGATAAGTTGAGTGTCAAGCATATAAAATGGATGGAGCAACTTCAAGCTTACTCCTTTTCAATTAAACATAACAAAGGTATTTATAATAAATTGGTTCATGTGCTGAGTAGGAGAATAGGATTGGTGCAGGAAATTCAAATCCAAAGCATGGGAATTAATGCCCTAAAATACTTTTATGCAGGAGATCCAGACTTTGGGGAAACATATGAGGTATGCACAAAACTTGAAGAAAAATACCATACAAATTTCTTAGAATTTTTAATTCAAGATGGCTTACTATTCAAAGGAGGACAAATTTGTATTCCTAGATGTTCTATGAGAGACAATATCATAAAAGAAAAATATTATGGAGGCATGAGTGGGAATTTTGGCTTAGATAAAACATTAGAATCTATGAGAAGAAATTATTTTTGGCCCAAGATGCAGCATGACATCAAAAAATTTGTAGAAACATGTGTGATGTGTCAAAAATCAAAGGGTGTATCTACAAACCAAGGACTTTACCAGCCTTCGCCAATTCCATCTAGACCTTGGGAAGCCATTTCAATGGATTTTCTTATGGGTCTTCCAAGAAAAAAATAGGGTTTTGATAATGGTTTTGTGGTGGTAGACAAGTTCAAAAAAATGGCACACTTCATTCCGTGGAAGAGCACCTATGATGCATCCCATAGTGTACATCTATTCTTCAAATAAATAGTAAGAATCCATGGATTACCACAATCAAATTTTTCAGACAGAGACACTAAATTTCAAGGACATTGTGGAAGTAATTGGGGACAAATATGACATTCTCTTCTGCTTATTACCCCCAAATAGATGGCCAAACTAAAGTGGTCAAAAGATCCCTTGGGAACCCCCTAAGATGTTTAACAAAAAAACATGCAAAAAATTGGGATATGATACTCCCATAGGCTGAATATGCATTTAATGCTCTGTCAACATATCAACAGGGAAAACTCCATTTCAGATTGTCTATGGTATGCACCCAAAAGGATTATTGGAACTCAAAAAACTCCATGATGACCCCAAGATTAGTGCTCAAGGTGTGGACTTAGTACAATGGATTAAACAGATCCAAGAAGAGGTGAAAGATAACCTTCAACAAACCACTGCTAAATACAAAGCATCTACAGACAAGAATAGAAGATCAATACATTTTCAGATTGGTGACCAATTATGGGCATATTTAAGGAAAGAGAGACTACCAAAGGGTAGATACACCAAACTCCACATGAAGAAAGTGGTTCCATGCACCACCCTCCACAAGTTTGGTGAAAATGCCTATGAAATTTCTCTACCCCCTACACTTGCAATATCTCCTATCTTTAACATTTCTGATCTTACCCCTTTCAAGGTTCATGCAAGTGTTGCAGGTATACAACAAAGTACAGATGATCCTCTTGATGATGATGATTGGGTTAAGGACTTTCCTCCTAGCCAACCAGTGCAATTGGATAGAATTATAGAGACCAAGGTGCTAAAGAAGACCAGAAACAACACATACCTCCAGTATATTTTCAAATGGAAAGGACTCCCTGATATGGACGAAACATGGATGACAAAAAAGGAAATTGAACAACATGGGTCTACATTTTCTCAACTAGCCTCAAGTGGGAAATTGAGTTCAAATCATACAAGGGAGTATGGTGCAGGAGCACCCTAACAACATGATGATAATATCTCAAATCCTAAGATGTCTATCTATCCTCGGACTGTGATGAAGAATAAATAAGTCCATGAGACTCAAAAATAGTAATAATATCCACTTTGTAAGACCCTTTTCCAAGTAGGTGTGTCTATAAACCTCTTGGTAAAAGTTGGTCAAAGGATAACCTAGATGGTTAGTTAGGATATGTTAGATTCAATGTTTATGTTTTATTACTTCTTGGTTCATGTGGAACACCAAAATGTTAGGAAAGAGTCGAGTTGCTCATTAGGAGCAAAAAGTGCAAAATTACACAAAATGTTGTCAATGCAAAGTTTTCAACTTTGCAACTTTTAGAAAAACATTGTAACTAATCCTCCCAATGGTCACAACCTTTTGAAATCAGTTGTGGTCATTGAGAAATGTCTCTAAGTACCTCATTTGGTAGGGTCTGAGACAAGATGATGTAATTTTTACATCGAATCAATAAAAATACACACTTTTTCCTGTAATTATACGAGTGTTTTCAATTGTATGGTTCTGTACAAATGAATGAGGGATTTATACCAATTCCAAAAGTTGGTAATTCTAAGTAGCTTTCATTTCCAACTATTTTGGGCTTGTGAGGATTTTTTTTAGGGAGATATCAATCTTTCTATCATCAGGGGTCCCAAACCCTAAGCAACCTAGGGTTTCAGAGAGAAATGTTGATTTTTTATCTTACCACCATCAAAAAAATCTAAATCTTGGTAATATGAGGCCTTGGAATATCTATTTTAAGATTCTAAAAGTTTTTTTTCAGGTTGGAGTGTTCTTTGAATGGTTTTGAGTGCAATTAGGTATACATCTCTATGTGGCTACCTATGCACAGTCATAAAGCTTAAAGGACTGGAGAACTTTTGGGTGTAATCAAGGCTTGAGGGATTGGATTTGGAAGTTTTTAGACCTATCCTAACCAGGTATATAGGTGAGATAATTTTGTAATGAATAATTAGAACACTTCCTTTGTAAATGTGTCAAATTAAGCCTATTAGGCCTAGTGAAGATATTGAGAGTAAGGCCTCTAAATATCATGAGAAATTATAATTCTTTTGGTTCTTTTGTGTTGGTTGTAAAGGGTGTCTAAAATTGTAGAAGAAGAAATCAAAACTTGGGATTTTTTGAAGTTGTAGTCAAAAACCTCTCTGGAAAAGGCTACAAGGCTTAGGACCCCTCAAAGAAGGAGTTGCCCTCTAAAACTCGAGATTGAAGGATTGGTCTATTGTATCATGTTTCTAGAGTTAAAAATTGACAATATGTGTATTGGTTTCACCCCTTCTAGTCAGTAAGACAATTTTTCATACCTTTGGCACATCTGTTCTCTAGGGTCACTTGGGTGCCAAATAGAGAACCATAACTTGCATAGAGTTGGTGCAAGGATCTTTCAAGGAGTTTAAGAAAGAGAGTGTGGGAAGGTTATAATGATGTTTTAAGAATTGGAAGTAACTCAAAGGTGTGAGCACTTGACTAGTTCCTTTAGCCCCTTTGTTAGAGAAAGCCTAGGATGGGCTTGATGTGAGTAGTTGTATCTAAGAAAGGGTGAAGTTTCCAAGCTTTTGGATTTTTAGAACTAATCAGTCAGGGGCTCTACATCACACAAAAGTTTGATCAGTTCCAAATTTAAGAGGCCAACTTTATTACTTGCACAAGGTTAGAATAGTCAAGTGGTGCATTGATTACAAGTGGCGCATGTTTCCAGGTTTTCACCAAGGTACTTTTTCTCTTTTCAAACTTTTTCTTTTTTACTTTTTTGATTTTTTGTATTTTTCTCTTTTTCATTTTTTTTTTTGATCCATCAAGGCGCTTGTTTTCCAGGCTTTCACCAAGACAATCACTTTTCAGGACTTTTTCCAAATATTTTTGGATTTTTGTTGTTTTTGATATTTTTAAAAGATCATATTCTCTATACAGGTATTTCTCAAAATGTCTAGCTGTAGAACTTCTTCAGGTGGAATGTGTTGATGGGGTTAGTAAAAGTTTCCCCTTCTGGAGTTGACAATTGATAGGCCCTAGAGCCAAATGCTATAGTGATCACAAAGGGACCCAGACAGTTGGGTTCAAACTTTCCCTTTTGCTCACAATTTTGTTGATTCTTTGGATTCTCTTTGAGTACAAGGTCTCCAACCTGGAATTCTTGATGTCTTACTTTCTTATTGTAACCTCTAGACATTCTTTTCTGATAGACCCTTAGTTTGTTGAATTCTTCTCTCCTTCTTTCATTAAGTAATTCAAGCTCCTAGATTCTATAAATCGGATGGTCTTCATCAATTATGAGTCCATGCAAGGAGACTCAGAGCGATGGTATCTCTACTTCAATGGGCAGTACAACTTCTGTGCCATATACCAAGGGAAATGGTGTTTCCCCTGTGGTTGTGTGAATGTTAGTTCTACAAGCCCATAAGGCATGATTGAGTTGAAGATTCCAATCCTTCCCCAATTTACTTATTGTTCTATGCAGAATCTTCAATATATTCTTATTAGATGCCTTAGCCTGTCCGTTTTCTTGAGGATAGTAAATAGAAGAACAATGTTGAGTAATCTTGAATTTATCATATAATTCATCCATAATTATTTTTTTTCTAAATTGTCCTCCATTTTCACTTATTATAGAGGAGGGTATCCTAAATCTATAGATGATATAGTTTAGGATGAACATAGAGGGCTAGTAGTACCCTACCTTCAAAAGTTTCTTAGCTAACGAAAGACCATTTGAGTGAGACCCACATGTACCTTTGTGGACTACCTTTAGTACATGCTTAGAATTTTCATGTTCTAGACACCTAAGGAGAGTACCGTAAAGACCTCTTCTATACAAGTGATTAGCCATGATTAAGTAACACTAGGAATTTCTTATGAGGTTTCTTTTCTCATTTTTTCATAGGTCATAAGGGATAGTTTGGTCACAGAGGTAGGAGTAGATTTGGCTATATCTGAAGCATTCAGTACCCATGATCAAATACAAAATTTGAGATTTAGGAGAGTCATATGCGGGAAAGGGGAGTTCTTCGACCAGGAATTCATAGAAAAATCAATGTTCTTTTAATTGTTGCATTGAGGCTAGAGTAGCCATAGTGTCAGCGGATCTATTTGATTCTCTTGGTACTTGTTGAAAGGTGACAAACATAAATTAATTCTTGAGATCATCAACCATCCTTTTATATGGCATGATCTTTTCATCTTTGGTTTGGTATTGGTCATTGACTTGGTTGACCACTAGCTGAGAGTCACCATAGATATATAGTTCTATAATTTTCCACTCAATGGCCATCTTCAATCCATTAGCCAAAGATTCATACTCAACTATGTTATTTGTGCATGGGAACATCATCTTATATGCATTGGGGATCTTTTAACCTTGTGGTGTAATGAAGAGTACTCTGGTACCACACCCTTGTTGTGTAAATGATCTGTCAAAGAACATCTTCCATATGTGCTCTATGAGATGTAGGGTAGCTTCATTAGGGAATTATATAAGTAGAGGTTTATTATCTTGAAGAGGAGCATCTGCCAAATGATTGACAATAACTTTTCCTTTGATGGATTTTCTATCCACATATTCAATGACAAACTCACTGAGTATCATTACCCATTTAGCCAATCGTCTAGTGAGAGTTGCTCTGTTCAAAAAGTATTTCAAAGGATCAACCTTAGTAATTAACTTGACAGAATGTGCTAGCATGTAGTGTCTGAGATTTTTACAGGCAAATACCATAACCAGGTAAGCCTTCTCAATAATGATTTATTTGTTCTTATATGAAACCATTGTTCTGCTTATGTAGTATATTGCCCTTTCTCGGCCTATCTCATCGTGTTGTGCTAATATAGCTCCTAGTGATGTTTATGTTGCTAAAATATATAGAAGAAGATGCTTTCCTGGTATTGGAGCCATTAACACGAGTGGATTTTTCAAATATTCTTTGATCTATTCGAAATGTTTCTCACACCTTCATCCCATTTGAAGGTCACTCCCTTATGTAATGTCTTCGTGAAAGGTTGAGATTTTGTTGTCTGACTTTCAGTCACCCATTTTTTTGGCATTATTAGAGTCATATGGTCATGTCAAGTCAGTCTGGTTATGTCTAGGTCTAAGTCTTCCCAAGGATAGGAAGTCTTTGCTGGGTTTTCCCTGCCATTGCCTTCTTGCTTCATGTCGGGTGGGTTGCTTTCAAAGTCTCTTCATTATGGGTAGGTTGTAGATCCCAACCCAGCAAAGATAATATGCTCCTATTGAAAATCTTTTTCAGCAGATGGAATGATTTTTGGGAGTCATAAGTTTCAGACATTCAACAGAACCAGAGAAGATTCTTCATATGGATGATACATTGACAAGGCCGGCATTGAAATATTCAGATTTTACTTCATAAGACAGTGTTTAGAGGACCTCAAGACATTTTCCTAAAAGATTGAAGAATGAGAAATTAAAGGCATGGACCGACCATTTGAAAGTATAACAGAGCCAAATATGCATTGATCCAGTGCATTTTCAAAAACGGTAACAGTGGATTTTCTCCATGGAATTAATACTTGGATCAGTTCTCTGAACCTCAACAATCCCAATGAAAAAAAAAATGCGATTTGGATTAAAGATAGCGGAGATCTTTCAAGGCGGAAAATTGAGTTTCAGATGCACCATTGCAAAAATCGCACCTCATAGTGCATTTTCCGCAAAACTGAATATTACAAGGTTGCGGGTTTTGCACCTATTAGGTGCTTTTCCGCAAAAGTAATGAGTAATGTTATAAACGAGCCATAACAAAAGAAAGAGTTTTCAATTATTGTTAAAATATTAAAGCACATGTTTTAATTTATGAAAAGCCCCGTGTACCTAAACTTGACGGGCAAAAATACGCCCAGGCACTACTCCATTTCAGAAAACACACTCATCAAGTGGATTTCCACAAAGCTAAATGCTTCATAGCGGAGGCTACACTCATCAAGTGGATTTCTGCAAAGAAAGAAAAAAATGACCTCCCATGTTCATTTTCCACCAAGGAGAAGCACTTTTTGAGTTTTCCGCCAAGGAGAAGCACTTTCTGAGTTTTTCGCCAAGGAGAAGCACTTTTTGAGTTTTCTGCCAAGGAGAAGCTGATTTGGAATTTTTCGTCGACCGATATATCCATGGTTTCAAAGTCTTTTAAGATTTTGATCACATGGGGCATTTTGAAATCATTCAAAGAGTAAATGATGTTTTGACTCCGTGGCCCAATGGATTCAGCTCGATAATACTGGTTGGAGATGAAGAGTTTCAGTTTCTATAGTGACTGTTTGAGTTCTCAGATTTTAAAAGTCTTTCTCTTTGCATTCTGTCTCTTTGTATTCGAAGAAGAGGGAAGGTCATTGGCTCTTAGAAGCCTGAATGTATGTAAACAATATAAATACTGTGAAGGAAATCAATGTAAGGGTTGGAAAACTTGTTAATGAAGAAGAAGTGATTCTATTTACAGAGGCTTTGTCTCATGTTTGTTGCTCCACTTTAGTGAATCATTTGCATTTTGAATAGATAGAACGGTCATATGTGAAGCCGCAGTTGCATGCTGGATTCTATTTCATGTCTGTGATTGCAGTGAAAGTAATTCTATTTGCTTGCCATGTATGATTCTTCTGCTGTTCATTCAGTAATTTAGGTGCATCAGAATAGAAAGTACAATTGTATGCGGAACTCTGATTCCCACTTGAATTCTATTTCATGTTAGAAGTTGCAGCTTAAGCAAATTCTATTTTGCAGTCCATGTACGATTCTACTTCTGTTCTCCTCAGTAGAACATGCATTTTTAGAATAGTTAGACTAGATCTAAATATAGATTAAACATTATCCTTGCCTGAATTGTTTGTGTCTACAAGCAATTTGGTTAAAACTCATAAGGAATAAACCTGGTGATCAGTATAAAAACAAATTCATTGAATATCATACACATTTAAGGAGCTGTACTTGTCAATTCAGAGGGTAGTGATAGATAACATACAGTGACCCATTTGTTGGTGGACATCCTTTTGTTCCCTCACCTTGGGTGTATAAGAGTCAAAGATTGAAAATCTTAAGAGAGGAAAAACTGTTAACCAACAGTTTTGTCTGCAAGTTGTGAGATAAACTGTTGGAATGACTAGAGCTTTCCTTATAGAGCTTACTTGACTAATGTTTCAGGGTGGTTGCATTTCCATGATTACTACTACATTCTTGGGATCAACCTCAATCCATTTAGCTGAGACAATATACCCTAGAAGCTTACCGGAGGTCACCCCAAAAGCACACTTCTTAGGATTTAGCCTAAGTTTGAATTGTTCCATTCGATCAATAATATTTTCTAGATCATCCAGTGAGTAATTCTTTTTGTTGATTTTTCCAAGGTATCATCCATGTTGTCTTCCATAGTTTTGTGCATCATGTCATGGAATATGGTGGTCATGGCCCTTTGATATGTTACCACTGCATTCTTGAGACCTAAAAGCATGACATTCCAATAGAAAGTGCCCCAAGAACATGTGAAAGCAGTCTTCTCTTAATCCTTGGGAGCTATCATTATCTAGTTGTATCCTAAAAATCCATCCATCAGGGAATACATCTCAAAACCAGTTGTGAGGTCTACAATCATGCCAATGTTTGGTAATGGTAAGTCATCCTCGGGACAAGATTTGTTCAAATCTTTGAAATTTGTGTAAACCTGGATTGATTTGTCACTCTTAGAAATAGCCACAATGTTGGAGATCCAATCAACATATGTTATAGCATGGATGAATAGATCTTTCAATAATTTCTCCAATTCAACTTTGACTAGTAGTGCCACATGGGGATGCATTTTTCTAATCTTTTGTTTGACTGCCTTGACCCCTGGAGCAATTGATAGGTGATGCATGATTAAATTTGAGTTTAGTCATGGCATGTCTGAATAGGACCAAGCAAATTTGATTTTCTTCCTCATGAAGAATTGAGTGAATTCATGTTTTTCTTCTTCAGATAGAGATTGTGCTAAATATATCAAATGAGGTGATTCCATTGTTCCTAGATTGATTGGTTATGTAGGTTCTATCAATACTAAAGAACTCTCTTAAAAATGATTAGGTAGGAGATCAAGTTTCCCATCCTCTGGCTCCTTGGAGATATTTTCCCCATTGGATACACAATTTTTTTTACTATTTTAGGTTCTAACACTACCACGTAGTGGTTTTCACTGTTAGTCCTCTTTTTCTTTTTCTTTTCCTTTTTAAGGGTGGGAAACTTGATGTCCCCCTCTGTCATACTTATGCTCATTACACTAGTGGAAGAGGTGAGGGGTTCAAAGGCATTTAGGTAACAAGCCAAGGTGTAGTCATTGGGCGAGTTGATCAGGTTTAAAGGCTCATCTGGGTTGTATTCAATGAGTTCTAGATGAACAAGGGGTAGAGATCCAATAGGTTCCAAGGATGGAACTGTGTTATCAAGATCAAGGTTCTTGACTGGTAAGAGAAGATCTACAAGGACAGTCTCTAAAGGACTACCTAGACCAAAACTCATCCTAGCATTACTATTGGATTCATTTTTAGTATTGTGCGAGTTTGACCCAATAGACCTAGCATTAGCATTTTGATTCTCCTTGCAAGAATCCATCCATTCCAAAAAAGTCCTTAGTGTTACAAATTCAATTCATTAAGTGGACCCAAGGCATAAATGAGGGTTCATACTAATATCCACAAGGCTCCAAGTTGTTCCATCTTCCTCCTCATAAAACTGAATTACCAAAGGAAGAGTATTTATGTTACCGTCTCCAAAGTTCCAATTTATATTAGGAGGAAGGGTTGTTTTGTCATCATCTTCAGAATCTATGTCAGAATATTCTTCAGAAGCTTGAGCGCATTAGAACTTTTTCCTAGCTCAAATTGGGGAGCATACTTATGATGACATCAATATCAATATCCATTGTGGCATCAGATAAATAATCTCACTTGTATTCATTAGAGTCCATTTCAACAAAGTGAGGTAGACCTAACACATGGGTAGGAGCTATAGCTTTCCCCCGGTTAGGATGTTGCTCGTCTAATTCATTCCCCGCATTGTCCACATAGTCAAAGTAAATGTGATTGTGGTCATATGCCCCCAAATATTAGGATAGTGTTGCAGAGACACTTGCACCTTTATCTGAGTTATTTCCATCTACCTCTTGTTGAGCCTCATTATGGTACTAGATTATGTCTCATACTTTTTTTAACCTGGGTGAGGCACATTGGAGATTCCTCAAGATCATGCACTTGGTCATCTGTGAAATGAGGGAGATCTAGTATGTGAGAGATGGAAACAAGCTTCCCCCACTTGGGATGTCTATCCATAGATTTTTTTCCTTTCTTTGGATTGGATTCATCCATAGATAAGCCACCTTGTTGCACATGATTTGTTGTTCCTTTTACCTATAATAGCATAGATGTGGGTTTATTTGGTTTGAAGAGAGTTTTGTAATGATCCCTGAATGATTGTGGGACATAAGGTTCCCTTTGGTATCTAGGATCTTGAATGTGAAGCGGTCTTTCAAAATATAATGGAACAAACTCCGCGTCTTCCTCACTCTCATCCTCCGATATTTTTGTGTTAGGATTGGTAGGGATATTTTTAACAGAAGGGTGGAATCCTTGTTCGCATTATCCTAACCCTTTCTTATCTGTGGGACTATGAAATTTAACATGTATGGGTTCCATCAACCCTTTACCTTTTCCCAAAGGTCCTTTCCCTTTGTAGCCCATTTTCTATGTAAGTTGATAGCCAATCCCATATTTCTTCAAGAAAATTTCAACATGTTTAATCCTTTGGTCCCAGTCTTCATCTTTATAAAGCCATGTCAGAACAACCTTTTCCTCATTTTCTTCTGAGAGAGAGATGCGAGCTTTTACCATACCAGTCCCTTCATGTATTTCCAATTTTTTACTACTAGAGGGTTGAAATGATGGAGATGGCATCCCATAAGATCTGGGGTTGTGGAGAGGTTAATCAATTGATATTCCCCCATGCTTGTGTACTTGATTTTTATCTTTTCTTCCAATCTCTTCATGAGCAATATTTGAGAACTTGTAGAGGTATCTCCATTGGATGCTTCCTTATTGTGGGGAACCATGCTATCTTCTTATTTTAAAGCATTGCAAGAGTATGTATTATCAGTTGAAATAGAGACCTCAACCACATTGTGTGGGAAATTCACACATTGGTGGTATGAAGACAGGACTGCCTTCATGTTGTGAATCTATGGTCTCCCTAGTAAAATGTTATATGCTAGAGGTAAATCCAATACTTGGTAAGTGACATCTCACTCAATTGTCCCCACTCTAATAGGAAGCACTACTAACCCTTTTGATGACCTTTCCTCCTTGTCATATGCTTTTATAGCTATTTTTCTTGTAGGATCAATAGCATGTTCTAAGAAACCCATTGTTTTTACAAGCTTAAGCGTACAAATGTTCAAATCGGCAGCTCCATCTATAAAAACGTGTTTGACCCTATGCTTGTGGATTAGAACTTTGATATGAAAAGGTTGATTATGGGGGTTATTGAGTGCTTTATCATCTTCCTCTAAGAAGGATAAGTAGTGGGAGAAGATAGATGATTTACCATGGTCTGGAACCGATCGACATCAAGGTCCTTGGATACATTAGTTTATAAAAGAGTGGTCTCAAGAATCTCTTTGTGTGATAGCAATAGCTTAAGTAATTCCAAAATGGAAATCTGAGCAGGAGTTCATTG
The DNA here is from genome assembly GCA_018584345.1 of Thuja plicata. Taxonomy (NCBI): domain Eukaryota; kingdom Viridiplantae; phylum Streptophyta; class Pinopsida; order Cupressales; family Cupressaceae; genus Thuja; species Thuja plicata. The sequence goes on from MU225359.1 coordinate 3,405,195, forward strand.
TGGTTGATTAATCACATTGTAATTCACAGATGGGAGTGATAAAGTGGTTTTCTTAGAAGTGAATGATTTGTTTACTAGTGTACCAGTTTTCTTAGATGAGGATGCAACCCCCTTAAGAGTAACCATGGACTGATTGTGAATGATAACATTAGCAGACTTAGCATCCTGATATTTGATAATGATAACATTGATAGATTGATATGTAGGTTCGATCATGTGAATCACATTGTCAATACTTGTACAGGTATTGTTCACCTTAGCTCCTTATCTTTTTTATGTCTCTCTTTTTTTGTAAGAAGGCAGAGGTTGTTTGAAATCTTTATGGTCATCATTAGATATATGCTCACTGACCATGATAGTATCATTTTCAATTAAATCTTGGATCACATGTCTCAATTTCATACAGTCATTAGTCAAATTCCCTTTGTTCTTATGGTACTCACAATAGTGGTTATCATTCCACCACATGGGCTTAACCACTGGTTCCCAGGGCTTAGATTCAAGTATTGTCATAATTTTGTGGGCAACCAACATTTTCAATGCATTTGCAAGGGGTTCTCCAAGAGGAGTGAAATTACTCTTAGGTCTTGGCATCCATGGGGATTTTTCCTTTTGAGCCTCTTGGGTATTCATGGTTGAATGTGTAACATTGGCATTGATCTTAGCAACCTAGATGCTACTAGAGAGGTTAAATACTAGTTCCTTGGGCTTGTACTCGAATGAGTCAACTATGACATCATTAACCACATTCTTGTTCATATTCTGGTATTTATTTTTGCTCTTTTTGTTGTCATTGCTTGACGATTTGGTGTCTTTACACAAGGTGATTTCACCTTTCTTCATAAGAACTTCCTCAATCCTGATGGTACTATCAACCAAGTCACTAAAGGAAGTGTAACTTTGCATATGAGTTGCGTAGTTCGTTTCAAGAACCAGGTTTTTAATGAAGATGTCAATTTTCTCAAACTCGGGTATTTTTCTAGCATATCTTGTGAACACTTTTCTCCACCTTTGAAGAAACTTAACAAATGGTTTGCCAGTGTGTTGTTTAGTGTTGGACAAACTCAACATATTGACTGTATGCAAGATATTGAAGGAGTAGCACTAGGTAAAATTTTGTACAAGTTCATCCAATTTCTAGATACAAGGTGAGAGTTTTGTAAACCATTCCAAGGTCTAGCCACTGAGGCTCCATGGGAACAATCACATCAAATATGTTCTTTCATGCATAAATTCCATGCTAAGAGAAAAAATCTCACATGATCTTGAGGGTCACCTTCCCCATTGTATTTTTCATATTTAGGGATTTCAACCTTAGGTGAGAATGGTGGCATGTGCAAATTCTTGTCGAATGGGAAGGGACATATAGATTCTAGCGAGTACTTACTAGAAGGTTGCTCTTTCAATTTTTTTAATTCCCTAAGTTTGCATCTCATATCTTGCATTTATTGGTTGAGGATGTTGATGGGGAATACTTCTTGTTGTTGTATGATTCCCTCCACATCAAATTCAGGTGGAAGTTTGACACCCATAGATGCGAGGTGCATAAAGTACTTATCCTTGTCAAGTTTCATAAGAGTGTACATCATTTTCTGAAAAAAAAATTCATGTTGACATCTTCTAATCTCTTGTTTAGTGGGTTCTTTGATTGAGGAAGAGGCACTAGTGTGGTGAATCTTTTCATCATCTTGGGACCCCCAATTGTAATCTGACATTTTCAATGTGTTTTGTGTAACTAGGATTGATTGATTGGTCAAAGACAGGTATTGACAGATGCGGAACTGAAGTATCTACTTGTGGGATTTCATGATTAGAAGAAGGATACTTCTAATGCTATTAAGGAATTTTTTGTAGGCCAAAATATGCTAAAGGAGATTAATGGCACTTTCCTTGTGATCATTCCTAAGGTCGTGGGAGCAGAGTCTTTTGATTAGTTCAGACCTATTAGTCTCTACAATTCAACTTACAAAATCATTTCAAAGGTGATAACTACTAGATTGCTAAACATTCTCCCTATGTTGATTTCCCCTCAACAAAATGACTTTGTTCATGGTAGGCAGATTCTTGATTCCATTATTATTGTGCATGAGAATATCCACTCCTTGGTTATGGCTGGTAAACAAGGGTTTCTCATAAATCTGGACCTATCCAAAGCTTATGATCATGTATATTGGAGCTTCCTGTGTAAGGTTTTGAATAAATTTGGGTTTGGTGATAGAGTTATCTAGGTTATTATTTAGCTTACTTCTACTGCCTCCTTTTTTGTCATTATTAATGGATCTGCTTCCAACTTTTTTAAAAACACCATAGGATTAAGGCAGGGAGACCCAATTTATCCCATTCTCTTTACTATCGTGGTTGAAAGCCTGAGTAGATACATGCATAAGATGGTTTTGGAGGGATCCATCCAAGGTCTATGACCTTCTTCAAATAACTTGATCTACTCGCATGCTCAATTTGTAGATGATACTATTACTATGAGGTCTTCTACTTTGAAGGAAGCTAGATCTATGAAAGAAGCTCCTAATGCTTATACCCGAGCTACTAATCAATTAATCATTTGGAATAAGAGTTCTCTTTTTTTTTAGTAATACCCCAGAGGTAAGACAAAGAAGAATGGCTCAAACCATGGGTTGTAATGTTAATTGCTTACCTTCCTTCTACCTAGGGCTCCCTCTTAGTCTGAAAGTGTCAAATTCTTTTTGGAGTTCTTTAATTGAAAAATTTAATAAAAAACTAGCTGGTTGGAAAGGGGTGCTCCTATCTCAAGCTGGAAAAGTGACTTTGCTTAAATCTACTCTCCAGAATTTGGTCATTTATGCTCTAAGCCTTTTCAAGATCCCAGCAAAGTATGCTGATGAAATTGAAAGTATCCAGAAAAGGTTTATCTAGTCTAGATCTGAGGAAAGGAATCATATCCCTTTGGTGGCTTGGGATAAGGTGTGCAAACTTAAAAATATGGGGGGTCTAGGTCTGAGACCCATCAGGGTGATCAACAAAGCTCTTCTGGCCAAGTAGGCTTGGAGATTATATGGAAATGATAAAGAATGGAATATGATATGCAAACACAAATACCTTTATTATCTTCCTTAGATGACTACCTCATTAGTGAGGAAAGTGTTGTTGACTCTGAAATCTGGAACAGTATAAACAAGGCTAGAGAGATTGATGCTAAAGGGAAAAGATGGAGATTGGGCAATGGAAATAAGATTAAATTCTAGGAAATTTTTGACTTATGGATAAACCTCTTTGTACTATTCTTGAAACTCACAATGTTGTGGAAATATGTAAAGCCCACTATGGCCAAAAATTGGAAGATTACTGGTCGGGAAGTGGCTGGGTGGATCTGTCCCCTCATGTGGTGTTGAATTTGTGGAATGAGAGAAATAATAGGATTTTTAGAGATATGCAGTCTCCTCCCTCTGTGGTGTTTGAAAAAATTGAAGGGGGATTTATGAAAAAATGGCCACCAAATTCATCTAGAATGGGGATGAAAACTAGCATATGGTGGATTGCTAGAATTTAAATGAAACTAGGTTGAGAAAAAAAAAGTGAGAAAATTGTGTTTCGACCTCCCCTCCTGATGGATGGGTCAAAATTAATTTTGATGGTACTGCTAAAGGAAATCCTAGTCCTGCGGGGAGAGGCGAGGTCATCAGAGACTACAGAGAAAATTTTATGGTGGCTATCTCGGTCCCTTTGGAATCTCAAACTAACCATGTGGTTGAAGCCCTTAGGGATTTCTATGCTTTAACCCTAGCCAAAAACTTAGTTTGCAAAAATATTTGGATTGAAGGGGAATCTATGAATATAATTAAATGCCTTAGAGGTGATTCTCACCCATCATAGACTATAGAGAATTTGATTTATAAGTCCAGATATATTATTAATTCTTTTTCTAAGGTTCATATTTCACATGCTTATAGGGAATGTAACAATGTGGCAGACAACTTGGCTAACCACGTTATAAAGTCTGATGACATCATGACTTGGGAGGATTACAAGAATCTTAATGATGAAACCAAATCTAGTATTAATTATGAGAAGATCACTAGAAAAAAGGTAAAGTTACCAATTAATGATGGTTAATAGATTGAAGACTATAGCCTACACATGAGGTGATTGGAAAGCATGGAGTGATGACAAAAAAAATAATAACACTTTCTCATCACATGTTTTATGGGCGGGTTTTATGTGTCTTTCTTCATTTTTTTTAAGGCAACTACTTGGGAATTTCTTACTTTGTGTTTTTGAAGAGTGTTGTTGCTCTGAAAGTGAAAAGGATGAGAGGGGATTTGAAAAGGGAAGAGCTTGATAACTGCCTAAAGATGAAGGTGAAGGAGAAGGTTATGGTGTGGCAAAAGCTGAGGAAGGGGGGCATTACTCCCTATCTAGAGAAGCTCCATGGGTATGAAAAAACCATTATGCAGAAGTTTTTTTACGGATGGCATAATGACTTTGTTACTATGGACGGGAAGATGGTGGATCTCGCAGTTGATATTATCGCTAAAGTAACTAGCATTCCCAACAAGGGTCTAAATTTATACATAAATTGTAAGATTTCAGATATGGCAACTAAAAAATATCTAAAATCAAAGGAGAAAGGTAATTTCATCGATGCTAGAGAAAATGGTTTCTTTGATGTTAACAAAATTAAGGAGGTTTGGCGCAATATTTTGATTGTGATCATGGAGTATGTTTCTTTGGACGGACGTTTCTCTAGGGCTCAATCACACCATTTTGTTATTTTGAACCATTTTAGATACAAAGATTTGGTTAATATTCCTTATTATCTACATAAATAATTTTCTAAAAGTCTTATTGAGCATAGGAAGAAGGATAAGAAGCCTATGTTGCAAGAGGGCCTCATTTTACTTGTCTTTGAGCATATCAGGGACAATGTCCCTGAACCCTTGAACAAGACCCTAGTTCTGGGTAAAGGAAAAAGGAAAGATAACAATAATATTGAGGGAAGCTCAAAGAAATGAGGCTTAAGAGATACTAAGATGGAGTCCATTGCTAAAGCCATCAGCAAGGAGGAAGAGTTTGAGATGGATGACTCTTCTGATGAAGAGAATTTATCTGTGGATAAGGCTCTCAGTTCAAATGGGGAGGAGGAAGAGACTAATGATTTCAGGAGAAAAATGAGGCCTAGGAAGAGTTTGAGGATAAGGGGATGGAAATGGAGAATATTGAGAATAAATAAGAGAAATCAATAGAGAACAATGCCCAAGAGGAGGTTGAAGCTCAAGGTTTGGAAATGGATAATATTGAGAACAAAGATGAGAAGGTCATGGTGAAGGATGATAATGCCATTTTAGAATCTGTGAATGATGATCCTCCCAAAAATGAAGGTATTTCTAGTGATAATCCAATCCATGAGTCAAAAAAATAGAGGATTTAGTTGACAAGGTTGTTCGAATTGTTGCTATGGATAATTTTGGTAATGATGGGAACAACAAGACTAGAGAGGTTCCCACTCTTGATAAATTCATGGCGGGAATTACGCATGACATTCATATCTCTCATAAGAGCCTTGAGGAAATGAAGGATGATATGGAATATGTGAGTGACCAGTGGGTTAGGGAGGCCTCTATTAAGATATTTTTTATGACTTTAATGACAGAGAAGAGGTTACCCTTGGTGCGTTACAAATTGAAAAAGTGAAGGCACTCTATTCCTTCAGATTTAACGAATGGTGTTTTCAGGAAATCAGAATTCTCAACCTGGAATATTATAAACTGGAGGCTAAGTATAATGGGCTACAGGAGAAGATGGATAGGTGGAGCAATGACTCTAGGATTACTCAACATCAAGAGAGGGGGAATTCTCAGGAGGTCATTACTATTCGGATGGAAAATTTGGAAAACACCATCTACAAGATCCTCCAACACAGTCATGCTAGAATGAAGGCTTCTAGCACCAATCTTAAAGCCCTGGTTAATGTGTTAGATAAGGGTTTTGGTAAAGGTGGAGATCAAGGGGACAAGGTATAGGGTGAGAGTGTTGGGTCGGGCATGAGGAAAAGGGATAGCACAAAGAAGAAGTCTCCTACTACAAACAAGAGTGTCAATGAAATTAAAACCATCATCAACATGATGGATTAAATTCAATAAAAATGGATGAGACCCTGATGGGTCATTATGATTTAGCTGGTGTCTGATATGGGTTTTCTTCTGGATGCTTTCTTTCCTGCTAGTTTTTTTATTTTATTTTTGCTGGTAGTATTGTTGCCTTTTGTAGGCCTATTTTTTGGGTGTTTCCTATTTTCTTCTGGTGGTCTTTAATGCTTATTCCTTTGATGTAATGGTTTGTAAAGGGTTTCAAGTCCCTTCAAAACCTAATTTTTCTTATTAATCAAAATAGTTATGTCATTCAAATCTATAACAATAATAGTAATATTAATTCCCATCAACATTCAATGGTGCATCATCTACAAGGTAATGTTAGATATTAGAGATATAAAAAACTAAGTTTCTTTCATTAATTTAATTGTCATTCCATGACAGTCACAATATAACCATGTAATCCATTATCCAAAACCATGGATTTCTTTTGATCTACACTCTAATGAGGTTATTGAACTTATACAACCCTTCTTTCATCATTTTATGCCAATAGGATTATTTTCATTTTGAAACAAAAAAATCCATCCAATTCAATTTACTTTAAAAAAACAAAGAATTTACTGTGTTTTACCTGCTAGGGCATTAATTTTATTACACACAACATAATCCTTACCACCACTATACCTTTGAAATTTCCAGAGTTTACCTAATTACCTCTCTCTCATAGAAATTACCAGGAGCCTTCACCACACCAATCTCCATTTAACAATTACCACATATCAATCATCATCCAATTCACATTTCAATTTATGTTATAGATTTTCATGCAAGGTTCTAAATAAATCATGTATGGTTCAAGGAACCGTGTTCATTATATAAATAACCAAATATAGGTGATGATGTTTTTGCATAATGTTGCATGGTTTCTTATTGTTTCAATGCCTCTAGTTCCACCAGGTGTGGAACGATGATGCTTTGTTTCAACCATCAAATGGATTGGTTCCAAGCCTTAATGTTATAGAAGAAAAAATGTAAACTAATATTCTGCACATTGAGATTCAAAGAAAAAATGATAACAAAGTAAAACTGCATTTCATGATAACAACATAATGCCCAATAATTCTGTCTTGTTAGGTTCACATTATTACCATATGGAAAAAATTCAAAGACTAACCTTAAAATAGTCTCCAACAAGAGAAACATATATGATAAAAGTAACCTCAGGAGCAGAGGCAAGTCCTAGCACAACTTCACTACCCATAAGAAGTGGTTGTATATAAAGTGAGCCTTTTCTAGAAGGTGGTGTCTACAAAAAATATACAATATGAATCTTATTCAAAAATAACTCAAGAAACAATATTAGATATATTGAAAAGAAAAAATACCATTCACAAGACTGTTTCCTTCACAGCCTTCACTAATTGTTCAACACATGGGGATGTCATCCACGTGCGCTCTGCACCATTTATCATTTGCAAGGCATTCTCTTCTGGTCATCGTCTGCAAGATTTTTTAAGTCTTTTGACATATTTTGATGAAAGTAAGTAAAACTAACCTTTTGATCATGCATTAATACCAGATTTATAAATCATCTCATAAAACAAATATATTACAAGAAAAAAATGAATATATTATGTATTACACCATATGGAATATATTATTTATTACACATACATTGTTGAACCCACTTTGGACAAAAAAAATGTTTGCAAGTCTTACATAATTAACATCACCAAGTCTTAATCAAAAAGAAAAAAAACTTATTACAATGAAAGTCAATGATCAAAGAAAATAAGAGATTTGTATACATGAGGACAAGTGTAAATATCATACATTGATATGTCATTGCAATGACATGAAAATAAGTGACATAGTTGAATGATATTAGCAATCATGAGGGAAGGAAATAATAGTTTAGTGACATTAAAGGGTAGTTTTATTGAAGCGATCAGTTTCAACCAAAGAGTGAGGAGAATTTCAATGTGAGGAGCATCATGTTCAAGTTTGAAAACAACAAGTATTACAAGAAGGGAGGTCACTTATTCAAGCCTTGCATTGATTCTCATGAAGAAGTTGCTATACATTAAGGACAAATTGTGGAAAAGAGTGTCATGGACAGATGAGTCACATCCAAATACAAGAGGAGTCTAAAGAGATTGAAGGTGGTGCAAGTGTAGCAGATGGGGATGTTCATGAAATAAGATGACTATTGAAATAAGATTAAAAAAGGCAATGAAATCTTGTGTCTACCAGAATAGTGGTTTATAACTGTAATAAGGAATGATGAAAATGAGCTTCAAGGTGTAAACACAATATTTTCATAGTAGATGGAAAGTAGTGATGTCCAAAAGAAGGGTCTATTTATGTTATACAAGTGGCTTGACCGTAAAATTCCACTTCCACAATGAGATAAGATATTTTAAAAAAAAGGTAATCATACCTAAACTGTAAGCATATGTGAATTGTTCCTCACCTAATTTGTAACCAACATTTATCAACGATTACATGTTAACTTATGTCGTAGAAAGTGTAAAATTTAACCAAACAAATTACAAGAATTTTAAATTAATTTATTCAATAATTTAGGTAATTTAGTCAAATTACTTGGCTTCAAATATAGCCAAACTACTCAAAGATGCCTTCTTCTAGCAATTTTGTTGAAGATAAAAAATTGAAGTTGTCAACTGATCTGATGATGTCAATCAAGTATGACTTGAAGCTTTGGATGCCCAAGAGAGAGAGAGAGAGAGAGAGAGAGAGAGAGAGAGATTTCATTTGTATCTCTCTCTCTCTTCCTATCTTTGGGCATCCAATGCTTGAATTCATTGAAGGATGTTGAATTTTATCTCTCTCTCTCTCTCTTCCTATGTAATATTGAGGTTCTCTTAGTTTCAAGAAAAGTTTAATATTTTCTAATTAACAGGGCCAACCACATGAAGGTGGAAGCTCATTTGGCCCCTCCCCCCCCTTAAAATCATTCTAAATTCCCTGTTAACATATAACATTCATTCATTCTTTCATCCATTAATAAATTATAACATTCATAACACATAATTACATCCATTAAAATATAAAATTCATTCATTAACAACTAATATGATTAAAATCATTTGTGCTAAGAAAAGACTAAGTGTAGCATCAGCTTCTTCATCATTTTTCCCCTCTTTAGGTGTTGATCCTGTTGGTTTTTCCCTATTCCTAGTCAATTAATCATGATGTGGAGGCTTATGCAAAGGGAGTTCCGCTATAATAACAAAGAAATGGGTTAAATTCATAAGTTTTTTTTTAATTGTTACAAGTATTTCATTAATTAAAATAACATTATAGAGGTTATCTTTACTTGATGGGGCCACATCATCTTCTTGATCATGTCATCTAGCCTCATCCTCTTTACTTGATGGGGGTACATCACATTCCTGATGTTGTGTAGCATGATCATGCTCCACTTGTTCACTACGCTATACATGCTCTAAAATAAAAATAGAAAAATGTACATTAATTACTACACCAATTACAATTAAATATGCTTAATTATATTAATAATTATATAAAAACATTTTTATAGTACTTGAATACCTCCAGTGATGGGATGCACACCACGACCTTCATCATGTACAGGTTGTGCTCCAACCTCAGTAGGCTACATGTTCCAATTTTATGTGCATTGTTATCATTGCTTGCTTATTTAGAACAAATATAGACACTTTATGATGGAAATTAATATCAAATAGAATATTTCTCAAGTATTCAATTTTAAATAATCTTCATTTAGGTTATTTACCTGTGTGATGGATGCACTATATGCTTGTGTTTTCCCACTCGATTCTCTTAGGCATTTAGCCACAACTTCGTAGCCTTGGTGGAAGGAAAGATTCATTTCATCTTCTGTGGGAGCTCTGTTGAATTCACAGCCCTGCATTTTTGCATAATATCATAAATTTTGCTTCTATTGTGTGATTAAAAATAATTTTTTGCAATATATTATTTTGGTGTGATATTTCATTTATTGATACTTACAATTCATGAAACAAGTTTCATATAACCACTAGAGCCAAGTTTGTGTTGCCACTATTTTTCTAGTCTTGCCTTCATTGCCTTTGATGTGTCGGGAAGTCTATGAAAAGTTTTAAATATGTTAGGTTATGTAAAAATAAAAGGTAATCAGTACATAATTACATTGTTGATAGTATCACATACCTTCTTTTTCCCAGTGGTGTATGTCCTTTTTTTCTTTTCTACTTTCTCCTTTCCATCAGAAATTAGGTCCTTCCACTCCCTCTCTAGAATCATGGAGAAATTCTCATACTTTTTTTTCTTCTCTAAATGTGTTTGATATTGGTCCCTCGCATACTTTAGATATATGTCAGCTTTCTCAAGGACCTTATTTTCATTGAATGTATTTCTGAACAAGAGAACTAAATGACTTATGAGTTCATCTTTTAATTATTCATTTTGGGCATTCCACTGAGTACATGTGGTGGGCCTAAAGATCTACAAGGCATGGTCATTTAGATGTTTATAAAAACCATCATTGTCTGCAAAAAAAATCATGGGATCATTAGTCCAAACAGAGTGATCGACAATAAAATTACAATTGGGCTATATATAATAATAACTTTAAAGTGCTTGGAACCTTCTCTATCTTTATGGGAATGAAATCATAAATCATCACTAATGTGACTAGAAATGTTCCCGTACTAGCAACATGGGAAGATCCAAGAAATGCTTCTAAAACATCACCACTAGTGGCCTATGCATCCCCAGGTACATGTCATGTTGCACATGTCAGTGCACTAGTCGATGCCTGGATGTTGCATGTTGCAGATGATGGGGACGGCTGAGGTTGTGTATGAACAGGATCAATATGGACAACACCTAAAGTACCTTAAACAATACATTAATATATGAGCAATAACAAATTAATGAAATGACAAGAACATGTAAAAATATGAGGTGGTGTATGCACGACAACATGACTAGCACCTGAACTACATGGAGCACTCTAATAATAGACAACAACATCATGAGGATGCAAAAAATTATGTAAAAAGAACACATACATATTTTAGTTATTGACATAAAAGAGTATAAAATATAAACCGTCAATGAACTTATGTTATAATTAAAGATTTCATGACAGCTTACTTCCAAGTTTTGTAAAAAAAATTCAATTGTTTTTCCCTCTCTTATATCTCATCAGTTTGAGGCTCCATGAATAAAAATTTAACCAATTATTGATTTATTTATTTTTTTGCAACTTTTTTATTGTTTCATCAAAGTTTGGGCAATATGAGATGTCATCATTGCATAATAGTGTGTCCAAAAATGTTTGGAGGGTGTCAAGTACTATAGGTTTCTTTCCTCGAACATCCACCTGTGACAAGAATATTAGTAACCATAAAGCAAATAATCCAATACCATAAAGAAAATAACATAATAATCTAACAATTACAATGAGGTTTACCTATTGGGAAGAAGTTTCTGGAGGTGCATCCACCTGTGATGAAAATATTAGTAACATTATCAAAATTAATCCATAACCATAAAGAAAAGAACATATAACATTTTTCTCGTATATAATTTGTACAATTACAATGAGGTTTACCTGCTGGGAAGATGTGCTTGAAGGTGCATCCTGATCTATGTTATGGCTCAGATCATCCCCCCTACGATCAATGTCGCTCTATGATAAAAATTATATATATAAAAACATTAGTGAAATGAAACCAATAGACTTATGAAAAAAACTTAATAATGAAATGGTTTATTTGAGTCATTAATTGGAGGTTTGTTGTAATGGTATATATTACATACCACCCCTATGCTAGTAACTTTGTTTATATCCATGTGATTCAAATTATAATCTATTAGAAGCTCTTCCCCTGCACTTATTGATTTTATCGCACATATGAATACACAATTTCCCTCGTATGCCTCAAATATAAAATTGGGTTTCCTATTAGTTGACATAGGTCATGTACTGCTTATAAACCCTACAATATTCCTTATTGCTTTTGGTCTTCCGTCAATTTACAGAGCCTCTCTTTTACTTTGATCATTAACTTTCAGTTGTATATAATTTGCTAGCAATGCATACCTACGCATACTTCATGTATATCAAACAAGCTACATCCAATCTTGTAAATGTAACAGGGTCTGACATCCTCCATTAATTAAACAACTTTGTTGTAATGGACCTTTATGTTTTCCATGGAAAATAGGCCCAAACCATGTAATGCGGATGGTGTTATGCGATATATCCTCTCATTAACACAAAAGTAAGTGTTTATTGGAGGAAGTTCCTTAGGAACCCATTGTTTATGTAGATTTTTGTACATCAAGGGCACCTCAATGTCGCCTATGCTCTCAACATCATAAAAACATGACCCCCCTTGAGAAAGAAAAAATTCCACGCGTCTCTCAAATTTTCTTTTAATCTTTTGACCTCTAGTTGATCTCCCTCTTTTAGACCTACTACATGTCTCGCTTTCCTCTTCTCTTCCTAAATTTCCCTTGCTCGAGGAAGACACATCTGAAAAATACTTATTTGGTGGTACCTGCACTCCATAAAATGAGAGAGATAGTTGGTAGAGGGTTCATTGTTATTGTGAGAATGGCCCATGCTTTTCCCCCAAATTACTCATTAAGGGTAATGTTGAGGTTGAGGTTGAGATTTAAATTTGAATAAGCCCAACTTGGGCCTCAGGTACTGATAATTTTAATTAAATAAGCCCAAATTAAATCATATTAGATGGTTGAGAAAGTGGAATGAGCTATACCATGTGGATTTCAAGGTGGTTTATGTGAGAAAAAATTCAATGTTTCGACAAAATATAGTTTCTAAAACCTGGCTTATTATTATTTCACTCCAAGATAGGTGTAAAGAGAAAGAAAGCAAGTAATAAATTGTTTTTGTAAGGTGTACTGACTTATACCTACCAATCCATGAGAAGAATCATCACCTTTCCTTTATGTAGACTACGCAAGGTCCTCGCCAAAGAGGGTTCAGGTTCCTCCATATGAAATTCATTTATCCAATGTTAGCTTACATCTTATATGAACGTCAATCATCATCATATTTCCTTAAGTCATATGATACGTATCTTAAAGATTACATAGTAGACAATAAACAATTAGAGGTAGGTAGAAGTAACTTATTTATTGATTATAATTAGGTACATACAACTAAATACAACACAACATGACAGTAGTGAATAACCCACCCTTAAAGAGTGGGATATGGTACTTTTTCAATGTAGAAAGTGGAAGTTGTTATGGGTCAATCAAGATCATCTCGGTCCACTGCAACCTCAAGAGATATAGCTTGTGTTACGACTATTATAAGAACCTCACATGTGTCTGTGGTAGGATAGAGCATCTATGAACCCTTGGAAATAATTTTCAAGTAGAAATGGTAGGATACCATCTTTTTGTTCTGAAGCCTCTTTATTGAAAGGGTATCAATGTCCTTTCTCTTTTCATTGGAATCGGGGGTGAAGATGGTGCTTTGTATCATTTTAGTATATCACTCAATTGATATGTCCAATTGATGCAAAGCAACCCTCTGCACTCCTAATTAAGAGAAATGACATTGATTCCCTTTTGATAAAGAGGCTTCAGGGATCGCATTGAGAAGGGACATTGATCCTACCATTTCTACCTAAAAATTATTTACAAGGGATCGCATATACTTTGTCCTACAACAAACATGTGTGTGATCCTTATCATAGCCTAAACAGGCTTTTGTGTCTCCACGTACATGTGTCAACACTCCAACCGACCCTATAAGCATTGTGCCTAGATAAAGGACCATATAATACATATAAATTCAATATCTTAATCAAACCTAAACCAAATCCAGTGAGACTTGGACATTTAATTATAAAAAACATATAAAAAAACATCATTACCTTCAATGTACCCTTCTACAGCTCCTTGTCTTGGATCAACCCTTCACACACTGGACTCTTAACTTCACCCTCATATAGGACACTCTTATTTCACTCACCTAAACAATCAATACACTCAACCTTTCTCAAATATTTCATCATGCTACCCAACATATATTCACTATAAAACGGTGCCAGTCACTCTCCTATATGTTAATGATTTGTAGCTTCGGTTGGAAAAATCCAATCGATGAAATCAAATGCTTAAGTGGGCTATCGGCCTTAAGCATTTGATAGCTATTCTCTTTATATTATTATTGTCATGAGAATTGCTAAATATTATATATATGATTAATAATTATTAGATTGTTATATACACATAATATATATATGATAAATCATATTATATATATATTGTTATTATTTATCACATATAATAATAATAATAATCATTAATTATGTCGATATTGAATATCGACCTAACATATTATTGTTTTTGATAATATGAATCGATTATGAGATCGATATCTATTTGTGCATTATCGATTACTATCAACACTTACATTGCATATTGATTATGGTAATCGATATACATATCCACTTTGGTACATAGATCACCATAACCAATATGCAAACCGACTCTGTAACATACTTGTTGTCGAGAATAATGAACTATGAGGATATCAAACTTGTTGTTATCGTTAACAAACGATAATAATATCAAGTATGATATATTGTTCATCAACAATGAAATAGATCAGTGTGAAGGTTGACAAAATGATTAATGAGACATGTATCACATAGAGACATGTCCTTACAATAGCATATATATTACAATTTCCATTGTGAATTGGAAAACACAGAAAATAGATGAGTGTCATTACAAGTTACAACAATGATAAATATATATTGAACCTTCTCATCTATAAGCAAGATAATAAAATTACTTGGACATTTCTCTCTCATATAAATCTGCATCTTCACGGTGATATTCACATTAGAGAAATAAAATTAAAATTCCTCTATCCTAAATTTGATAACAATTTAACATGGTATCAGATCTAGCGTGAGAAAGATCTGATTAGATCTCAAAGAAGAAGCAATCTAACTGTCATTAAAATTTTCTAAAATTTTATTCAAAAAAATGGTGAATGGTGTTAGACCTGAAGATCGACTCAAAGGAGCTACAAATTTTGTAGCTTGAAAATTTAGAATGATTCTCACTTTAAAATAACATGAGTCAAACATCTTTGTGGAGAAGGTGATGCCAAAAACCGATGAGGAAAATGAGAAACTCCAATGGAAAAGGAACGATAAAAAAGCTATAAAATTTTTGGTGGGTGGAGTAAAGGATCATATAATCCCTATTATCTCAAAATTAGATACAATATATCTAATGTTTACGACCCTATAGAACATTTTTGAGATAAATAACACTAGCAGGGCTCTTGCCCTAAAACAACAACTCCACCATGTCAAGATGAATCAGGGAGAGACTATCACCTTGTACTTCATGAGGATAATCGAGTTAAGGAACCACCTATCTACAATTGGTCACACATTTGATAGTAAAGAGTTGACTATGATAGCTCTCAATGGACTTGCTACTTCTTAGGAATCATTTATTCAAGGGATAAGTGCATGACGCAAACTTCCCAAATTTCATCATTTGAAGAATGACTGCATTCAAGAAAAGTCAAGGTTAATCACTAGAGGAATTGGGTTGAACTCTACAAATGAAGACATTCAAGTCCTAAACTCTCAGTCTCACAAAAGAGGGAAGAAAAATAACTCCAAGAAGAGGAAAGGCAATGACTCAAATGGAAAGTGTTCATTAAAAAGAAGGGACATAAAAAGTACAATGCTTTAGATGCGATAAATATGGTCATCTCGCTATCAAATTTTTGGACAATGCCTAAACCACAAGCCTCAATCGCTGAAGTTAGTAAGAAAAGCATGGATTTTGAAATACTTATATTTTACTCAGCTCTATCCAGTCGAGTATCTACCCATGTATAGAAAAGCATGGATTTTGAAATACTTATATTTTACTCAGCTCTATCCAATCGAGTATCTACCCATCTTAATACATGGGTAATAGACAGTGTGGCATCTTTATATATGTATATATATATATATGTATATATACACATATACATATATATATATACACATATACATATACATATATATATATATATATATATACATATACATATACATATATATATACATATACATATAAATATATATATACATATACATATATATATATATATGTACATATATATATGTATATGTATATATATATATATGTATATATATATATATGTATATGTGTGTGTGTGTGTATATATATATATATATATATATATATATATATATATATATATATATATATTAGTCTTGTTATTATTTACCACATATAATAATAATAATCATTAATCATGTCGATATTGAATATCAACCAAACATATTATTGTTGTTGATAATATGAATCTATTATGAGATCAATATCTAGTTGTGCATTATCGATTATTATCAACACTTACATTGCATATTGATTATGGTAATCGATATACATATCCACTTTGGTATATCGATCACCATAACTGATATGCATACCGAATGTGTAACATACTTGTTGTTGAGCATAATGAGCTATGAGGATATCAAACTTCTTGTTATCATTAACAAATGATAATAATATCAAGTATGATATACAGCTCATCAACAATGAAATAGATCGATGTGAAGGTTGAAAAAATGATTAACAAGACATGTATCACATAGATATATGTCATTACAGAAGACGTGTCCTTACAATAGCATATATATTACTATTTCCATTGTGATTTGGAAAACACAGAAAATGGATAAGTGCCATTACAAGTTACAACAGTGATAAATATATATTGTACCTTCTCATCTATAAGCAAGATAATAAACTTACTTGGACATTGCTCTCTCATATAGATTTGCATCTTCATAATGATATTCACATTAGAGAAATAAATTAAATTTCCTCTATCCTAAATCTGATAACAATTTAAAATGGTATCAGATCTAGCATGAGAAAGATCTAATGAGATCTCAAAGAAGAAGCAATCTAACTTCCATTAAAATTTTCTAAAATTTTATTCAACAAAATGGTGAATGGTGTTAGACCTGAGGATCGACTCAAAAGAGCTGCAAGTTTTTTATCTTGGAAATTCAGAATGATGCTCACACTAAAAGAACATGATTCAAACATCTATGTGGAGAAGGTGATTCCAGAAACCGATGAGGAAAATGAGAAACTCCAATGGAAAAGGAACGATAAAAAATCTTTGTTGGTGTGTGGAGTTAAGGATCATATAATCCCCATTATCTCAAAAATAGATACAATATATCTAATGTTCACGACCCTAGAGAACATGTTTGAGATAAATAACACTAGCAAGGCTCTTGCCCTAAAACAATAACTCCACCATGTCAAGATGAATCAGGGAGAGACTATCGCCTTGCACTTCATGAGGATAATCAAGTTAAGGAACCAACTATCCACAATTGGTCACATATTTGATAGTAAAGAGTTGACTATGATAGCTCTGAATGGACTTCCTACTTCTTAGGAATCATTTATTCAAGGGATAAGTGCACGACACAAACTTCCCAAATTTCATCATTTGAAGAACGACTACATTCAAGAAGAGTCAAGGTTAATCACTAGAGGAATTGGGTTAAACTCTACAAATGAAGACATTCAAGTCCTAAACTCTCAGTCTCACAAAAGAGGGAAGAAAAATAACTCCAAGAAGAGGAAAGGCAGGGACTCAAATGGAAAGTGTTCATTCAAAAGAAGGGACATATCAAAAGTACAATGCTTTAGATGTGATTGTAAAGAAGAAAATGTTGGTGGTATATTGATCTCCTAGATAGAATTTGCCAAATAGATGTTTGTATGTAAAAGAGACCAATGTCATCATTTACTGCCTTACATTTAATTTGTATTTGTTTATTTGATAGTGGATATTGAAATTTAAAGAAAAGATTAATGGAGTAAAATACCAACCTTACATCATATCAGATCTGGAAAATGCCATCTTTTGAGGCCTATGTTGAGTTTCTATAAAATCTAAGACTAGACCTGGAATGGAAACGCAAAGACGAATAAAACCCACAAATCTTTTTCTATTCTGAGATAGTTTTGATTTGCACCCTCAAGTCAATGTCACCATTTTCCAAAATTTCCGGTTGTGCCCTAGGTCACAATCGACCTAAAAAGTCTCGAATCAAAATTTTGTTTTTGGATCCCGAAAGTTTGCTAAAAAGGGTATCCAAATTTGTACTTTTTTTTACTATTCCTGAACCTATAACTCCTGAAATAGCACCTGCAAATATCTAAAAAAGAGGGGTTTTGGGGTGGCTATATAGGGTTTTGCCTTAGTCAAATCCCCATTTTGGTGATCCCAACCTCCACAAATAGAAAAATATAGTAGAATGTATGTGTGTCTATTTCTCTTGGAAAGAACTTTGAATGTGTAATGTCAAGATCTAATCCTCTAGATTAAAAACCCTAACATGAATTGAGAATGAGAAAGCAATGCATAGATTTGAATGTGATAAAGAAAGAATACCAAGCCCCCAAGGCTAAAGTACTCCTACCAAACTCATAAGCTATAATTGCTACCCCATGATAATATCCTTTGAATGCTTGAAGGTCAAAAATGGTGGATCCAAGAAGAAGGAAAGAAGGAAGATGTCTCTCTTGCTCCAAAGAAGATCCACAATGGCTTGTCTACAAAAGTTCTTGAATGTATTAATGCATCATAATGTCTTGTCCTTCTATATCATCCTCTTGCTTCATTGCCTCATCATCATGTAAAAATAATGATTCTTTCACATCATGTCTCCATGTCATCTCATGTCTTTTCATATCCAAATGAAGGCAAAAGAGAGTGTTTATATAGAGATCTCAATATAGACCTCCTAGGGAAATGCAAGGGACTTAAATTCAAATCTCACCTTGAATTATGGTCCAATTAAAATCACCAAACAAGGATGGGATGTATTAATCTAAATATCGGGGAAAACACTTCTGCATCCAGACCTGGGGGACCTATTTTAAGTTTTAGAACCCTGATAGGCTCCAAATTTGAAAGTGGGGACCATCACTTGACAAGGGTCAAGTTCAAACTTGACCTTGACCTTGACCTAGTTCAAGGTCAACCTCAAACCTAACCTAGGTTAGGGTCGACCTCAACCCTGAATTGAGGTTTCAGGCTGGTCACCTTGGGAAATCTGTAGGATTCCTAGGTCAACCGGGGACCCAGGGAGGTGAGAAAATATATCAAGATGTTAGATAGAGGCACAGAGGCCAAAGAGTAAGTGTGATGAATATTTAGTAGAGCCAATACATAGGTTCTACCCAAAAATATGGAATCATAGAAAGTGAGATTAAGGAGGTCCCGCAGGACCCTAACCCTAATTTCACCTAGAAATGCAGAATCAAGTGCATGTGCATCCTAAATGCAAATCTAATATGAAAATGTACTAAACGAGGGTGCTAAACCTTCCAAAATGGAATTTATTCCATTTTAAGATGATACATTTAGCCCCCACTTTATCTTAGGTATGACACTATGTGAACATGCAAGCTAAAGTAAGAAAACATTGTAAAGTAAAAAGGATATAGCCAAGTCCTCAATGTGGAGATTATGCAAGAAACTGTTAGTATCCGCAACCTGAAACACAAGGTTAATAAAAATCCAAATAGCACATATTCCTTACTAAGATGTTTTTTTAGAAATGCATAGATCCCCTTATGCCCCCACCTATTTCAGATTACTAATTCTGAAAGGTGAAACAAGGTGATAAAGTTAGATCTATACATTGGATATGCAATTTGTTGAAAATTTTATTTCCTAAACTATTTAGAAGGATTTAAAATCTTCCTAAACTGATTTAAGAGGTTAGGTATCTAAATCAAAATTCCAATTCCACTGACAGCACTGAAAATGGAGCTACCAAACTCAAGTTATGATGAAAAGAGTGAATGCCTATCTAAATACATGTAAAAGGAAATTCAAATTTGACCTAAGTAAATTCAAATGAAACCCTAATAAAACCCTAATTTGAGGCTATAAATAATATGGAGAGCACTTACCTTCTCATTCTTACCATTTTCATAGCTTGGAATTGACGAGAAAGATGCCAAAGAGAGAGGAACTTTGAGTGAGTTGCGTGGAGGTCCTAAGAGATTGTCTAGCCAATGGACAGCCACTGCCTGAGGTAGGTGCCTTGTTTTTTATGTTTTAATTGAGAAATTCTTGTTTTTATAGGGAAGGTTGAACCAGACCCAAAAAGGTCAACCCTGACCCAGTTATGTCAACCCTAACCTTGGCAGGTAAACCATAATTGGGAAGGTCCAGTCCTTTCTGGGGATAATGTCAACCCTGACCCAAAAAGGTTGACCTTAACCCAGAGAGGTCAACCTTGACCCAAAAAGGTTGACCCTGACTTAAAAGGTTGACCTTGACTAGGTCAAGTGAGAATTATAGTTATTTGATGATAGATGATTGATATGATGTTGTATGTGCTATAGGATCTTGTCTGTCTCCAAGAGCATCCCTTTGGTGGGGTTCTATTAGCTGTCAAAGAGAACTTGTCTGAGCTACAGCATGAGGATATAGAGTTACTGAAAGATGTGGTATTGTACTAGGTAGAAATCCTACCACATATGAGGTTCCATCAGTGCATGATATCGGCCATGATAGAGAGATGGGATGAGAACACTTGTTCCTTCCATCTTCCATCAGGAGAGATCACGATCACATTCGAGGATGTGTACAAGATCTACAACTTCCAGTCTGAGGTGAGCCTGTTAGACCGAGAGTACAGCGGGGTTCTCCCGAGGTATTTTCAAATGGAGAGTATTATTTTGGATGGGTACCACATATGAGGACCTGATTAGATCAGATCACTCTATCAGCCATACTAGTAGATCTGACACCTTTGGTATGGAGAGTGATACTATGTATACTCTCTTTGGTTGTAATACACAACACAAAGGGTGTAGTTTTCTTAGAACCATTCACCGATCTTGTGCGTAGGATGGAGAGTGATACGGTTGTTTTCTCATGGGGGCATAGCATGTTAGCCCATCTTTACCATGAGTTGAGTCAGGTAGTGAGATTTTAGCAAGAGATTATTATGGTATACACCTTTTTACAGGTTTGGATGTTTGAGCATTATGCATGTACCTGACCACAGGGTGTTCTAGTGATAGTAGATGCAAGCACACTAAGAGCCTTTGCATATCCACTAGGAGATGTCCTGCAGTATGGAGATATCCTCTTTTGGAGGGTACGCTTTGACCGTATACCAGGTGTGGATGGGATATGGAGACCATATTATCAGATGACAAGATGGTCAGATACTCGACACCAGTTGAGACACTCCTAGCAGTGCAAGCTACTAGAGGTTCCTAATAGTCATGCAGTGATGCCATATTATTATGATAGAGTTATGAGGCAGTTTGGTTTGACACAGGGAGTCCCTCAGACAGTACCTTAGTACAGATATCTAATGAGATATTACCAGAGACCTGGCGCCATACATAGACCTATAGTAGAAGATATTATAGATAGTGATATAGATGAGATGGAGGATATAGAGATGGACCCTATTGTATCCCACCCAGGGGTGAGCAAAGAGTATATCAAATACTGGAGTCTGTAGGGGACTCATCCCATCTTCCCTGATGACTACCCTACAGGTGATACAGGTCTTTCAGAGAGGATGCACCAGGGTGGTGACACATGAGAGGAGGAGGAGGAGGATCATGAGGAGGAGCCCATTCTTGAGGGAGATCCCATGTAGGAGAAGAGAACTAAGGAGAGAGAAAAAGAGAGAGTGGATGAGGGAGCATACGAGAGATCAGAGGATATGCCCCCAGGTGGTAGTATAGATGTAGATGATCAGGTGATCCATGTTGTACCATTGAGATCACAGTGACCTCCCCATTCACATACAGAGACACCACCACCTAGACCTAGACACAATGAGCGAGGAGAGGGTAGTCACTCCATGCCCCCACCATCTAGATCCTTTGATGATACTAAGGAGGGAGATCCAGGTATGATTTATGTATTTGATAAAAATATTTTAAGTAAAATTTTTGCTAGAAGAAGTACTAAAAGATAGATATGTTTGAATTTTGAACCTAGCGTAATAGAGTGGAGGATATTTGTATCTAAGGTTTTGAAGGATACATATTTATCCTACCGACTACCAACTAGCGAGAAAGAGTCCCTTATTGGATAGAGAGATCCCATTTGACATGCAGATATTTTTGCATGCATCCACCAAGAGTTGAGGTTATGAAAAGAAAGGGAAGAGAGATTGATGGCTGACCTACAAAGAGATTAGGAGCACAACTATGAGATGAGCATATCAAGGAGTCACACACAGACTATCGTACTAAGATCTTTAGCATCACACCACAGAGAAGAAAGAGCTGGGAGCCACTGACCCTTAGAGAAAAGAGATAGAGATTGATAGCCGTGGCATATGTGCCACATATGTACCAAACTCTTGGATATTTATTTATGAAAATTTTGCTTGTCCAGTTAGTTCTATGATTGATTATTTGTTCTTTTCATCAATACACAAAAAACTTAACATAAAGAAAGAAATGAAATTAATGTATGAAAGTATTCAAATCATCTAACCTAAAAAGAAAACATAACCATTCTATAGGGAATACATAAATACATGAAGGAAAGTTGATGTCTTAGGGATAATAATGTTTGAGATGCATAATATTGTAGGTTCCTTAAGGGGAACACCATTCATATCAGCAATCTTATAAGCACCTAAAGTAAAATCCTCAATAACCACAAAAGGTCCAAGCCAATTAGGGCTAAATTTCCCTTTTTCACCAAGTAAAGCATTCACCTTCCTTTTATTTTCATATAAGACTAAATCACCTACCAAAAATGACCGTTCAATCACTTTATGATTGTACTATTTTTGAAGTGACTTATGATAAGCCTTAATATGTTCCAAATCATTTATCCATTGTTCATCCAACATCTCTAATTCTTGTAGTCGTTGTTCCTAGAAGGTATCTTTATTAATTATCCCATGAAATGAAACACGTAAAGAAGGTATTTCTAATTCTAATGGCATAATAGCATCAGTACCATAAAAAAGATTATAAGAAGAAGTACCTGTAGCAGTGCAGACACTAGTCCTATAAGCCCATAAAGCATAAGTGAGTTGAGTATGCCAATCTTTCGCATGTTTATTAGTTGTTTTCCTTAGGATTTGTTTGATAACTTTGTTTCAGCTTGACCATTAGATTAAGGATATTAGGGAGTAGAAAATCTATGTTGAATATGATATTTCTCAAAGAATTTTGTGACTTTTTTATTTTTGAAGGAAGTACCATTATCCAAAACTATCGTTGAAGGAATACCAAATTGTGCTATAATATGATTAAGAATAAAATCACAAATAACATCTGCAGTAGTAGAGCAGAGAGGAATAGCCTCTACCCATTTTGTAAAGTAATCTATAGCTGTGAGAATGTATGTATGTCCTTGAGAAGAAGCTAGTAAAATTTTTCCAATAAGATCAAATCCCCAAATGCTAAAAGGCCACGGAGCAACTTGATTATGAAGCTCACAAGAAGGAGCATGAATTAACTTACCATGTTTCTGACACTGAGGACACTTCTTAACAAATGTAAAGGAATCTTGTTCCATTGTTTGCCAATAATATCCCATTCTAAGAAGTTTATTAACTAAAGATTTCCCACCAAAATGTCCTCCACAAGAACCAGAATGAGCTTCTTCTAAAGCTATTGGACTTTGGTTCTACCAAGACATATTAATAGAAAACCATTATAAGAAGGTTTGTAAAGGGTATCGCCCAAAATTATATATCATGCTGCAAGCTTCCTAATACAGTTACACATGCTCCTTGTTGCTGATTCAGGAAATGTAGTCTCTCAAAAAGTGAAAGATATGCGAATACCATTCATCCAAATGCAAGTTACAACAATCAGCATTACCCTTATTAGAAATTGCAGGTTGTTTAAGAGTGTGTATAGTAAATTGAAAGTCTTCAGCATTATTCTCAAGACACACCAAGGAAGCTGTGCTTTCCATGGTGTCTGTATTTTGATTGTCTTTCCTAGGTAAAGTTTGAATCGTATAAGAAGAAAATTGTGAAAGGATATCAAGATCCATTTCTTTATATTGTGAAATTTTATCATTCTTAGTCTGATAACCCCCTTTGATTTGTTCAATAATCAATTGTGAATCCCCATATATTTCCAATTTTTTAATGTGAAAGGATGAAGCTGCTCGTAAGCCAGCTATAAGAGCTTCATATTCCACAATATTATTAGTACAAGGAAATGTCAATTTATATGACATAGGGATTGGTTTATTTGTAGGAGGGACCAAGATGATGCCTACACCAGAACCTGTCTTACATCTAGAACCATCAAAATATAATTCCCAAACATCTTCTTTTTTAATAGCTAAAATATTCTCATCGGGGAATTCTATTGAGGTGAAGTTTGTATGAGAGTGGGGACAAGGAGCTTTAGCTAGATAATTAGTTAAAGCTTGTCCTTTAATTGACTTTTGAAGAATAAAATTAAGATAGAATTTAGTAAGTAACATCACCCATTTAGCCAGATGACCAGAGAGATCATTTTTTGAGAAAAGGTGTTTGAGAGGATCAAATTTTACAATCACATTAACCTCAACATTCAATAGATAATGCCTGAGTTTTTAACAAGCATAAACTAAATCCAAGCATTGTCTTTCTAAATCGGTATATCTTGTTTCATATTCCAGTAAAGTCTGACTGATGTAGTATACCAGTATTTCCTTACCTTCACTATCATGTTGAGCTAATAATCCGCTCACAATGTAGGAAGTGGCAGAAGTATACAGATAGAAGGGTTTATTGAATTGAGAAGGTTGAAAAATAGGAGGATTAGCAAGATACTCCTTAAATTTCTCAAATGATTGTTTACATTCCTGGTTCCAAGAAAAATTGGTATCTTTTCTAAGCAAGAAAGTGAAAGGAACAGTTCTATCAGCTAAGTTAGAAACAAAGTGATGAATAGATTGAATTTTTCCTTGTAAACTACGTAATTGAGAAATATTTTTAGGAGGCATGTTAATGATAGCATCAATATTTTCAGTATCCACTTCTATTCCTTGCTTAGAGATTATAAATCCTAATAATTTACCAGAATCAACTCAAGAAGTACATTTATTAGGATTTAATCACATATTATAACTCCTAATCCTTTCAAATATTTGTCTTAAAATGAACACATGGTCCTTTCTTTGT
>MU225359.1:3439536-3452160 GCA_018584345.1 Thuja plicata
TGCATGGTTTCAAGATTTAATTAGAGACTACTTTGGAGAAGTAAATGTAATGCAAAGATGGAATGATCTGTTGGATCTGACCTAACCTAAGATCTATGATCTTGTTTAAGCGGAAAAATATTTATCTAACCTAGACAGAGAGGTATATGATAACCTCAAGGGGTTATTCATTGTGTGTGGAAGAGTGTATGTGTATGCAAGAGGTTTGCATAGTTGATTTACTGTTTGGCATGATCTAGCAGAAAAGGCAAAAAGGCAGAAGCAAAAAGTTGCATATGTGATTGCTTGATAGATTTCCAAGAAGATCAGAAGGTTGAAATGACAATGCAGGCTATCCAGTAAGTTAACATCAGAGCTCTAATTGGATCTGAATTGCAAAGTAAGTTGTATGTACCAGATCACAAACTGTTGACTACTTTCTTACCATTGTATCAGTTAAATCCTTTAACAAGGTTGACTTAACAGTCATTTGTATAAATCCTCTAACAAGGTGACATTCAGGTGGAATGTTCTAAGTCCTCTAACAAGGCCACTCCTGACAGGGTGATTAAATCCTTTAACTAGGTCACACCTTGCAGTGTGTTATTGTAACCTTTAACAGGGTTGGCTCCTCACAGGGCATCACTTCAGAAGAGTGAAAACTTGGTAGCATGTCAGTGGTGGTTTTTCCCATATTGGGTTTCCACGTTAAATACTTGTGTCAAATTGTGTGAATTCTTATGGTTTGCTTTACTGTTATGTTTCTACAAGCTAATTTCAATTGACAGTAAACTGCATGATTAAGTTGTTGATTTATGCTACTTCTGCCGAGTAAATCTGAAGTACAAAAAGTTTTTATTTGCTACATCTAGACCTAAGGATAACTGATTCACCCCTCCCCTCTTAGTTATTCTAAATTCATTCTAACACTCAACCATAAACTAAGGTTTCAGACTGGTCACCTTGGGAAATCTATAGGATTCCTAGGTCAACCAGGGGCCCAGGAAGGTGAGAAAACATATCAGGATGTTAGATAGAGGCACAAAGGTCAAAAAGTAAGTGTGATAAAGATTAGGAGAGCCAGTACATAGGTTCTACCAAAAATATGGAATCATAGAAAGGGAGATTAAGGAGGTCCCGCAGGACCCTAACCCTAATTTCACCTAGAAATGCAGAATCAAGTGCATGTGCATCCTAAATACAAATCTAATATGAAAATGTACTAAAAAAGGGTGCTAAACCTACCAAAATGGAAGTGCTTCCATTTTAAGATGATACGCTGATAAATATGGTCATCTCGCTATCAAATTTTTGGACAATGCCTAAACCACAAGCCTCAATCGCTAAAGTTAGTAAGGCAAGAATGGATTTTGAAATACTTATATTTTACTTAGCTCTATCTAGTCAAGTATCTACCTGTCTTAATACCCAGGTAATACACAGTGGGACATCTTGACATATAATAGGATTCGGAGAACACCTAGACACCTTAGTAGAAAAATTAGATTAGGAAGTCATAATTGGAGATGATTCCAACTACCTTGTGAAAGGAATCAGAACATGCACCATTCAACTAAAGTCAAGCATCTCTCTTCAAATGATTGGGGTTCTATTTATGCCATGCATCAAACATAATTTGGTTTCCATTTTAGCACTTGAAGACAAGGCATACCGAATCACCTTCATGGATGTAAAAGTCTTAGCTTGGCCTAAGAATTCAAACATCAAGAAGGTACACACCATCAAATTCTGACATGGATGTATATACAATATTTTCACTTCTCCTTCACAAGCATTGATCCATGAATTTTCTAACACTTGTGACTTATGGCATAGAAGATTAGGACATATCCATTTTATTGCTCTACCCTCAATAGAGAAAATGGTGACATGAATACCTAACCTGAGCCGAGAACATGAAGGAATTTGCAAAGGGTGTGCCTTGGGAAAGAACACTAAGGGTACATTTCATAATAGTGAGAGTAGATCTAACAATGTATGAGAAATTATTCATTCTGATTTATGTGTACCTATGTTAGCACCCTCTTTAGGAGGATTTATGTATTATATTATTTTTGTAGATGACTATTGTAGGAAGACTTGGATATATTTTTTAAAGTGTAAAGAGTTAGATGAATTCCTTAAAAGGTTTAAGGAATTCAAGGCTCTAGTAGAAAACATATCTAGTAAAAATATCAAAACCTTAAGATCAGATAATGGGGGGATACATATTTGATAACTTTAAGACATTTTGTAACAATGTTGGGATTAAGAGGGAGTTAACTATTCCATACAACTATCAACAAAATGGGGTAGCAAAAATGAAAAATAGGACTATAGTAGAAGCAACCAAAGCCATGATGCATGACAAGAACATTCACACCTCACTTTGGTATGAAGCCTCTAGTACTAATGTTTACATTCAAAATAGATGTCCTCATTCCTTTCTTGATAACAAAACCCCTAA
The DNA here is from genome assembly GCA_018584345.1 of Thuja plicata. NCBI lineage: Eukaryota > Viridiplantae > Streptophyta > Pinopsida > Cupressales > Cupressaceae > Thuja > Thuja plicata. The sequence continues at coordinate 3,441,983 of MU225359.1, forward strand.
AGAAGCATTTACAAGAATAAAACCTGACATATGTCACTTAAGAATATTTGGTTTTCCTATTTACATTCAAATTCCTAAAGAGAAAATAACTAAATTAGAACCCTATGGGAAAAAGGGAATCTTTTTTGGGTATATCAAAACATCTAAAGTCTATAGAGTTTATATTCCTTGACAAAGACAAATTGAACTAAGCAGGGATGTAATATTTGAAGAAGATGTTGCATTCAAAAGATCTAAGAATGTTAATGAAACAGATGATGAATCTACTCAATGTAATGAAAAGTACCACTACTCTAAGATTCAGAGGGAGACTCATTAACCAACAAAAGACAATAATCACATTGAACCTATGGACTCTATTGATGAACCTAGAGGGAATAAGAAAATACCTCTATGGGCTAGAAAAATGATTGAAGAGCCTAAAAATTATGCAGCTCCATAAGGAACTTTCAGGGAAAGTAAAAGACCTAATAGATTTTCTAGTTATGTTTCACTTATGAGTGAAATCATAACTTCAGAACCTTCTAATGTTGAGGAAGCCTTCCAACATCAAACTTGGAAATATGCCCTGACATAAGAGTATAAATCAATTCTCAAGAATAATGTTTGGGACATTGTACCTAGACCTAAGAACAAGTTAGTAGTCTCCTCTAAGTGGCTCTTCAAAATCAAATATGCAGTAGATTAGAGTATTGAAAATTACAAAGCAAGGTCTGTTGCCAGAGGTTTTTCTCAAAAGGAGGGAATTGATTATGAAGAGACATTTTCTCTTGTTTCTCGATATACCTCTATCAGGGTTGTGATTTCGATCGATACATCAAAGGGATGGAAAATCCATCAAATGGATGTGAAGACAGCCTTTCTAAATAACGCAATAGAGGAAGAATTATACCTGGAACAACTTGAAGGAATTATAGTGCATAGAAAACACTCTCATGTTTTGAAATTGAAGAAAGCCTTATATGGGCTCAAACAAGATCCTTGAGCTTGGTATTAAAGGATAGATCACTTTCTATCAGGTTTTGGCTTCTCCAAGAATGATGTCAATCCAAATCTATACTTTAAGGTAATAAATGGAGATATTTTAATTATTATTCTTTATGTAATGACTTATTGATCACAGGGGAAGATCATCCCATCACCAAGTGTAAACAAGATCTTGCATCCAAATTTGACATGAAGGACTTGGGTATCCTTCACTACTTCCTTGGTTTAGAAGTATGGAAGAGTGATAATGATATTATCCTAAATCAAGTAAAATATACTATTGACATCTTGAAAATATTTAGAATGATGGATTGTATGCCTACATCTACACCTATGGAAACAAACTTACACAAGTTAAGAGAAGTAACAACAAGCTCAAAATCAGTAGATTCCACCCCCTACTATCAGATGATTGGATAATTGATGTATTTGGTCAATACTAGACCAAATATTTGTTATGTTGTAAATGCACTCAATCAGTTCATGTGTGAACCAAAGCAGTTACATTTAGTTGTAGCAAAACACATTTTGAGATATCTTCGCAGAACAATTGGATATGGCTTAAGGTATAAGGATGTAGATCTAAACTTACTCAGATTGGGTTGGAAGTGTAGTTTATCATAAGAGCACTTCAAGATGTTTCTTCAATGTAGGATCAATTATGATATCCTATCTCAGTAGGAAGCAATCTTCAGTTGCTTAGAGCTCCACAAAAGTAGAGTACATTGCAGCATCTATGGGACCACAAGAAGTAGTATGGTTGAGAAACTTCTTGTAGGATTGTTTGGACAATCCTTAGATCCCACCATCATCCATTTTGAAAACCACAATTGTATAAAGCTTTTAGTGAATCTAGTATTCCATGATAGATCTAAACACATTGAGTTACCTTATCACTATGTTAGACACATGGTGGAGAGAATGATGAACTATAACTGATTGAATGTTTGAAGATGTTAAGTTGATCATCACCAAGCTACAAAAAGTTAATGCAAGAAATTAAATCAGTTAATATATTATATTTTCATTGATGTCAACTTTATGTAATCTGATTGGTTATATTTATAGTGTCAAAGACTTCATAGAATCATAAAGATTAAGGTTATGCTTTCAGTAATGCATAAAAGATCAGTATTCACTAAGTAACTACAAACATCAATGGGAAGTGTACCCCGATAGACAGAGAAACATGAGTAGAAATTCACATTGATACCTGAGAAAGCAACCCAAGCAAGCATTACTGACAAGAAGAATCAAAAGAATTATCGATGAGAAAAACTTTACAGTGATGCCCGACGGACAGACAACCCTGACGGAGATGCCCGAGGAGAACTCAAGTATTGACCAAAGCTAACAAGGATTTAAACACCAAAAAGAACTGAAGCTCAGAAATGACAAAAGACTTAGCTGGAAAGAGCTAAAGAAGGAGTTAACTAGTTGTTAATATTTTTTTTATCAACAAGTTAAGGCCAGAGATAAGAGAAAGATTTAAAGTTGTTTTATTCCAGTTTTCAAAAATAAATCTGTGGGATAAAATGGAATTAAAGCTTTAAGTCAAGATTGGATAGAATTGCAGATCACACCAAGAACAAGAAATTCAAGAATTGAGAAACAGTGAAATCATGTCTATAAAGAGACAAGCTAATTCATTATGAATTAGGGGTGAATAGAGAAAGAGGATGCTTAAGAGAAACTGATGAAGAAAGAAGTCTTCAATCAGACCTGATCAATCAAATTGAAGAACAGATCTAATTCTGTAGACACAAAGCAATAGAGAAGCATAGCATCACAGAGTAGAGAGAAGTGGAGAAAAGGTATTGAAATGATACATTGATCAGAAAGGTATTATGAGCTTACAATAGATCTGAAAATCTGTAAAGTATAGTTGTATATGTGAACAGATCATTTACTATTTCAATTTAACCATTAGATAAGAAAGTCTCTTAACCGAGCAGGACTTAACAATCTTTTATATATTGAGATACATCCTAAGGAGTATCAAAAGGTTTGGTCGTGAAGATAGCATGAGATGCCGGATACCCCATGACAAACTACATAGGGTTTGGTCATAAAAGGTAGCATAGAGATGCCATATATCAAGTGACAAACTATTCTATTTAAATCCTCTAACAAGGTCACACCTAACAGTGTGTTTGTAACCTTTAACAAGGTTGGCTCTTCACCGAGCTCACTTTAGAAGAGTGAAAATTTTGGGTTACCAGTCTCAAGTGGTTTTTCCCTTAACAGGGTTTCCACATTAAAAATCCATTTGTCAATGTGTTTATGAGTCATTACTTTAGTGTTTTGCATTACACATAACTAATCTAGATTGATTGATATACACTAAGTTATTTACTGCATTTAGGTAAATGAAAGACTGCTAATCAGTAAATAGTAAGAAAAAGGTTTAACAGTGAACTCCAAGCAGTAGTTATTTGTTGAGATTATTTAAATACATTCATCTTGTATGAATGAAGATAACTAGAGGCTTATAATTGTGGTAATAAGTTTTTGGGTTAATTTATTGGAATATTTTTTAGGCCACTGATTCACCNTCCCCCCCCCCCCCCCCTCTCAATTATTCTAAGTATTGGTATCAGAGCTTGTGTGATTAGAAAGGGAGTTCAACAGCTCAAGCGAAAGATCACAAGATGAGCAAATGAGATGTGCCCAAGTTGAACAAAGACAACTTTGCATCATGGAAAAGTAGGATAAGACTCCACCTATCAGGTATTGGAAATTATGTTACTCAATACTTGGATACTAAATATGTGTTGCCTACAGGACCTCACACACTTGAGAAATTAAGATAAAATCATGAGCATAATTCTATGATGATAGAACTTGCTTCCTCTCTCTCTGATGTTGAATTTGAAGATTTCAAAACCTGCACCTCTATAAAGAAAATGTGGGATAAATTGAAGTTGATACATGGAGGAGATGCTAATGTACTAAGAGCTAAGGTAGAAAGCCTAAGAGATAAATTTGATGACCAAAGAAGGAAAGAAGGAGAAAATATCACTCAGTATAGTTGTAGAATAAAAGATGTAGTCAATGTTGTCTGAGGAGTTGGAGGCATACTTGAAGAAGAGACAGTGGTAAGTAAAATCCTAAGAACCTTACTACCTATACATGCTATTAGAGTATCTTCTATACAAGAAATGAGATTAGTAGAAAACAATAATGTCACTCTAGATAGTTTGGTAACAGTGAGATGAATAACTTTGATAACAGTGTCTTACCATCTATTGAGTCTGCATTCAAATATTCTGTGAAAATAAGTAAGTCAAGTCATAAAAACACTATTATAAATGATAGTGAAAGTGATAGTGATGACCAAGATTTTGATGAGATTGAAGAACTAATGGCTAGAAGATTGCAGAGATGCAAAGGTAGATACAAAGGTAAATTACCACTTGTATGTTTTAATTGTAAAGAGATTGGACACTTTGTTGCTAGATGTCCTAATAGAAGAAAAGATGATAGATCGTATGAAAAGAAGTTTGATAGAAGTGACAATAGAGATTACCGAAGAAACCGACAATCTGATAGAAGAGATACCCAAGACTACAAGGACAAAGGGAAGAAATCTTGTTACCTAGCTGAGAACAGAGATGGAGATACTGACACTAAATCTGATGAAGACATTGAGAAGGTAATTGTGGCCATGAAGGATGATTCAAATGAAGAAGAAAGGTATCTAGAGACTGCACTCATATCTAAGGTTAGTAAGAATGATGTATGGATCATAGATAGTGGTTGCACTCACCACATGACTGGTGATAAACAAAGTTTGAAACTTTTGAGTACTATAATGGTGGATCAGTAAGAATGGGTAATGACACACCTTGTCTAGTTGAAGGTAAAGGAACCATAATGTTGAATAACCTGATCAAATGTGAAAATGTATAATGGGTAAAAGGACTTTATTATAATTTGTTGAGTGTTCCACAGCTAAATAACATATGTCATTGAGTAGTATTTGAGAATAAGAAGACAAAGATCTTTAATGAATCAGGAAGGTTGATTGGAACTGGTGAGCAGACAAAAGGTAACCTATTCTATCTTGATGATATTAACACCACTTGTTTAATGGCTAGAAATGAAGACATATGGTTGTGGCATAAGAGATTATTTCATGTAAATTTTTATGGCATGATTAAGATAAGCAATAAAAGGAAAGTAAGAGGATTACCGAGCATGTCAAAGCTCGAGCATATCATTTGTAAGAATTTTCAAAAAGGTAAGATGACAAAGTCTAGTTTCAAGAGAAAAACCCATACATCTAATGCTATTATTGAATTAATCCATACTGATCTATGTGTACCCATGAGAACAAAGAGTTACAATGGTAATAGATATTTCATTCTTTTTATTGATGATTATTCTAGAATGATGACAGTTATGTTCTTAAAAGAAAAATCAGAAGCATTCAAGATATTTAAATGGTATAAAGCTATGGTAGAAAAACAAAGTGGTAAGGAATTGAAATGCTTAAGATCAGATAGAGGAGGAGAATTTGTTTCTGATGAATTCACTAACTATTGCAATGAGCATGGAATTAAAAGACGGGTTTCTGCACCAAGAACACCACAGCAAAATGGGATTGTTGAAAGGAGAAACATATCAATTGTTGATTGTGCAAGAACACTGATGATTGAGAAAAGCATCAGTCAAACATTCTAGAGGGAATATGTCAGTACTACTGTCTACACATTGAATGGAGTACAATTGAAGAAATACACCAAGAAGACACCCTATGAGCTATGGTATGGATACACACCCAATGTAAGTTACTTCAAAATTTTTGGCAGTCAATGTTATATTTTGAAAGATGATAGAAATGGAATGTTTGATTCCAAAAGTGATGAAGGTATATTTCTAGGGTATTCCACCAAGAGCAAGGCTTATAAATATCTTAACAAGTCCTCTAACAAGATCATTGAAAGTGCAAATATCAGAATAGATGAATATGCAGAGGAAAATGATAAGGAAAGTAGAAAAGAACTAGAAGGCTACAACAGGTTTTGTTTACATTGAAGAACCTAACACTCTACCTGAGCAACAGTGTATCACTCCCAAGCAATAGAACATTGCACCCGACCATTAGGCTACAAATACCGAAAATCAGGAAAATCATGTTCCGAGCAATGGAGATCAAAATGAAGGTCAAGATAATGATCAGAATGATGAAAAAAGAGCTTAACCGATACTTTCCAAGTACTTTAGAAGACACCATCCACAGAACCAGATCATAGGAGACAAGAAGGTTGGAATGAGAACAAGAAGCAAGTTACTGAACACTAGATGTTTAATTTGTTATTTTGAGCCTAAATATGTTAATACTGTACTTGAGAATGAAGAATGGGTCAGTGCTATGAATAAAGAAATAAAACAAATTGAGAAGAACAGAACATGGACATTAGTACCGAGACCAGATGACAAGAATGTCATCGGTACCAAATGGATATTCATAAACAAGATGAATGAGAATAGAGAAATCACAAGAAACAAAGAAAGGTTAGTATGCAAGGGTTATGCACAAGAAGAAGGTATTGATTATGGAGAAATATTTGCACCCATTGCTAGACTAGAAGGAGTAATAATTTTACTTTCTTATGCTGCATTCAAAGGATTCAAGGTATACCGGATGGATGTCGAATTTGCATTCCTAAATGGAATACTAGAAGAAGAGGTATACATTGAACAACCAGAGGGATTTGTTGATCCAAATAGGAGAAACATGGTACGTAGACTACACAAAGCCTTATATGGATTGAAACAAGCACCTAGAGCCTGGTATGAAAGACTTCACTCCTATATCATAAGCATTGGATTTGTAAGAACAAGTGAAAATAGAAATTTGTATTTAAAAAAAGATATTGATGATAACACTTTGATTGCTGAAATATTTGTTGATGATATCATATTTGGGGGGTAATGATATGTTATGTAAATCCTTTGCTAATTAAATGAGTAAAGAGTTTGAGATGTCAATGTTTGGGGAGATCAAATTCTTTCTTGGTCTACAGATTCTTCAACAAGATGTAGGCATATATATCACAGAATCCAAATACATCAATGAAGTGCTGAAGATATTCAAGATGGAAGATTCCAAGCCAGTTGGAACACCTATGGAAACTATATGTAAGCTAACAAAAGAAGACAAATCAAATGAGGTAAATCAGACCCTGTATATATCAATGATTGGAAAACTAATGTATGTTGTTCATACCATACCAGATATAGCACATACAGTTGGAATAGTTGCAAGATTCTCTGCTAATCCCAAAGAATCACACATGACTACTGTCAAGAGGATTCTGAGATATCTAAAGAGCACCAAGGACTATGGATTATGGTATAAAAGAGAAGGCAAATTTGAGCTTCAAGTTTATATAAATGTTGATTGGGCTAGAAACTTAGATGACCGAAAGAGTACAACTGGAGGAGAATTCTTAATGGGTGACAGACTTGTCACATGCAGCAGTAAGAAGCAAGGATGCATCTCACAATCTACTACAGAAGTCAAATATGTGGTTGTTGATGCAAACTGCTCTAACATTGCATGGATCAAATAGTTACTGGAAGGTATGAATATGAAAATTATTGAACCAGTGATTATCTATTGTGATAATACCAGTGCAATTAACATTTCTAAGAATCCAGTCATGCATGGTAAGACTAAGCATATTGCTATCAAGTATCATTACTTAAGAGAACAAGTGAAAGAGAAAGAAGTGATACTAGAATATGTTTAATCAAAGGAACAATTAGCTAAAATATTCACAAAGCCATTGTCGAAAGATACATTTGAGTACCTGAGAAACAGACTAGGGGTCTGGCCATTGTCTATTGGTCAGTAAGTTGACTAGGAGGCTGCATCAGCCTACACACAATCAAAAGATCATTCATTTTTATGGAATCAAAGAGATGGACTGCAAAGATACATCTATACACAGCAAGGTACATAGATGTACTGAACACTAGATTCACTGTATTGCTGATGGATAGAGAAATTCAAGGAGTATATTATTAAAAGGTGAAAGGATATAAATTTTGCATGATGAATGTTTAATTTGGCATTGTTGTCAAAGGGAGAGAAGTTCCTAAGAATTCAAAGGGATAGAGTATGCTGAGAAGATCAAAAGGAGAGAGATTATATATACATATGAAATATCCATCAAAGGGAGAGAAGATATCCTAAGGGAGAGATGTAACCTATAAGGGAGAGAATATCAAAGGGAGAGATGACTATATTGTTGTCAAAAGAAAAAGAGATGATCAAGGAGAGGAATAGTCAAAGGGAGAGATAACATTAAAGACAGAAACTGCTACATCTATCCAATGAAGGGATTGAAAATTGAAGAGAGCACTCTACAAGAAAAAAATCTAATCTATATGAGATTACCGAGAGCCAGACATTTATATTGGTTATAGAACAAAAATATTGGTAGATTGATGAACTACAACTGATATATTTCATATTGTATTAGTAATAATATAGTGTGATAATGAAGTGTGTTGTCATCAATGCCAAAGGGAGAGATTGATGAACTATAACTGATTGAATGTTTTAAGATGTTAATTTGATGATCACCAAGCTACAGAAAGTTAATGCAAGACATTAAATCAGTTAATGTATTGTATTGTCATTGATGTCAACTTGATATAATCTGATTGGTTATATTCATAGTGTCAAAGACTTTAGAGAATCAGAAAGATTAAGGTTATGCTTTCAAGTAATGCATAAAAGATCACTATTCACTAAGTGACTACAAACACCGACAAGCAGTGCACCCCGACGGATAGAGAAACCCAAAAAGAAAGTCATAGTGATAGCCAAACAAGAAACCTGAGAAAGCATTACTAACAAGAAGAATCACAAGCATTACCGATGAGCAGAACTTCACAGTGATGCCTGACGGACAGACAACCCCGATGGAGATGCCCAAGGAGAACTCAAGTGTTGATTGAAGCTAACAAGGAGTTAAACACCGAAAAGAACTGAATTTCAGAAATGAAAAAAGACTTAGCTGGCAAGAGCTAAAGAAGGAGTTAACTGGTTGTTAATATTGTTTTTATCGACAAGTTAAAGCTAGAGATAAGAGAAATATTTAAATTTGTTTTATTCCAGTTGTCAAAAACAAATCTATGAGATAAAATTGAAGTAAAGATTTAAAGCATGATTGCCTAGAATTGTGAATCATGCCAAGAAAAAGAAAGTCAAGAACTGAGAAATGGTGAAATCATGTCTATAAAGAGACAAGATAATTCATTGTGAATTAGGGGTGAATAGAGAAAGAGGATGCTGAAGAGAAACTGATGAAGAAAGAATTCTTCAATCAGACTCGATCAATCAAGCTGAAGAACATAGCTAATTCTGCAGACACCGAGCAATAGAGAAGCACAGCATCACCAAGCATAAAGAAGTGGAGAAAATTTATTGAAATGATACAATGATCGGAAAGGTATTATGAACTTACAATAGATTTGAAAATCTACAAAGTATAGTTGTATATGTGAACAGATCATTTACTGTTTCAATTTAACCATTGGATCATAAAGTCTCTTAACTGAGCAGGACTTAACAATCCTTTATATATTGAGATACATCCTAAGAAGTATCAAATGGTTTGGTAACGAAGATAGCATGAGATACCAAATACCACGTGACAAACTACATAGGGTTTGGTCATAAAAGGTAGTATAGAGATGCCAGATATCAAGTGATAAACTATTTTATTTAAATCCTCTAACAAGGTCACACCTAACAGTGTGTTTGTAACCTTTAACAGGGTTGGCTCTTCACCAAGCTCACTTCAGAAGAGTGAAAATTTTGGGTTACCGGTCCCAAGTGGTTTTTCCCTTAACATGGTTTTCCACGTTAAAAATCCATGTGTCAATGTGTTTATGAGTCATTACTTTAGTGTTTTGCATTACACATAACTAATCTGGATTGATCGGTATACACTAAGTTATTTACTGCATTTCGGTAAATGAAAGACTGATAATTGGTAAACAGTAAGAATAAGGTTTAACAGTGAACTCTGAGTAGTAGTTATTTGTTGAGATTATTTCAAGGCATTCATCTTGTAGGACTGAAGATAACTATAGGCTTATAATTGTGGTAATAATTTTTTGGGTTAATTTATTGGAATATTTTTTAGACCGTTGATTCAACCCCCCCC
>MU225359.1:3452167-3462543 GCA_018584345.1 Thuja plicata
CCGCCCCCTACCCCTCTTAGTTATTCTAATAGAGAAATATGATCTAGTTGAAGTATATTAATACAGAAGATTTAAAAAAACATACATTCTCACCAAGCCTCTCACCAAAATGAAGGTAGAACACTTCAAAGATAAGCTTGGTATGGTTGAAATGTAAATTCTAAGATTGAGTCTCAACTTTATTGTTTATTGTACTAATAAAGTCTAAAATATGTTTAATATAAACTCTTTTTTCATGAGTGTTATTGTATGTGATAAAAACCTACCTATCCAACACAATCACTCAAACATACAAACAACAAGGATTAGCCATTAAAAATGATAAACAAGCTAGCATATTCAAATGAACGATTGAAACAACGGGGTTTACACCACGACCTTCGATGAGCCAAACAAGTGCACCCAAGCTTTGTTGATTTGCTCTTAGAGATATTTGTGTGTGTGCTCTCCCAACACAATATTAAAAATCCCATTAGATTACTTGTATGCTATGGATGAAAGCTAAATGAAACTAATGGATAAAATGAAGAGCTCAAAAACAAGTATGAGGAACTTGTCTCAAGCCTTCACCAAATGATGATAATGAAGATGCAAACTATACTAACATGCTATGCAAGATTAGATGAAACTAAAAACTAGATTCATTTTCATTATCTCTAAGATGTGATTTCTAGATTTTCTAAGAACATAAACATGAAAATGCACTATAAAATTCTAACACTAAATTAGCATGATAACAATGCATAAATGAGAGATGATTTGCTCTTGACAATGGCCTCTATTTATAGATTTTTTGGAGGAGAGAGAGGGCTTGGATAAGGTGGAGCTCATGTGGCATCCACATAGGTGCCACATGAGGGACACATAAGACATGTAAAAGGCCAACTTTGCTCACACATGTGTGAGAAACTTGTGATGTGATGGATCAAAGTGTACTTAAAGTACACATGTGAAGGATCTTGTAAGAGGTGTAAGGGTTTTTGTCCAATAAAACACTTTTAAAAAGTGTAAGAGAGTGTCATCAAGGTTGTAAGAAACCTTGTTGACACCAAATTAGGATTATTTGGAAAAGTGAATTTTTGAAAATTTGCTCACACATGTGTGAGAAAATAATTAGGACTAATTTGTGTAGGAATCAAGAAATTAGCCTAATTAACCTTAGTTAATTAGTAAGTAGGTCTATTTGGTGAGAGTGGTGTGAGGTAGGGTAGGATCTAGGTTCAAATTAGCTTAATCCAAATTAAATTTAGTTTAATTATATTTTAGTAAAATTAAGTCATGTGGAGGAATAAATAAATTAAAAATTTATTTAAAAGGGATTAATGGGGGGTAATGTATATAAATAAGATTTAATACATTAAAGGGGATGGTATTTAAATTAAGTTTAAATACTAAGGAAAGTGAATGATATTTAATTTAATAAATTTAATTAAATAAATAGAAGAATATAATTAATTAATTAAAATCAATTATAATACTATGGGAATATTAATTAAATTAATATAAGGACGATTTTAGGCGTCTACATTTTGCCCCTCTTTGATGCGGTGTCGAAAGTGGCATCATGTCAAAGAAAAGAAAATAAGATGCCTCAGAAAGGTCAGGAAAACTTAAGGCAACGAGAGTGGAGAAGTGTGCCCCTTGAGAAAATAATAGCAAAAAATAAAAAATTTAATAAATTTTTTTTGAAAAAGGCAGGAAAAGAGGGAAAGAAGACCAATTGCATGGCGTGTCCAAAAGAAATAGAGGACAAATGAGGACCAAAGCGAGGATCAGGGAGAAGGATGGAAGAAACGGGCCCTAAGGGGCTATAAATAGTCCACCAGGGCCAAAAGAGAAGTCATTTTCACTCACAAATAGAAAAAAGATAGAAGAAGAGAAGAGCAATGGCAACAGTTCGAGAGCGTGCGTAGCTTAGGGAGCAAGTTAGGATCCATCAGTGACCTACAAATGCTGGAACACCAGTGAGTAGTCAAAGGCCTCCTTATCCATTATGCATTTAATGTTTTTTCATGCATTTATGGCACCTAAAATGCACTCCAAACTAGCCTGCAATGCAGACAGTGGTCGCCTGACCACCGTCTATGCAGAAGATGATCGACAAGTCATTATCTTCATAGACGACTGATCAGTGGTCAACGTCTGTGCAGACAGAGATCACATGATCTCCATCTGCAAGGGCAATGAGGATATGAAAAGGGACGGCAGAGATGGTGGAGTTAGAACTTTTTCATCTACGCAGAAAACAGGCGGTGACCTAAACCGCCGTCTCCACAGATCGGTGTCTACGAAGAACCGTCATCTGTGAGGGTGAATCAGTGTCTCCGTTGATTGACCCAAAAATAGAAGAAAAAGGAGAAAAGAAGAGGGAGGGGAGGGTCTAAGAGCATTTTTTGATGCCCCGGATCAGGCTAGGGGCATTTTTTGATGCCCCAGAATGCTATCTGATTTTTGACATGAGCTTGGTGGATGCAGGAGGATACTATTGCCTTCTGGGTGAGGGATTGTTTTCCAGTGACCATGGTGCTGCAGCATGAGCTGACTGCTGAGGAGTGGGGGATTGTGACACTATGCGGGTTGGAGCATGTACACCTCTGGCCCCTTTTGAGAGCACATAATGCGCTTATGTTAGCACTGATCGAGAGGTGGCATAGAACCACATTGAGATTTCACTTCCCTATAGTGGAAGCCACGATCACCCTTCATAATGTATGGAGGATCTATAAAGTGTCAATTCAGGGGCTGATACCCGAGTACTACTTTGAGGGGTTAGAGTCATATATTGAGATGGCCTTTGGGAGGAGATATGCAGACCTACTGACTTCATATAGTGGATGTCATGGGCGGGGGTGATGGTGCTACAGCCACGGTTGCGGCGGGTGGCTCTATATCTAGTCAAACTGATTGGGGGATGCCTAATGCCTAATCATGCAGGAAAGGGATTCCCAATTGGCTGGGCTCAAGTATTGAGTAGCATGGTAGAGGATGGGGACCAGTACTGTTGGGGGTATATGATCCTCGGGCAGCTGTACTATGATTTTCACATGTGCGCCTATTGTAAGGGTATGGCACGAGGACCAGGATGCACGTTGCTACTTGTATGGGTGTGGGAGAATATTGCGGTCATACAACCGATCCAGACACAGGGAACTAGACAAGCTTATGATTCATTTACATGTAGGTATAGGCCACCTATTAGCTATGAGTCTACAGATTCGGTGGGATACTGGCATCGAACTATAGATGAGATGGGAGACATTTAGTGGGCACCATATGTAGGGTGTGAGGTGTGGGGACACTAGATCCCTCAACAGGATGAATACGCAAAGGATGATTTTTATGACTCATATTATCTCATATTTGTGCAGACAGATTGCTGGCTGATTGGGTGGACATCATACATGATTTTCAAGTATATGTCATCTAGAGTATGGAGATAGATGGGCCAGCTTAAGGAGGTTGTGCCAGATGTATTCCCACATCCCTTGGTTACACGAGAGGTCGGCAGTATTTGGGGGATGGGAGTAGATCTTCGGATAGCATGAGGATCATGGATGAGGATGACCGAGGTGCCATGGATTAGAGCATGAGAGTCGCTACATGATGCTAGAGTTGTCCCAGCATATGCACAATGGTGGGTGGCACACAGGCTAGTGAGACTGACAATTCCAGCTGTAGTGCAGGAAGATGAGTAGCCAAGAGAGGGAGGAGATGGAGGAGGGAAGGATGGGGGTGATGATGATGAGGATGGAGGGGATGGAGGAGGGGCCAAGGGGAGAGTCTAGCCTCGGGTTGCAGCACAGAGGAGACAAGGACAGGTAGAGATACCTGCAGGGAGGCAGCCACTAGTGGTCCCAGGCATACAACGACAGGAACAGGGATAGGGACATGGACAAGGACATGGACAGGGACAGGGGCCTTAGGGGCCACCAAGATAGGCACCACCAGTCGGGCACATAGCCTAGGGTGTATATGATATAGTTATGGCAGAGTGGGATAGTCTATATACTGAGGTTGGCAGGGTACAGGGCTTACTAGTGACATATCAGGCGATTGAGGTGAGTGCATAGGCAAAGATCTTGCGATTATAGGGGTTATTAGCCACTACCTAGGCTATAGCTAGCAGATTATAGATAGAGCTAACTAGAGTACAAGGGGAGATAGCAGCAGAGATAGCTCGCGAGGATAGTGCTCAGAGAGCATTAGACCTTTTACAGGACTAGGTGGATAGTGGGGAGTTTTCTATGGGGGGACATGAGGAGGGGGATGGAGAGGAGCTAGAAGCTATGTTAGCGTAGATAGAAGCTTTGATAGTAAAGCGAGACTCTATGCAAGTCTTAGCAGAGACTTACAGAGTAGAGAAAGATATAGCTCGTGATACAGGTACAGCAGTAGGGTTGGGTCAAGTGCTAGAAGATGCATTTGCAGCACAGAGGGAGGCTGGAAAGAGAGGATAGGAGGCCTTGTACTATAAGACATTATATCGTAGAGCCATGCCATAGGCAGAGTGGGATCCCCCTTATTCAGAGAGATCGATATCCCAGAGTACAGGGCAGGATTCATAGGGATCGGTGGGATTACCACCATGTCCGAGCAGGGGTGCAAGGCCATCACAGCCACCACCATGATTCTTCTCATGCCATTTTGATACATATTTTTGTATGATTTATGAGACACTTTATGTACGACAAACATTATGATATATATGCATGAACTTTATGGAATTTATTTTATGATGCTATATGATGTGATGTTTATGCAGGATGGATGTGTTATGATTTTATATGTTTTATATGATGTTTATGACAGACATGTATGATGAGATGAATGTATATGATTATACTGACCTATTTGTGGTGTAGGGATGGGATGTATATATGTTATATGTTATATGTGTAAATGCTTATAGATAGATGTATACTACATGTAATGATGCAATGTGAATAATAAATAAATGAATAATGTGTAAATGTATAATGGATGAACCTAAAATGAATGATTTTAACAATGTGACTATAATAATGAATGTAATGGATGAGTAATGAAATGGAACTTTATGTAACTATAATGATTAATGAGTAATGAATGAAGTAACAATGCAACTTTAATGATTAATGAATGAACTTAATGAGTAGTAAAAGTAACCTAATGAATGCAATATGGGACATATGAGGACACTATTTTTGTGTGTATCAAATAGGTCTAATAAAATCACTTAGGTGACTGGATAGGGGAAATAAACAAAAACCTTTCCAAGAGAAAAATGCAAAGTGCAATATGACCTATCTAAAAATGAAATCCTAACTATGATGATAGTGGGATTTATATTGTTTTAATGTTGGAGAGAACACCCTAGTTTAATATTGCAAAAGGAGTTATGCACCATGTACTAGAAAACACAAGTGACATGGTTCCTTTGTGTGGACTAGACTCTCAGACAAATAGGTTGTTAGGAACAAGAATGCAAGATATCAGGTATGATGAGGCCTATGAAATGTTACTCATGAGGAGACGCAATACATCCAAATCTATTTTAGGGATTTGAAATGCATGAATCCTACCCCTAGTGAGGCATACATAGTCATAACTAAATATCAAAACATAAATTCACTAACAATCTATGACAAGAATAACAACAATTTGCAAGATCTCATGGCGTGGGAAAGGAGTGGGAGCGGGAGCTGGGAGCAACTGGGAGCGGGAATACTGGAGCGGGAAACTTGACTCCCCCAATGGATTATGAATCTCCAAGACGTGCAGGTCCTTCTGCCACAGTGGGCTCCACAGACTTTGTTGGTAAAGAGGATGGTAAATCTCATGATCTCACAGGAAGTGGGGACCAAGGTGGGGGTCCCATCACAGGAAAAGAGATAGTCAAATGGGCATCCCTTTTTGGAGTAAAACCTTCAGGTAAGTCTATTCATCTTCCTGTGAGAAATATATCTAATATTTTTGAATGGAGATATGTTATTGCTATTCCTGATCAAGTAATAGACCATAATATTAAAAAAATAGATATGCCCTTGTCGGGAGGTTTATTGGAGTTAGACCTAATATTTAAGTGATCAGAGCTTTTGTTGACAAGAGATGGAAACTAAAAGGTCAAGTGGAGGTGATAGCTATGAACAAGGGTTATGTTTCTTTCTTTTTCTCTTGTGAAGAAGATATAAATCAAACTATTTGTGGTGGACCATGGATTATAGGTAAAAATACAATGATCTTATAGAAATGGTACCCTAACATGACCCTTCATGAGGACTTTATAGTCCAATTTCTTCTTTGGGAAAAGCTTCCTAGGCTTCCTCTTGAATACTGGAATGAGGACATTTTTTCTGGTATAGCCAGTTCCTTTGGTGAACTTCTATTGATAGATCTGGTTACTACTTTAAGAAGAAGATTAATACATGCAAGAATTTGCATAGGAATAATCCCAGATGTCGATATGCCAGAACAAATAGAGATGGATCAAGGTTAGGGAAGTAGACCCAAAAAATTGAATATGAGTCAATCCCTTTTGCTTGTTTTAGATGTAAAAAAATGGGCCATTGGGAAAATAAATGTCCAATGAACAATACCAAGAAAACTATCCAAAAAAAGGAATGGAAGCCGGTAGGAAAAATTAGAGAAGATTCAGAAGGAGAAATTAGTACGGAACTAAAAATCATAGAGAATAAGTTAGAAGAGAATGAAGGGAAAACTAAAGGAAAAGAGAATGAAGTCAAAGAGAAGAGAGAATAACAGACACACTTAGAGATAGTATTACCAGTGAGATCTCAAGGTGAAGAGATGAAGAAGGACCAGACAGAGAAGAAGAATGAAATGGATAATGATAAAAATAAAGTGGTGGGTTTTGTGAAAGATACTCTAGAGGACGCGAATGATGATAACAAGGTCTCGCAAGATTAGAAAACACAAATGTCTCATGAGGACAATCAGTCTACTACACAAGGTGCAGGAAACTTCTAAAAGATTCAGGGAGAGCCAGAGCTATGCAGTGAGAATAATATGTTTTCAGATGCACAACAAGATATTGTGTTGGGACCTAGACTCTTAGAGATGACACAAAGTTCATCACAAAAGGAAAAGATATGCTTAGAGGAAATAGACAAGCCAAAATGGGGAGACCAAGAGAATATAGACAGAGCTCTAGATAAACAAGATAAAGTGAACCCAATCACTATGACAGAGAAATCTAAACAAAAGAAGGGTACAGTAGAAAAAGGCCAAAAGAATGCTAAAAACTATTTACTAGATGTTGGATATTGCCAACTATCACCACCAGGGAGACCACCAAGCTCAATAAAAAGAAACCAAGAGGCGGATAGAAATATAGCAGATGGGACTTAGAAAACCATTACCCATCTGGGTATAACCAAGAAGAAATGAAGATTATCTCTTGGAATATTCGAGGGTTAAACAACCCTCACAAGAAGGATCTCATCAGAAATATGGTTAGAGATAATAGACCGGGTATTATTCTTATTCAGGAAACTAAGATGGCTAAGGAAAAAGTAGAACATCTTAAGTATTACAAAAATAATTTTTGTAGTGGAGGTAGCTCAAAAGGGGCCTCAAGTGGTATTGTAACTTTTTGGAATGGAGACATTATTAAGGGTGAATTAATCATACAGGATAACAATATGGCTTGTATTAGGTTTCATCATATTAAGGAGGGAACTTCTTGGATGCTTACTAATATTTATAACCCTAATACTAAGAGTGGTCAAAAATCTTTCTGGAATAATTTGGATCAGGCCAGGAAGTCCTTTGAGAATGATAGCTGGATTATAATGGGAGATTTCAATACTCCTCTTAAGGAAGACGAAAAAATTGGAGGATCACAACCTAATCTGGAGAGCAGGATTGATTTGATGAATTTTATTTCCATTTAAGCTCTCACTGATATTGATCTTCAAGGAATCAACTATACTTGGTCTAATCGGAGGGTGGGTGATGACCTTATTCAGGTAAGATTAGATAGAGCTTTAATTTCAAATGATTGGTTCCAGCATTATAATTGTTCCCTGACTACATTTATCAGAGCTTGGTCTGACCATTACCCATTGTCTTTTATTGTTGATTAAATAACTAAAGCTAGAAACTCTCCATTCAAATTTGAAAAAATGTGAACTATTCATCCAGATATGCATCTCAAAATTAGTGAATGGTGGAAGATTAAGATAGAAGGAACGGCTATGTATAGGTTGACCTACAAACTTAAACATGTTAAAGATAACATTAAGAAATGGAATAAAGATACTTTTGGAAACATTTTCTCATCCAAGATGGATATCATGACTGAGCTTAAGGATTTTTAGGACTCTATACAAAGGGAAGGGTATACCAAAATTCCCAAAGAACAAGAAAGTGAAATTTTGATAAAATGTCTTGATATAGTGCACAAAGAGGAAATCTTTTGGAAATAAAGATCAAGAAATACCTGGATTAGGGAGGGGGATAGAAATACTAAGTTATTTCACATGACAGATACTAAGCATAAGGCTATCAATACAATATCTAAGCTAAAAGTTGAAGAAAGAGATGTGGATAAGGAGGAGGACATCTCCAAGGAAGCCAAGAATTTTTTTCATAATTTACTTTCCCAGGAAGAGAAACTTGACCAGAACCTTCAATTGAACCTTCTAGAGAGTATACCTATGATTATGACAGAGAATGAAAACCTATTTCTCAGTGCTATCCCTTATAATGATGAGATAAAGTATGTTGTCTTTTCCTTTGAAGGTAGTAAATCTCCTGGCCCTGACGGATTCCCTATGTTCTTCTTTCAAGATTATTGGACAATTATTCAAAAGGATGTTGTTGATGTTGTCAAAGAATTCTTTGGCTCTAGGAGAATTCTTAAAGAAATTAATGGAACTTTTATTTCTCTTATTCCGAAGAAGGCAGGGGCAGATACTATGGATCTCTATAGACCTATTAGTCTATGTAACTCTTTTTATAAGATTATATCAAAAGTAATCACTTCCAGGATTCTGAATCTCCTTCCTAAGATCATAGCTCATCAACAAACTGGCTTTATTCTGGGTAAACAGATATTAGATTCAATCATCATTGTCCACAAGAACATCCACTCGTTGACTATGACTAGAAAAGATGGATTTATCCTGAAAATTGATCTCTCCAAAGCCTATGATAGAGTTGACTAGAATTTCTTGCATAAAACTTTGTTGGCCTTTGGCTTCAGCCCCAAATGTATCAAATTTCTCATGTATTTGGTTACTTCTCCCTCTTTCTCTATCTTAGTGAATGGTGCCCCTCCTCTTTTTTTAAATCTTCCAGAGGTTTGAGGCAGGGAGATCCTCTCTCTCTGGTTTTGTTTGTGATTATTGTAGAGTGCCTGGGGAGGTATATTGATAGTGCTGTTAGAAATGGAGATCTTAAAGGGATAAATCCTTCGTCTTCCAATCATGTTTGCTCCCACCATCAATTCGTGGAAGACTCTATTTTTATGGGTGAAGCTACTATAAATGAAGCACGGAATCTTAGAAAGATCCTCAATAATTATGGTAAGGCTACTGGTCAGTTCATCGATTGGAATAAAAGTTTTATTTATTTTATAAATACCCCTGAGTATAGAAAGCACAAAATAAGTAGAATTATGGGATGCCAAATTGGCCAGCTCCTTGCTACCTATCTGGGTCTCCCTCTTAGGCTTAATCCTCCCGATTCTTTCTGGAGCTCCCTTGTGGATAAATTTCATAAGAAACTTGTAGGGTGTAAAGGGGTTATGCTAAGTCAGGCTGGTAAAGTTTATCTCCTCAAATCTTCTCTTTAGAGTGTATGAGTTAATTTTGGCCTTCTAAATCAACCACACACTTCAACATAGTCCTTCGTCACCAGGTACAGCCAAGACTGAATATGAGTTATTCATCCTGTCTGTCTGCGTGATTCGACCTGTTTCCTTCTATCTAGATGGAGTTTTGAAATTTGCTCTCAGGAAGAGGGCCTCACAACTATGGACCATCTAAGAATGAAGGATTTAATCATGATAACAATGCAATGCAAAAATTATGCTATGAATTGAAATATGCAAGATAATCTAAGTATGATCACTAAATGCCATTATTCTAGAAATTGAAGATATTCTACTTGCAATATGCAATTAATCTATATGATCTTAAGCAAATGAGACAACAATTCAGTATAATAACAATGCAAATTTGAGTAAAATTTTCAGGGGATTTGAATGAAGAAAGAGGGTTCTTTTATAAACCCTGAGAAGACCAAAATAGAAACCTTCCTGTTTGAAATAAAACAACTTAGAAAAGCCAGTTAAAATAGAAAGCTTTATTGAAAAGAATTCAATAAATTGTTTTCTTCCTATTTCAACTGTTTTATCTCTTTGATTTAATATT